>BSBH01000014.1:0-376470 GCA_026013035.2 Dothideomycetes sp. NU30 | reverse complement strand
CCCACCAATCTTTTACACCTTTTATCTCGCGCAACTCGCTCTCGGACGAATCACCCAAGTCCCAAGGTCCAAATCAATTTCGAAGTCCAAAAAAAATTCGAAATCAAATTTAGAAACAGTTTCTTATGCCCTTTGTCTTATCTCTCACCTCTTTTTTTTTTTTTTTTTTTTTTTTTTTTTTTTATAAAAAAAAAAGCGACCCCTATCCAAATCTTTCACTTTTTTCTTCAAAGATGATGGTATGGCGCAAAGGATAGACCTGTCCAAGAACGTCCATCGATACAGCATTCTACAAAAAAACAGGATTATATTGAGTATTGGTGAAATGACCAAGCATAAATCTTGGTCGGTTAGCTCAGTTGGTTAGAGCGTGGTGCTAATACTTTCACATAAATTATGTATAGAGGCACGCCAAGGTCGCGGGTTCGACCCCCGTACTGACCATCATGTATATCTTTTTTTGTCTTTTACTCCTTTCTCCCTTCTCATTTCTCTTCTGCTTTTTTGCTTAGAAGATCCTCTCCTCTTCCCATCGTCATCTCCTTTTGCTTGACATTCTCTTGCAATATCAATTTTTTGTGTTATATTATAGAAACTCGAAGTTGGGAAGGTGTATTCCCTAGCTCAAAGAGTAGGGAAGAACGAAAAAAAAAGAAAGAAAAAAAAAAACGAAAGTTGGGGATTTGTTGTAATATATCCTTGCTGAAATTGCCATATAATGCTTTGTTCAACTGCCATGCCATGTCTTTATCTCAAACGAAGTTGTGCCCCATGATCCCTTGTCATTAGAACAATAAGTGAACAGGGGGGGCTTTCTTTCCAATTGTAGGAGAGACAGTGTCCTTCTCCTCTTTCCCTCTTTTCCCGTTTCTCAATGTTGCAAAAAAGAAAATAAAAAAGAGCTCTTTGTGTATATCCCAGTCGTTCCTTTCTTCTTCCCTGTGTTCTGTCCTTTTCCTTTCTGCTATTTCACCTCGCCCCAAACTCCATCATTCCTTTTAAAACCCCCAGATCAACACCCCAACCATGATAACAAAAGAACAAAAATCCTTCAACACTTCCGAAAAATCCTCAAGATCACTCAAGAGACTTCGGGAAACCTATCCATCAATTCTTCTATCTTAGGCACGAGTTCGGGAATCCTGAAAGGCTTGGGCATGACATCGTCCATGCCCGCCTGCATTGCAGTCTCGATCTGCTCGGTCCTCGCGTTTGCCGTGACGGCGATGACGGGCACGTGAGTCGTGAGTTTGCCTTGCTTTTCGAGTTCGCGGATTTTGCGCGTGCAGGTTAGTCCGTCCATTACTGGCTGTTTTCCATCATGGGTACGTCAGTATACTGATGTTTCAATTGGGAACGAGGATGGAGATGGGGCGAGAAAAGAGGAAGAACGTACCATTTCCATGTCCATGAGAACCACATTCAGGACAATTCTTTCCGAGGTAGGGATGGCGGGTTGATCTTCCGAAGGGGATTGTTGATGGTTCCAAAACGTCGTCTTACGCAGGATATCCAAGGCTTCGCCTCCGTGGTTGGCGACGTGAACGATACAACCCAGGTTCTTCAATTGCTTTTGCAGAACACGTTGATTCTATACACACACGCAAATGATCATTAGCATACGATAAATTACAGAAACCTTTCAAAAAAGATAGGAGTGCAAAACTTACCACTAAATTGTCCTCTACAATCAACACCTTGATCACAGGTCTCTTCTCCGTCTTCGGTTTGTTGATCGACCCTTGCGCTCTGGAGTTGATCGTAGTAGGCAGTTTACTCCCCTTGGCATCACTATCAGCACGAGTGAGTTTCGCCGCCCCGGTCGCCGAATTGCCGGTATCAGGAGGCGCACTGCTACGTTTCGCCTTGACGTAAAAAGCAAATGTGCTTCCTACACCAGCTTCAGAAGCGACTCCAATCTCTCCACCTTGAAGTTCAGTTAATTCTCTCGAGATAAAGAGACCGAGACCTGAACCTCCGTATTGGACATGTGTGCGGGGAGACGCTTGTGAGAAGCGTAGGAACAACATTTTCTTTTCTTGATCGTTGAGACCGCGACCAGTATCTTGAACTGCAAAGTGGACAAAAACTTCTTCACCGTCGCCCCAATCTTTGTCTCTTGTCAAGTCTCCGTGTTTGTTGCGGGTAGGGAAGTAGTTGACGAGAGGTTTGTCGAGCTCGGAGAAACGCTTCTTCGACGCGGATAGTGTGACAGTGATTGTGCGTTTCTTTTCTGTCGTCGTGAATTTGATGGCGTTGGTTGTTAGGTTAATGAGGACTTGCAAGACACGAGAAGGGTCGATCTTGACCCAGTCGATGCCGAGCTGTTTATATGAATCTTCGACGACGAATTTTAGTTGAATGTCGGCGGTTTGCAGTTCTCCTTCATGCATCTTCATGGCGCGTTGTGCAATGGTCAAGGGCTGTGCGCTAACAGGAGTGACCAACAACAACTGTGAATCCAGCTTGCTCACTGTAACTGCGTCAGTGCCTGCATATTACAAGATCATCTGTCAGAACTTACGGGTCAATATATCATCGACAATTCTCTTTTGATGTTGGGCACACAATGCTATCGTCTGAGCTGAATCCAAGGTATTTGAAACAATCGCTTCGAACGATTCTTCAACATTGGTGCCTTTGG
This sequence comes from Dothideomycetes sp. NU30, assembly GCA_026013035.2. NCBI lineage: Eukaryota > Fungi > Ascomycota > Dothideomycetes > Dothideomycetes sp. NU30. The sequence goes on along the minus strand of BSBH01000014.1, from coordinate 373,826 downwards.
CGAAGGTGCTGTTCACAGCCTCCACAGCCTTTTCATCCACAGAAACGCTATCGCGGAACCTATTCATGGTTGTAGAAATTTCATCAGCACATTGCAGGATGGCAGATAAGGGATTTCGCATCTCTGTAATGAATGATTAGCATGATTGTAAGGGAACAAGAGACAAAACATAACATACCATGACTAGTCATGTCGATGAAATTTTCCTGTTGTCGCTTGAGCTCAACAGCTTCTTCCATTTTACGCTTTTGGAAGCCTTCGGCCCATTTTTGTTTGCTGATATCCGTTAAACTGCCAAAGACACTCTTCAGATCACCATTGTCGTATTTTTCAGGATATGCGGAGAACAGGACCCAGCGATCACCCTCCAAACCTTCGGATCCATGCCATTTTGTCTTGAACCGGAAAGTGCTTGTTTGTGGCAACTTTTCCACAACGAGATCATGCCAAAGTTTGTCGAGAAGCTCGCGATCTTCATCATTCACCGCATCCATCCAGTGGTGATCAGGCGTATTGTCCTCTCTGGAAACCTGAGATATTTCAAACCACGTATCGTTACAATATGTGATGGTTCCTGTTGAATCGGCGATAAACATACCGACGGGGGCGAATTCAGCCATTCTGGTGAATTTCGTCTCGCTCTCGATGGCTTCTTGCGTGCGAGCAGCCAATTGTTCTGACAATTCCATTCTATCAATGGCGGCCAATTTGGCGGCTCTTTGACCTCGTCGAATCTCTTCTTCAAACAGGACGACCGAGGCTAGTGAAGTTGCAAGCTGCCTGCTTAACAGCTGTACAAACAAACTGTAGTCTTCGTCATACGGTCTACGCGGGTTGACACCCATGATGAGGAATCCAAGAACAGCTTCGCCAGTCGTGGGGTGAATGGGACAGACGACAATATCACGACAAGAGTCGTCGAAACCCCTTCCACCAAGTCCCTCTAGAAGTTCCACTGGAAGGTCTTGCGAACCAACCTCAAGAAGTACGGGTTTGTCAGTTTTCATGACCTCACGGAAAACAGGACCGAAACCCTCCATGCCTGTCCGAAGATCAATGCTTGCAGGAGCAGCACGATGGCCATCCGGTACGCCGAGAGATCCTTCAAGAGTGCACTGACTATTAGCGACGGCGTTATTCGAGTGTATTGACGAAGCGTCGCTATCAAGCTCATCCATGACCGAGTATAACATGACGAAAGGAGTGTCGTGCTCGTTTAGTTCCAGGGAATCCAGAACTGCGCCCCAGAATCCCTTTACATCTCTTGCAGGAGCGGTCCGCTCACCAATCTCGCGGAGAGTAATCATGCGTCTCTCTGCAAGTTTCCGTCTCGTCTTTTCGAAAGCGGGATTGTACAGACCCATGACACTACCATCGCCTCCGACCATGGGGATGATGGACCAACTGAAGTAAGTTTCTTCGAGGTAGTCGTTGCGCAAGATGAAAAGCCGATCATCATCCTTCATGGTAGCTTCGCCAGTGTGGAGAGCATTTTCAAAAACACCCTTGACTTCGGGCCAAATCTCTTTCCAAGCCTCCGAATAGCGTTGGCCCATCAGATCTGGATGCTTCTGGCCGGCAAGCATGACATAGGCTTCGTTGTAGATGGCGACCAATTCGGGACCCCAATACATGGCAGCAGGATGAGGACTAGCCATGATGAGGTTGCACATTTGTCGCAAGTCAGACGACCAATACTCGATAGGTCCGAGAGCGGTCTTGGCCCAGTCAACACTACGAGCAAATCTGATGTGCGCAGGCATCGAGTCGGAAATGGGTAGTTGAGTCCAGTCAAACGAAGGGCCTTCATAGGCAGCAGTAGAAGCACTGTGAAACCAGTCAACATTGCCCGCAGTCTGGGCACATAGTACTTGCTCATTAACCAAGGAAGGATGTATGTCGAGTAATGAAGTGTCTTGGACAGTCAGGGGAGAAACTTTATTGGAGCTCATGGGGTCAGGTAAGATGGGTCTCTGGTTTGTAGGGGATTCCGTCGATGGCAAGACTGGAGGGGAAATGGATGGCTGAGTTAGTTTTGCAGGTGGAGGGGCGGCACTGCCAAAGTAGTCTTCAGGCTCTTCCAGAGTAGGAGGTAACGCAGATGCCGATGCTGACATGGAAGCAGAGGCAGAAGCAGAAGCAGAAGCAGAGGCAGATGCAGGCCCGGACAGGCTCCTGGCCGAGTGTAAGCCGGTCGAGGCGCTGGAAGAAGTTACGGCAGCAGAGGAAGTGCTGACTATGCGAAGTCTCTTGCGCAATGTCGAACATGTCCAGGTATTTCCACCGTAGCTGTGGCTTGGCAAGGTTATCGAAAGTGACTCGCCGTTAACCTGGCCACTGAGCAACCACGCGTTGAACTGACCGAACGCTGTTTCATCCACATTCCCACCCAATCCAGTCACTGCGCTAAGGAGAGCGGGAGATGAGCGTAGCGAGACATTGGTAAAGACAGGTCGAACGGGGCCTTCGCCGAGGTTCATAGCGTCGGCCAGGTCGACAATCATGGTAGGTCTCTCGTCATGGTCCAGCAATTCGACTATGCCGATCGAAGCCAGATAAGTGTCGCCGCGCAAGACCAGATCAGGGCTGGAGCTCCGACCAGTGCTAGAGCGATCTATAGAGCGACGCAGCGAACTGGACACGGTACCGCGTGCCAGAGTGACCGTCTTGACATGACTGTCCTCGCCATTGACCTTGCTCAACATGGTGGCCCCAGCCTCAAAAGACGAATAGCGCAAGGGCAGATGCGGGCGTTCCCGATTCGAGTTGTTGGAAAAGAACAAGGGAGACGGAGGCTGTATGCGATTGATCGAAGGACCGCTGAAAGCGAAGCGTTCGCCCCGTGGCAAGAGGCGCGGTTTCTTGCGCAAGTTGGGCGCGTCTACGGCACTGCTTGAATGCGAGGTAAACGCAGGCGGTCGTGGAGGCGGTCCCAGAGGTGTCGAGGTTTGCCGAAGGGAGGATTGGACAGGGTCTAGAGTCGACGAGGGCGAGCTGGTGGGTGGGACTCGTTGTGGAGGGGGAGGTGGAGGAGGGGGTCGGAAGTGGTGGAAGAGAGAAGGGTGAGGTCGTTTCTTGCTTTCCGTTGCGGCTTTGAACTGTACAGGCGGATTGTCAGACATGATGCTTGTTGATTCCAGGACTGCAGCAGTATGGCGTACCTCTGGCTCTGCTATGGCTGGGACATGGCCGTTGTGCTGCGACTGGGATTGTAAGGGAGACGGCGGGGACGATGGCTCTTGGTCGCGTGGTAATGTGGTGTAGCGTGAGAGCGACAGGTTTGCTGGACTCAGTATCTGGCCTTGTTGGTGTTGTTGTTGCTGCTGGGGCGGCGCAAGACCCGAGGGTGGGAATTCGTCGGTGTCCGCAGCAGCGGCAGCAGCGACAGCAGCAGCGTCAGAAGCTATCGGCAGTGGTAGCGGCGGAAGCGGCGACGGTGACGGTGATGATGATGATATTGGTGGTCGGGGTGGAGAAAGCGCTTGTTCGTCTGATGGCCGGGTTGCTGCCGTCATAGAGGTTGGGTCAGTCGATGCGGCATGCTCGGTGTTGGCTACTGTTGTTGATGTATGTCAAGATGGCCGACTGCGTTTGTTTAGGTCGTCGAGCTGATCTACTTTGGAGGTAGTGGAGTAGTAGACACTGTACTGTACTGTACATACTAATACTAACCATCACTTTGCGACATGGTGCATGCTCAACCTCATCGCCGATCGTCTGCTCATCACCCACTGACCTACCACCCTACCTTAATAATGAATGCTGCAACCGTCACACGCTCCTTTATTATTCATGTCCTCTCAAGCCGTCGACACGAAATAGATAGTCGAGTCTTCAATTCACTTTCACTACTTGGAGTATCAACATTCTGGAAAACCATAATAGATCCCTGTTGTAACTAGGTACAATTCTACTCGAAAATTATTATTCATCTGCAGGGCACTTACCTATTGTACCCTTGCTTGGCCCCATGATCCTTGATGTCCATGCGTCTTCGTTATGCTTCAGCTGCATTTCCCCAAACGGTCAACGTTCGATACTCTATCCACCTCTAACCTACTTTGAATCATTCTTCCCCATATACACAGAATAGTGATTATTGATCGAGGACAAGAATGTGGAAGATGAATTGTTTGCTTCATCCACTACTAGAAATTACCTAAAATTACCATCATTGTCATCCTCCTGTCATGTCTATACTCACGTTGCGCGAGCCTCTCGGCCGCCTTGTGGCCATGTCGTCTTTCATCTTGATCTTGTCTTCCATTTCGTTGCCGTTCTCCAAGATGTCCTTCTTTTTTGGCCAGTCCCGGCAAATATCGATATTGCTCCTGGGAAACCACACTTCTAGAAAGACAAATAGCAGATAGTCAATGACCACACACAAAACAAACAGCTTGCCAGCCCATATACCACAACCGTAGTATCTTTTGAGCCGATCGATCAAGGTAAAAGACTGACCCGCTGGAGAGTTGTGTTCCCCGTGATGTCGCCATTTCGGATCTTTGTGGTCTGCAAAGAATTCATCATGACCCACATCATCATTCCCAGTGATCAAGTCATAGACACGCTCAGTACGTCGAGCAATGTCGGACCAGCTGTACATCATGCGCACTTGCTCGTGGAATCTGTCTCTCCGCACAACAGGCCGCTTTTCATCGTTTCCCGTCAGTAGACCTACGGCCTCGCTCGTGGCACGCACAAGGTCATCTTCCTCGGGCTTCGCAAAGACTGTCATGTGTCCAGGGAGGACCTCTGGAATGCCACCGACTCTTGTGCAAACAATAAGCAAGTTGCAACTCGCCGCTTCTACCAAGACTGTACCAAAGGCTTCTGTCAGACTGGGATGCAGGTATATATGTCCACGGACCATGACGTCCCGCACTTCTTCGTGGCGTACAGGACCAAGAAGGGTGACGCGATCATGGAGTATGTGACGATCGAGCATCTGCTCTAAATCGATAGCTTTTGGTCCAGAACCGGCAATGAGGAAGCGTACATTGGGATGCGAGGCGAGGATGCGAGGTATTGAGGCAATCAACAGGTCGGTGCCTTTGTTGTAGAAGAGACGAGATATAACAACAATAGTTATAATGTCATTGGGCCCGAGCGGGTGCGAGGTGGGAGGTGGAGGAGGAGGAAGCGCAGAACGTAACGAGGTTTGGTTGACTTCGGAAGGGTGGAGGGGGCGGAAATTGGACGCCACGACGGCATTTGGTATGACGGAGACCATGAGGGGGTCTAGAGAGGCTCGCAGGACAGTGTTCTCCTTGCACGTGTGACTGACACAGATGACATGGTCAACATCGCTGAGAGTGAACTTGAGCAGCTTGTTGGTCAAGATACTGGCAGCATCGGCAAAGCCAAACAAGCTGTGGTCGGTGAAGACGGTCCGCAGTCCCATGGTGCGGGCATGAAGAATGGCCTCATGGCACAGACTGCTGAGACTGGCATGACCGTGGACGATTTGGATGCTCTCACGGATGACAATGTTGCGGAATATGGGGAAGAAAGAGAATACGGTGGGAAAGGTCGTTTCGCGGTAGATGACAAAGAATGGGACGTGGTAGACTTTGAGGCCGTTGGTCAGGTAGCGGACTCCAGTGCGACCTTGGTATTGATGCGTGATGATGATGACCTTGTGGCCGCGGTCGATGAGCTTTTGCGACAGCTGGTAGATGTGACTTTCGACTCCGCCCGGTTGGGGGTAGAAGAAGTCACTGACCATGGCTATGTTGTAGGGCATGTTGAGAATTTGATTGCCGTCGCAGCAAGGGGGCTATCGGCATTGCACATCATTGACTGGAAGTTGAGAACATCACATGTGTAGATGTTGAAAGAAAGACGAATTTCAGAAGTCCGAGAGTTGCGCAGCTCCAACCCTTAGAACGTGCCTTGTCTAGTCTGGGGAATGGCGTCGGCAACCGGGAGACGGACCGTCATCAGATTCGGCATGCCGAACGACTGCCAAGCCCATTCTCCTCACTAAAAGCACTTCTCCTCGAGATGTAATTACCACTTGATGGATGATTTGATCAAAGCATAGGCGACCAACGACGAGGATAACAAACGTATGTGTTAGCTAGTCGTACAACTTAGTATGCAACAGGCTATGCAAGTATTAAGGGGTTATGCTATGTATAAGATCTGGGTACAGCTCTTTGGCCTGTTGAAGTCTCTCTACATACCTAGATATACTAGTAGTCTTCAGAAATACCCCCTCCCAATCCATATCTTCCCTTCTGAATAACGAGCTCGACACCGTATTCACGTGCCAAGCTATGAACCTCTTCCCCAGGCAGAGAAGAATCAGAATCGACTAGTAAGCCAACATGCTTCAAGCTCTTGAACCGTTTCTTGTTGTTGAGTAGATCAACGATGTGTCCAGACCATGATTGTACGACGCCATCTACTTCGACTTCACATGGATTCCACAGTTGTAATCGTTCCAGGTTCGGTGGCAATACATCAATGAATGGACCATACTTCGTGCAATCATAAAAGATCTCTATACCCAAAAGATCCGCTGCGCTGATCGAGACACATGTCAAGGCCTCAAAGTCTCGGAGATCCATCGGTTGGAAGATCTTGGCCATCTCTTCGAGTGCTGGATCCCTAGCATACACGTCGGCTAACCAGTAGAGTTCCTCGATTCCGTTCCATTCTGCGTTGAGGGTCATAAGCTCCAAGGAATTTGGGGCCGATTTTTGGCGAATCAGTCCAGAGAAAAGTTGCTTTGGTGAAACATATCTGTTACTGCCATCAGCTTCAACTATGCTAGCAGAATTGAGCTAAAGCATTCTGACCTTGTCATATGATCGATGTCCTGTTGGCCAGTGAGATGTTTGAGATGCTCATTCTCGGCAATCTCGTATTTGAACCGTTTGAGAGCTCGGGGAAGCGAAAAGATGAGCTCAAGTGCCTTTGGCTCGAGGCAACTACTTGTTATCATTACCTCCTCCAGTTCAGAAGTACGAGCCACTGTAGAGATATTCTTGGGCATGTCTGGCTGTTCCGATCTCTCAGTACCGCTGATACACCGGTCGATGGACAGTCGTTCCAGGTAATTCTGCCAAAATATACCGCTCAATTCATTGAGTTCCCAAAACGCATTCGGTGGATATGAAGCATTATATGCGAAGGGAACGTCATAAGGTCGAGTGAGTCTGATCTCTCTCAAAGGCACCAAAGCTCTATACTCGTCCTCACCCGCTTCTCTTACGACACGCTGGTTGCGTTCATTGAGGTGAGCGCGAAGATATGGATGTCGAAACAAGCCCTGGCTCGACTCTCGTAGATAGTCCTCATCGTCATCCCAATCAAATTTTGGAAAATCCAACACCAGAGTCTCGATTGATGGGAGGATCTGAAGAAGCAGTGTCGCTTCAGCATCTGTTGATCCCGTCTTTAGCGCATTGAGGCCAGACTCTTGCCAGTCATAGCCGGTCTGTCCGGCTGCGGTCATGAAAGTCGTGCAAAGGTCAGTAGGAAGAGCAAGTTCGTGAATTCCAGGACTTCTGTAGTTGGGGATAGGATCGTCCAAGTATTCCTGAAACGAGAATCGCATCTCCTGTATCAAAGATGCGAGGTGTCGATTTTCAAGTACGGTTCTGAGGAAGTAGCGAATCTGCTCGGTGGTGATATGCACAGAGTAATACATCTCGTATACACCAGCTGCATACGTTGCCTTGCTACATTTGGTCCAGTTGTTCAAGTCCCTAGAAACAGCTTAGCCACCAGACGTAAATTACCACCCAGGTTGTTGTACCTGAGTTGATGTATACACATTGCTTGTTCAGTCTCCAGTTTCCAATTGTCACATTGTGGATCCCCGTTCCCTTTGAACTCGCGACATGGTCTGTTTATCTCGTTTATTATGTGCCGATGAATTTCGTGTGGAAGCTGCTCCGTGTTGGCATGGAATTGTCGTCAAGGTATCAATTGCGATAGAATCAAGAAAGCATTGCTGAGACGCTGAACGATGAGAAGGGCTGGATACTGAACTTCTGAAAGCAGCAGAGGTTGCATGACTGCTACCTTCTCGCATCGAGGACATTAGTCAGGGATGAAACAAATCACACTGGGTTGTTGTTGCAAGATTTTTGCAATCTTTCATCGCAGAAGACAGGGCATAAACCAGACGACAGGAATTGAAGATGCTGAAGATCTGTCTCATGCCATGCTTGTGTCGGCAAAGAATTCAAGATTGATGTGGCATAGACAAAATAATGGTCGATGAACGCGACTCACAATCGCAATCATTTCTTGGCAGTCATCCGACGAGGATCTATTCATTGAGCCAACAGCAAGTACTTCCTTCATGAGCCAACCGGAATCATTGACACATATCAGTAATCGTTGATGTCGACATGATCATGTTCAACAAAAAGAAGTGGTAGGAAAACATACCGCAAAAACATACAGCAGCAGGGATTCCCACGTGGTCACCCACCGTAGTACTAATCTGCCGTTCAACTGCTTATGTATGGCAGAGCGGACGGGATGCCCAGTTTTCAGCTGACTGTGGCCGTATGTGCTTGAGTGTGCTTTGTGATAGATAATATATCTTGCATCAACTAGCTACTGTCCAACGAGCTTTGGTCTAGGTACCTTCCTATCATACTGTATTACTGTCGCTACATATCGATGTCAGCGGTATGCCTTAGAACAACTCAGACTCCAGCATCTTGAGGACAGCGAGGTATCACCCATTGGCATCATCGCACAGTATTCATGTCTCGAGATCGATCACGCCGTACAATGAGAGACCGACATCTCATCCAGTTACTCCACGGTTGACGAATCACTATTACCTTTTGGAGGACTCACAACTCGTTAGCTATTCCCCTTCAATTCTAGAAGATCTCGTGTTCGATTGTCCATCGCGAATCGTCGGCACTTGTATGGTGCTTCTTTTACTGGAGGTATGTCACCGAGATATCCAGGACGGCCATCTCGGCAAAAACGACTCAGGAAATTTCCAAACATAACTTTCAAGGTCTACCTTGCGAGTCGGTAGTTTAAATTCCATGACACAACCTCGTGATAGTGCGAGCAGCCAAGATATCAATTCTGCAGCTAAAGAGAAGGGCCTCCTTCGACGCCTGCCAAGCACGTAAAAATAATACCTGATCGACCACCTCAGGCCGTCTGCAATACTGACTGCACCTATTTGCATGCAAGTACCCACAAAACAAACCTTTACTGCTCGTATTTTCGAATCCAGTGCGACTCAAGAAGGATTGCACTATCAAGTTCGTGAGGGTATAAAAAGAGGTCTTATTAGATCTCTGCTGGTAGGTCTCCCATTACTTCACTTCCCATTCGTATCATCATTGCAAGACCTCAAGCAACATTCCACCTACCAAAATGAAATTCACTACAATTCTCTCGACCCTTGCGGCCGTCGTCCCTACTGTCATGGCCGCAGACGCCTACATCCCATACGCACGCTGGTCTCCACGCTCCGGCTCCACTGATAAAACTCTCATGCCCATCGTCGCCAACGATGGCAGTTTCTATTTCGGCAACAAGCAAACCACAGCCGTCGCACCAGCCTGGGCCGAAGACCCTTCAATCTACAACACAACCATCATCAGCGGTCCCACCACCGGCGGCAGAATGTGGATGGGTGTCCTACAAGCCGGCGGTCAAGCCTTTCTCCTCCAATACGGAGCACCGAAGTACAACAAGGCTTCTCCCAACGGCACAGAAGGTGGAATCTGGCGTCCTTTCCCAGATACGCAGGATCTGAGTTTCATGGTTGAGGGAACGGATGACGGCGAGCTTAAGCTTGTTAACTTGTTGTCGTATGGATGGAGGGGAGACGGTTACGTCAACAACGACTGGACTGCTTGCAATGAGGGAGATGTGTTTACCATTGGTGCTGGAGACTCATCTCCAAGATGCACAAACTTTGAGATGATCCTGAAGCGTACCGATGCGCCTGCCCCTCAGCGTTACCACTACTACGATGAGGCATAGAGCTTTCATTGAGGGATGATGGAATTGACCTGGCGCCGGCATTGTTGGCCCATTGATTTTTGGAAATGATGACGCGTATGGTCTTGTAGAAGAAGACAACAATTAATGATAATATCGTCTCTGGACTGTGTGTTTCTTCGCCTCTTTTGTCTCAAGAACAACTTAATCTCTTTGAACCAATGTCAAATTGGATGGAAGAAGCAATAGCACCAGGAACTAATGGAGGAGGACATGTAAGTCATGCATCATAAGTCATTTCTGTAAATTCATAACCATCGTCCATCCATCCATCATATCGGAGCACCAATTCCCATAACATCATCATATAAAATCATAGAATCGTCAAAACCCATCCCGACATCATCTCAACCTCTGACCATCCAACCAAAAACCCCAGCACATGTCTTTTGAATCCACCCTTTCTCCCTGACCTTTTTCTTCCTATCTCTATTCTGTCCCTGCACAACCTGACATTCCATCCTAACCTCTTCTTCCGTCATCAACATCCTTCTAACCTCACCTTGAACTCTTGTCTTCTCTTCTTCTTCTTCTTCTCCTGCCGCGCGACTTCCTTTGGTTCCTGCAACCTTGCCATTCTTTCCACGTGCTGAAGCAGAAAATGTGTTGTCTTTGGTGGAGGCAACACAAGACCCAAGCATAATAGGCACATCGCCGACTTCCTCAACGACACACCTCCGACTCTTGATCTCAGTACCTTTTCCAAGTCCTTCCAACGCATCCTCCCACTTTCCGTCCAAGACAATGTTGTCCAACTCCAATTCTTTCAAGGTGAGACGATGTGCTTCCAACGTAGCTTTTATCCATTTGGCGTCCAACATTGCATTTTCTATCCGCAGAACTTGCAGTTTGGGGAATGTAGCCGCATAAGTTGGAGTCGTTGAGCGCAACGCGGGATGGAGAGAAGTGTTTTGGATCCTGGATGTTGGTAGAGGTAAAGGACATTTCCCTCTTTTCTCTGTCCAAGAAAAGGACAGGGTTTCCAAGCCGGTGAAATTACGGAGGTAGCTGTGTAACAACTTGTCTTTTTCTGCTTGACCGTCTTGATCGTTGTTCAGAACGACGTCCAACATTTTGATTCCTCGCCATCGTCTCATGGATCCGGGCCCAGCTCCGATGCCATTGACAGGCGAAAACCTCAATAAGTCTCTTTGTTTCCCTTCAAACCTGAGTTTCTGCAACCGAGGGATCATACTCTTCTCAATCGCGATCCTCAGACTCATTAATGCATAATCTACGACATCCAATCTTTCATTCTTTCCAAACCTTCCCTCTCCCTCAAAAACTCTCACCCCAACCTTCTCAATCACACTCAACGTTTCCAAAATCCTGCAGAAACCACTGACATCAGTAGCAGCAAAGAAAACAGGAGAGTACTGTCTACTCAACAACTCCAGCATTCCCTCCCCACAAAACCTTTCCTTGACATCTCTACCCTTAGGATCCCAAAGAAGTGGCTTCTCTTCTCCGGTCCAGGGGTCGATCAAAGGCTGTAAGAGTCCCTCGACATTTCTCTCAAAGTTCCAGGAGACTGTTCTCACATTTCCGCTGATCCTCTTCAAGGCGGCGAGTTTGGAGAGCTTGGAGAATAGAGACGAAGAAAAGTGGATGGTTATTGAGGTGAAGAGGTGGGGTGAGGAGCGAAGGGCGAAATTGTGGCAGACGAGGCGGAGGGATTTTAGAGTCGAGGGGGGAAGGCGAGAGAGGAAAGTGTCTCGACAGATGGAATCGAGCCAAAAGGAGAGGAAGGAGAGGGAAGAGGTGTTGGGAAGGGTTATTTGGGGAGTTTTGGTTGGAAGGGCTGGATGTCCATGGTCAGTGTTGCTTTTGTAGTATAGCGAGGAATTCCAGTGAGGAGGACAGAGAACGTTGAAGAGAAGGGTGAGGAAGGTAGGTTCAAAGGGAATTTTCCCTCTCTCCTTTTTGCTTTTAAGAAGAAAAGACCGATAAGAAAGGCCACAAGGTAAGAGTTAGGAGAAGGGTTGGAATCTAGTAAAAGAAACGAGTGTCAAGGGTAACATGTCGTAAGAATGGAGTGACAAGAAGAGAATTGAGTAGTAAGAATTATGTGGTGAGGAACAGTTGGTGAAATCGAAGAAGAAAAGCAAATTAGGGACGTACTACCTGTATGACCCCCATCAATCTCCCCAAACAAAAGACCCGATGAGTTACTGCCGCACCAAGAGCCACAAGAAGAAAAAGAAGTATTCGTAGAAGTTGAGATTGAGGTTGGCAGTGAGGTGGATGTTGAAGTCGAAGAAAACGAAGAAGAGAGCTCAGGCACCAAAGTTGAGTCCGTGAGGTAACCTTGTTCGGAAGCTAGTGTACTGAACGACATTGTTCTCAATTCTCCTTGGGCAGAGACTTTGATGGTTGCAACTTGGTCTTATGAGGACAAATCGAGTTCCGAGAGAAGTCGGTATGTAATAGCAGGAAAGTTCTTGAATTGTGACGACCTGGTATGGACAATTGAGAGAATCCTGGGTTGTAGTCGCAATAGTTGAGGATCTCAAGATTCATGTGTATAAGAAAGAAGGAAGAGGATAAAATCTCAAGGATCAAGGGCAAGGAGGAATCCATCATATACCCTTCTTCTACTACTTGTAGAATCCCTTCTTCTAGAGATGGAATCGATTCGACCCCCCTTCCATACCCATGATGGAATCTAAAAGGATAAAACGCATCCTGCATATTATCCCACATACAACGCCTCAGGAAGTCCTACGAAGAGATATACTCTATGCACAAGAATCACGACTAACCCACGGTCGCGACCTGATATTTAAGGTGATAAGGACGTGTTCGAGATGGTCATTGGCACAATGATCCTTGATCGTGTCTAAGCGCCTGATATTGCCGTACACTTCGGGGTTTTGAGATTGTGAATTGGAGCCAATGGACCGTCGTAGCTAAGCGCTGGTCCCTGAGGATGAGATGATCTGCAGTCTAAGAGCCTCATAAGGCTCGGAGCAATCAGAGTGAGACACGTGGGACTGGTTTCAGAACATGGTGTCAATTGAATGTTGCTGGAGCTCAATTGATCATGGCTGTTAAACAACTCATACCACAGTGAGAAAAAGAATGCCGTTCGAATGTTGGTTAAGATATGGTATGTACAGGGAATTCATGCATTACTCGCAATTCTTCTCAAGACTTATTATTACTACTGGAAAACTCTCTTCAATCCACCTTGATAGCTCCATATATCCTTCGTACAAATGCATACGCGGTCAAGAAACCGATCGTTCCGGTCAACAATGCATATACCGTGCAGGCAAGACCGGAGTAGGCGAAGAAGAGTAGTGACGAGACAAAGCCGTGAATGTGAAGGTAGTGGAAGTAGTAATAGACGCAGTAGGCGAAGATCCAGACGCTGCTAGAGGCGCCGACGAGGAAACTGTGCCACCACCAGTGATAGTTTTCGGAGCAGAGTTGAATGTAGACGGCTATCACCGTCACTTCCATGACGACTGCAACCAACATGGTTGCAACAACAGCAAGGAAGCCGAAAACGTAGTAGTAGCCAGTCTTGTCTTGCCAGATGCTCTTGAAGACGAACATGAGCTCAATGATGACGACAAAGAAGGCAGGCAGACCAGCAAGCAAGATACTCTGCCAGCTGCGAATATACCAAGTTTGCTGAGGGATTTGTCGAGGAATAGCGTTGGCCTTGATGGGATGAGTCCAGGCTCCAACTCGTACGTAACCGTACCAAGCACCAATATAGACCAGAGGAAGCTGGATGAGAAGCCAGAGTGCGACAAGGCCAACAAGAGTTCCGAAAGGCAGAGCTGTGCTCGATGCTTGTGCCCAGACGAAGAGATTAAGAATGAATATTGTGCTAAAGACCAGACCAGGGAAGAGAGTGGCAGTGACGAGGCAGTTTCTTTGCCAGATCTGACCACCAAAAGTCTTGTAGACACGTGCAGAAAAGTAGCCAGAGACCAGACCAGCAAGAACGAAGAGGGCGACAGCAACGCTGACAAACCCGCCTCTGAAAGAAGGATTAAGAATGCCAAAGCATGAAAGAATGATTAGACCAGTGACCATGAAGACGAGTTGAGTGCCGGAGCCGACCAGAGCGGACAAAACACCACCGTTTTCAGGAGCACGGAAGACATCAGCATGAACGAGTTTCCAGCCGGTGAGGTCTTCGACAGCCTCGTCATCCGAAGACATCATGTCAATGTCAGCATCCGGTTGCTCGAGCAGACCGCTCGTCTTCTCAGTATCTCTGCGTGGTGAGCGAGGTGAACGAGCACCAGACAAAGGGAGCTTGATCTTTAGTTTTCCTTCCTCGATGCTGTTAGACTTCATGTCGCCGCGGATGGTGCGCGCCAGAATGACGGCAACGACGGCAGTCAGAAGACCAAAGATGATGATCGAGTTAACAATGGCGAACCAGTGAGTGCGAGAAGTGTCGTCCGAGTCAACAAAAAAGAGATCCCAGCGATTCTGCCACTCAATGTGCTCTTCTTCTCTGTAATAGACCGAGTAGGTGTAGGGAATAGTGAGGGTAGCATCCTCATCAAAATCGTCGTCCAAAGTGGCAGGGTGGTAAGTCGAATCAGACCCGTAGTATGCAGCGGCAGCGGTATTGTTTCTGCGCATGGTCAACTCCATGCCATTGTGGACATCCGTCACCGACGCAGGAAGACCTTGATCGTCTCTGTTGGCAGCCTCAATGCTCTTTGCATAAACCTCAAATCCGACAATGACCTTTTTGCCCTGTTGTCCATCTCTTCCTGGCGCTGTGTGGTAACGAAGGACGAGGGTGACATGGTTGTTGATAAAGTATCGAGGACGATCGGTGACTGGGTCCACAACTTGGTAGCCCATCTTGAAGCCCGATGCGTAGTACTTGCGCGTCTTGTCGGCCGACACAAAGTTGGTGGCACCAGGGAGGTTGTCAACGACCCACTCGGCGATGTAATTGTCCTTGATGATCTCTTGGGCTTTCCGTAATCCATATCTGTCCACCTTTTGACTGCACAAGTAGCGCACTTCATCATCCTTGCCCATCTCCAGGTCGTAGTCGCTGACGACAATGCGATCGCCTCGTAGCACCTCGCCCAGATTTAGCGATACGCTGGATCCAGAAATGAGGCCACCTGCTCCATGTCGACGACCGCTCGGTTGGCACACAAAGGGCAGCTCGGCGTAGGCATACTGTAGTTGTGTTTTGTCCGAGTAGACTTTGTTGACGAATAGCGGAATGACTTCGCCGTCTGTGTAACTCTTGATTGACCATCCTATGCCGAGTCAGTCAGTCTATACGTCTTGATCTTGTAAAGACGGTTGCGCGCATACCGGGGATATAGAAAGCTTCGGTCACTGAGATCAATAGTAGCACAAATGCCCATAGGCTGTTGCGCAATCGGCAGTCGTTTGCCATGAGTATGTGATTGTGTGAGTGTGTATGTTGCTAAAGACGACTTGTTTATCAATCAGTCCAAGGTACTAGAGGAAGCCCAGGCATGGGACGATGGCAAATGCGATCAGCTGTGCTCAAACAATTATAGAGAGCTCAGGCAAGATCAAGCCGAGTGTTTATTATTTGTCTGTCTGTCGGTCTGTAGCCGCAAGGAAACGAAGGTAATTGGCACTAGTGTTTCGTGCAAAAGGTGTCAGAAATATGACAGGAGTAACAACCTGATTGTGCACCCTGCTGCGACGGCGACGTGGTCAAAACTGAACTGCCTGTTTGGGCTTGGGGAATTAAAAAGTAGCTAGAGAGAGAAAGACAGGAAAGAACAAGAGACAAACGGGAAGGAAGGAGGGAAAACGAGACGAGACGGTGGTGCTCGTGGACCAGGATCTATGCATGCGATAATGCAACAGGAGATCGCCCTCAAATCATCCGCATCGTTCGAAAGAAGGGGGGAAAAGCTCATGCGGAGGAGGCTGAGAAGGTCCTCTTTTTCTTTCTAAAAATGAAGATCAAGACAAGAGCTGCGCAAGATGGCAAAAGCTTGATTCGCCAATCCTCTTCTTTTCCCACCCTGCACGGTTTTCGCCTGGTTATGTACTCGGTTCAACATTTGGTTCCTCTGAGACATAGGCTTCCGTCTGTCGACCTGTTGCTTGCGCAAGCCCGCCTCCGCTGTCTGTACCACTGCTTCTGCTGACCCTGTCTGACTCTTGGACACCAAGACCCGTGCCTGGCTAGCAATTACTATTGCCGAAACACTGGAGTTCGCTTAATTGCCAATCTCATGCTCTGTGCCTTTTTCTAACCTCATCAGTCAAAACCAGTTCATTTACTGATAAGTTCTGTACACAATCATCGTTTGAACATACCGTACACATACATTTTCGCCCTCATGCCACGGCTCGCTTCGTGGTTGAAGAATGTTGAGGCGATGGTGCAGCCCATCCCCGTGCCGGATATCACTGCTTATCAGTCGATAGGCAAGAGTGACTGTCTCGTGTCTCCACTATTCATCATACTCGACGATATATTAATCCCCCACAAGCTGACGTGTGCTTCTTCGTCAATCATGAAACATGGGTTATCAATTTTCGACCTGATTACTCCAGGTAATCATCTCATTGTCGAAACCAAGGTTCCCTATCATTTACGTCGGCCATTATGATGTTCGCCTGAACTACGTCTTGTCGCTTGTAGCGGATGCACACAGCTGACGACGATTTGTCTTGGCCTGCATCCCTAAAGGCTTGCATAGGTACCCAGGATGACAAGGGTCCAACAAAAGCACCATCGTCTACTACAGTATCACCATCACATTCCGAGGTTCATGTTGAATCTACGAGAAGTTCTTTTCACTCTATGTGCAAAGTATATCAGGAAGCATTCGAACAAACCCAGTCATCCATAGCGATCGACACCAGTTGAAACAATCACCGAGCAATGCTTTCTCTTGTTTCAACACTAGGCAGCCCCCATTCTACAACGTAGCCTTGCACGAACATGTGCTTGGACCACGGCCTACTGTAGCAGCAACAATATCCATGTAAAAACCCGGCCTTGCGGCAGCCTCTACACGAAATTCGCCTTATCAGTGCAGTAAGCACTCTACCACAGCACGCCTATACACTTCTGAATGTGGCAATGACGCGTATGAAAGCCGTGAAGATACCATCGGAAACACTTGACAGCGTCCTGCTAATTACTGGTTATGCCGCGCGACACAATCTACCCTCTTCGCCAACTTTCCAGCGATCTGACCCAACCGCCGTGGCTGCATAGAACAAGTCATCTGGATCGTACTTGTCCTTGATTCTCAACAAATCATCATAGTTCTCACCATAGAATACCTTCTGCCAATTTGGTTGTTGGAAGTCGCCTTCGTTAAGGTAACAACCAGAGTCTGGGGCCAATGCTGCCAACTGTGGTATGTATTCCTCAGTCATCTTGCGCTGGTTTTCCACCATCTCTGACCACGGAGCGGTGAAGTTCCAATTACTTGACAAAAGTCAGTATCACGTTCGGTCAGAGAAACAAGCCAATTCAGTCAGACTCACGTCAGTACGACTGTGTCAATCAGCGTATCTCTCCAAGCTGGTAACACAGCATTATCGACATCTGCAGTACCTCGAATACTTGATTTGGATACGTCAACACCGACACCGAAGAACAATGCCCCATCTTCAGCGATGCGTCGGTATGCTGCTGTGAGACCTTGATTGTTGCTCTGGACCACGCTTCTAGGGATGAGCCAGCCTAAATATGTTAGCGATATTGTACACCTTAATTTACAGAAGTCAACACTTACCTCCATACTGAGCAATACCAACCTGTATAGGGCTTTGCATGTTTTGGAACTGCTCCAGATAACCCCCGAAAGACTTGACGACATGCTGATATTGGATACCCAAGTCATCCAATTTGCTGAGAAAAGGGGATACCAGATCTTTCAGAGTATTCTCATCCATATCTGGCGCGGTGAGTGGTGATACCGAAAAAGAGGTGTTGCCGAATGTCCACACGCTCATGGCACCACGGTCGACCAAAGATGGCAACACTTCATGCCAGCTCGCCACAGCACCGAATAAAACATCACCCGTCGCTTCGAACGTCACATTGAAAGCCGAAACAGGTCCATCCTGATGAGCCTTGACTGTCATCGAAACCACAATACCATAAGTGCCTCCACCACCTCCTGAGAGCGCCCAATACAAGTCCGTGTTTTCCGTCGGAGACGCAATCAAAAGCCTACCTCTCCCATCAACCACATCCCAAGACAAGACCTGATCGGCAGCGAGCCCGTAACGAGAAGCCAAAGCACTGTGTCCACCACCTTGTGTATAACCACCCGCGATACCAACAGTAGGACACTCACCACTTACAACCCTCAACCCAGCCTCATCAGCAGCTTTGTAAGCCTCGAAGCCTTGCACACCTGCTCCCATCTTCATTGCCGGACCAGAGTATCCACCATCGCTATACTCCTTCACAACACTGATATCCTTCAACCCATGCGTCCAAATGCCCAACGCCCCTTTCCCAGTCGATTTGCCATTGTAATCATGCCCAGTATTCCTAATCACAACCCTTAGATTATGTCTTTTTGCGAACTTCAAAGCCGACTGTACGTGCTTCACTGTTGAAACATTAACGGCATAAGTAATATAATTGCCCAATTCGCAAGGTTTGTCGGTAGGTGTGAACGGATCACAACTCCTGTTTGCGAAAAACGGAGCCATGATCGAGGAACTGGAGTTGTAGTGGATTTGAGGCCATGTCCAATTTGCTTGCAGGGCTTGACAGGTCGATGGAGAGTAGTGAGGAGTATGGCATGGAGATGCTAAAGGTTCTGTAGCGATCAGTCTACCGTTCAGAGTGTCGTTGAATGCGGACCAGGTTTCAGGGGTTGGCCAGGAACGATCGTGAGGAAGGAGTTTGCAGTTTGGTGAAGGGCCTTGGAGAGTTGTATCTGCCGTGACCAAGGAGATGAGAATGAGAACGATGGTGAACGTGAACATTATTGCTTTCGAGATGGGAAACATCGAGCAATTGAAGCAACAAGCGTATTCTCCTTCGGAGGATCTCAAATATGTATAACAGATTGTTGTAAGCAAGCTCCTCAATTATGACACGACCAGCTTTGCGACAGTTGAGCCAAAGTCCACCAGTCACACAAAGATGAAGTTGCAAGGCAGTCAAACAAACATAAATACCCACAAAGAACAGCAGAAAGTCTCAAGACAACGCAAAGATAACTTGAAGACAAAAATGAGGGGTGATCCATGCCCCTCCTCCCTCCATGCATGAACATTTAAACGAACAAAAAGATCGACATGTCAGCTCTGCATACGCATACAGAATATATTACAGCCACTTCAACCTTTGCATCTTGAATATGAAACAATATATCCTAAGGAGAGTCTGCATATCACACATGAAGTGGAATGTTTAGCGAGAAGGTTATTTTAATTCTGCATCATGGATGTACAAGTTGAAATTTGGAAGATGGTTATTGATGATAAATGTTTGAGATTTATACAAGAGTATCTCATGATATGAGGACATGGAAGTAAGATATGAAGAAAGGGAAGAAGGAAGGGGGAAAAGGGAGAAAGTTTGTCATAACGTCATGAGCACAGAATTGAAGAAAGAAATAAACAAATGTGTCGCCAAATAAAGTAGCAAGAAAACAAGCACTTAAATGTCAAGCCCAGAAGGGATTACATCCTCTAGTTCGCGTTCTTATGCGCACCCTCCCTCGTCTCATCAGGAGTCGGAGGCAAAGAGTGGAAAGCACCTGGCATATCCAAGGAATCTTTACTCTCATTCTTGTGCTGTTCCAGAATCTTATCCCAAGGATTTCTTTCCTCGCCGGGGCTTGGTGACGGAGTACCCAACTCTGCACCTCCGTTGACAGTCAATTCATCTTTTGTAGGACTGGCGGGGAGGATTTCCCAGTCGGGTTTGTCCTTCAAGGGAGATCCACCATTAGATCCAGTCATGGAACCTGCCGTCGAAGACCTAGGACTATTCGGAGATGTGCCATCAATGACTAAGCGACTTCTGTTTGGATTCCGGGGTGGCAGGGTAGGTGCGATACGTTTGGGGACTTCGACCATGCGTGCGCGCGAGATGAATTGTGGTGCGGTGACTTTGCGGATAGAATGGACAACTGGTTCTGCGACTACAATCTCGGCTTCTTCTTCGTCGGCAGTGTTGTCTCCGTCGAGGGAATAGGCATCGGAGTGGTCGGCTTCTTCCTCAGGAATGTCTTTGTGAGCGGGTTGTTGAGGCGGTGAGTCGGTGCGAGTGTGACTTCCACTGCTTGAGGTACGGATGTGTGATGAGCGGAGGGATGAGCGACGGCGGCTTGAGTTCGAGGAATGCGAACTTGTGTGGTGTACAAGGTTAGGACGAGGTGGAGAAGGGGTGGTCTCCTCTTGAATACTATTGTGTGTGCTGCTGCGTCTGCTGAAAGTGGTTGTTTCCTGAATGCTGTTGTGTCTACTGCTACGACGGCTGTTCATGCGTGGACTCATGGGTGGTTCAGGATCTGTCTGAGTAGACATGTTGGTCATGGAACGAGCTACGCTGGCTCTTTGAGGCTTCTCCACCGCCGTGGTTGCTGTTGACAGTTCGCCGCTGGACACTTGCTGAGTCAATCTACTACTGCTACGTGGGCGATTATCTCCTTTGTCCTTGGAAGCAATTGTGTCGATGCTTTTGCGGCTGAAAGTGTTGAAAATGGGACTTGTCGGTGAAGGGTGGAAATTGAAGTGTTCCCAGCTAGCTCGTTCTTGGGTACCTGCTTCTCGAATTGTCATGCCTTCTTTTTCTAATGCCAGGACTCCGTACGGATCCGGGTCTTCTCTCGCTGGAACGCCAAAGACATGGCTGGAATCGTGGACGTCAAGATCTGACGGCGGAGGTTCCGAGGGCAATAATTTTTCGTCAAGGTTGCTGTCACCTTGAGCGGCTTTGATGGTCTCAAGCAAACCACGGCACTCATACGGTGGGTGACGAACTCTGCCAGCCACAATCTCACCGACTGAGATGCGCTCGCCGTAGAATCGCTCGTTTTCGTCTGTTCTCTCGATGACAACTGTGCCGTCTATCTGCACACCAGCGTAGAAGCCGCGTGACTTGAGGTATGTGAATATGGGAGCCTGTCTCTTATGCAATTCCGTCTCGAGCAAGCCGCCTGCACCCACTGGGCCTGCGACAGCACTGACTTCTCCGCCTAGCGTACATCGTATCTTGGAAAAGGCGTCGAGGGCTTGTTGTGTGTTGATGACGACAACGCAATCGTAAATGTCGACTCCGACCAGAAAACCGAGGCCGGCCGTGTGAAGCATGATTCCAGACGGGGGTGACCATGAGCCGTCTGGTGTCCTTCCCACCAGCACTCCGGATCCGCCGGCTCCAGATACCCACAGTCCAGTGCGCATTGTTGTGAAGATGGCGAGACCTTTTGCATTTTGAATGACCTAGGACTCGTTAGTACTGTCTGTCTCGTACATGTGCTCACTGTGGTGACGGACCTCTTTCGGTATCTTTTTCAAGACTTTTTGCTTGGCCGTTGGTCCATCCGTAGGCGACGACAGCGTCTCTTCGTGATAGAAACCATCCTCTACACGCGGGTAGTTAGTCTCAACGCATGGCAACCGGGTACAAGATAAGTCCAGTCAACATACTGCAGAAACTCCTCAATATACGAGCAGCCTTGTCGCTCTCCTTGTCTAAAGTAGTGGGCCAAAAGGCTTCTGATCCCAGTTTGTTACTGAGCTTGTTGACTGGTGCTCCCAGCTTATCGACAGCTTGCCATGCCTTGTCAAAGCCCACTTTGGAACCAATGCTGACTCTGGACCACCAGCTCTGGTTGGCGCTGCTCATGGCAGTTATTGTTGTACCCTCATCAAATAAGCAGCGAGAGGGCGATCAACATGCACACATACTCTGATAAGAGTGCAGCGTAAAAGTAGGAGACAGAATTGCGAGAACTGGCAAGAGCAAGAACGAGGGCAAAAGAAAAGAGGAAAACCGTGACAATGATAAATGTACTCGTACTCTCGCCAAAGAGACAAGAGTCAAGTACGCGCAACAAACGCTCTTTCCTTCTCCATGTCCATGTGCCTGGTCTGCCCATGACTTCATCTTCCGCCCTCGCCGGCTTATGACCAAGGGACTGCGAGAGTCTGCACCGCAAGCTGGACCGTGCTTACTCTACCACGCTTTCTTTCCTCATGCAAGAAACAGAGTTGCCATGGTTGCATCTGTGACCTGTCGTCGGGACGGCGCGCCGTGGTAATATCAAGAATAATTAAGAAACCTCTTGTGCTTTGTTTAGAATCCTCGCTTCATGACTTGTCACTGCCCGCACAACTCGGTCGCACGGCATTACCATTCTTCAATTCACTTTCGATGTTTATCTCGCAATCTCGCAATATCGCAATCTCCAAATCCCGCAATCTCAATCCGTCTACGCACCCACAACGGGGCCTAACATGACCTGCAGCTTCAAGAAAAGGGATCGACCACGTCCAAGAGCTGACTGCCGTCTGTAGATCCTCCATACTGTTCTCAGTATCAGCTGCTTGCATACAAACTCATACCATTCCATGCTAAGACATTTCAAGCCGGTCACAACGTGAAATGTCTCGCTTTTCTCCATTCGTGGCTTCGGTAAAGGATTTTATAACCAATATTGCGGCTCATAGATACGGGAAATCCCCACCTCTCTCTCTCCAATAGTTTCTATCATTCTGCAGATGAAGGATTCGTGAGGAAAAGAGATGTGTACAGCAAACGTTTTGCTCAGGGTTCATCTTGCATGCAACATGCAACATGCATACTCTATCTCAATTTTATATCTCATTTCCACCTTCGACGTTGCAACGTCCTCGATTGACGATCAGGTATAGCCATGAAGGCTTTTTTTTAAGTAGCAAACTCCCTTTCCACCGACGTCTTGTGCTTCGCACGCCTTCTCCTCGTTGCAAAACACATGGTCAGCTCGTTTGCCTCGTTTTCGGGTCTTGCTTTTTTGAGACATGTCTCGCCGCATGGTGGCGTTCACAATGCTGTCCTCGGACCGGCGCGCCAGTCATCAAGCCATGTCAGCCTCGCTATCGAACGAGCATTTCTAGACAAGAGTGTATTGATATGAGGAACCAAGCGAATCATTCAGCTTGTCTGTGGAGTTTCGAGCCACTTGGCATCTTGCCGAGTCTGTTGTCAGGGTACTCAATCTATGATACCTTACTTCTGATATTGCCAAACTACCATGCCTGTACTGCTCACATGTCTCTACATCCAGGCAATCAACTAGGATCACAACTACCAAGACTTATATTCTATCTCAATCGCATAAACACGATAGCTGATACTGAAATGCTGCAGTAGAAAGACGGCCGACACTTTTCGAAGCAGACCGATTCTAGATTGGTTATGCAGTGTCGATACGTAGCTGCGTCAACCTTGCTTGACGTTTCGTCTCACATACATGAGGCATGCATTTCTCGACGGTTAAAGAAAAAAAAAGTCAAGCCTCTCATCTCCATCAGTCGTTTTTCGTTCTTCTTCCACAATACTCCAAAGTGAATTTCATGTTTAAGACTGTCGGGAATCATGGCCGACCTGTGTTGGTGCACAGAAATTGGACAGCATCTAATCAAGACCGATGATACCACAGCCACGAAACCTCACCCTGTTACATCGCAACATGGACTTGGATGGCGTCCAGGCTATATCATCAACTCGACGATCCCTATACACGACACTATCCCATCACCGGATAACATAGAATGCATCAAACCCACTTCTGTCAGCCCTTTTGATGTCCTTCCTGTGGAGATTGTACATTCTATCCTCTATAATCTCGACCTCCAAACCCTATGCAATACCGTTCACTAACAAAACACGCTTCAAAAGCATTACTCGCTATGAGTCAAACAAAACTATCACAACACTACACCATCTCCACAATCTTCTCAACTTTCAAAGATGCCAAATGCGTATCATGTGGAACTTTCGGTCCATTCTTGTTCTTACCGACTTGTTCACGCGCCTGTTTCGATTGTCTCTACACTTCAAAAGACCTCCGCGCCATCGATATCTGCACTGCGAGGTACTGTTTCGGTCTACACGATTTCGAGCTCCAGGTCTCCACAGTATCTCCAACCCCGCAAAGTGGAAAGGGACTAAACTCGTGAGTCTCAAATTAGCAAAAGATTTGGCTTTTGCGACACATGGTTCTCAAGAAGGTTTTGTCGGGGCAAGGAAAGTTGCATGTCATGGGAATGGGACAATGCTCTCAGCACTCATCGATGCTTGGCTATCAGGCAAAACTTATAGACCGCCGTTTGATGAATTTAAAGGTATTGCATCTGTCTCCTTTCCGGTGTTGGGACAGAGTAGTACGGTGGATCATGGCATCTGGTGTTTAGGATGTAAGAGGCTTTCTAAGGATGACAGGTTTGATGGGCAAGGGAACCCCGAATCTAGTTCCTATGCTTGTTGATCCAGAGAGACATATGGCATGAGAGACGATTTTCTTTGGTTGCGGAACGGAGAGCCCGGGGGAGGAGAGAATTTGAGAAACATGTTAGAGAGTGCAGAAGGGTTTTCGAAACCTTGACCGAGAAATGAAGGGAGCAAAGAGCCGCGATCAGCCTCAGAGTCAAGTCCCTTTCCCGCAGCGCCAGCTGATACGAGGCCCATCTCTTCGCTTGAGACAGATTATTTTCTATCCGGCTTCAACAGGGTCAAATGTCTGAGGCTCCGCCGCTCTGGGGACAATCATCTTTATACGATCCCAAATCAGGAGCCGGGATGTCCAGTAGACGTAGATCTTCGGAATGACTAAAAGGGTAAGGCAACCTCATCGACCTCGGAGATACTACTGCTAGACCTTCGATACGACAAGGAAATCAAAGGGTACGCAGAGACGTAGTGGGTGCAAATCCCCATCCCTTGTTTCTCTTGCCTAGCATAAGCACCAGTTTGGTGTGCAAGACCACGTGTTGTTCTGGGTCAGGAAGTCCGAGGCAAGAACAAACGGATAAATCTAATGGAGGTGGTAAAGGGGGTTGTGATCATCGGAGGATTTTGGTTGTAATTGGAAATTTTCTCCAATTTCACATTTCTCGGTCCCTCTCTTGGCTCGCTGGGTGCATTATTTAACTCAAGTTTTTCTCGGTATGTTTGGGCATATATCTCATACTCTAAACATCTTGTTCTGGCACTAGCGTACGAACAGGGTCTCCTCTCCTTTTTCCTTCAAATAACCCCTAAACCTGAGGTACCAACCAAACTTGATCATGAAATCCTTCTCTTGCCCTTTTCAAATCCACACTTTGGCCATCTCGAGCGCGACTTGACTTCTCAAAACCCTCATCACTTCTTCGGGTCCGACGTTTTTGCCCCGCATGTACACGGCACCGGCTCTCCAATCCCAGCCTCTGTTGACCTTGACGCCTGCATCACCTCCCGTGTTCACGGCACCGCCGTCAACACTCTTCAAACTCCCATTGGAATCAACCATTGAGAAGGCACCTCCCAAAGCACTCTTGGAGCCGAGCATACTCTTGCCCAGACCTCCGACACTCTTGGCCAGATCTGCAGAAGAAGAAAGTGTGTCGGGTGCTTGGGTGACGAAGTTTTGGATGGCGGCGGAGAAGAGGGAAGACGTTTGCGAGTAAACTGCCGGGGTGACTGTTTCGAGGTCTTCGATTGCACGCATGATAGTTAGGAGGTGGGGTGTTTTGAGGATCTGTTTTTGTTCTAGAAGGATATTAGTCGCTTTCTTGGTGTTGGTCTTCGCGGGCGAGAAGTGAAGAAAGGGCAAGGAAGAGGAAGGGAATGATGGAGGGAAGAGGGCAAAATACTCACGGTTCATCAAAGGCAAAGCTTCAGACAACAAAGCCATGAGTGCATCGACTTGAACCACACTCTCACTCAAATCGTCGTACAAACCGCCACGAATGCTATCAGCAGAAGACTCAATGACAGCCATCAACGCTCTAGCAGCTTCACGTTTCCTTGCCCAAGGTCTGAGGCTTCCAGGTTTCGTAGCTGCGGCGAGGTCGTCATCTTCCACCTCCGCTTCCGCAGCAGCTTTTTGTGTATTTGCGTCTCTCAAATCGTAGAAACGACGTAAAGTGGCATAACCACTGAGTTGGGCGGCGAGTAGTTGTGCAGCTGTAATGTCTGCACGGGCGAGGTTGCCTAGAGTGGCGTGCTGATTGTTTAAGAGGGTGTCGAGTTGAGGATCTAACGTTGCAGTAGGAGGATATGCTGCACTCTGAACGAGACACATGGATATGAGCAAGTCGACCGTGTTACGAAGTTTCTTGGTTGCGTGGGCGCGGGCATAGTAAATCAGAGCGCTGCCGTATGCTTGGCTCGAGGATGCCAGATCGTCGGCATAACGTTCTGCAATCTCGCGGACTTGATCAGGAAGACCGATCTCGTCGCAGACAAGCAGCACTTTGTCCACCCTTGATATAGAGTCAAGCGGCAGGTCGGCGAGCAACTCGGAGATTTTTGATTTTGTAGTTTCGAAGCTTGAGAGACGACCTAGTACGTGGCAGGCCAAGTCCCATCCTTCTTGTACAGGTTTGCCTTGGTCCTTGAAGTTGTCTTTTTGGGATAGAGTCGAGGCGTATTGGATTAGAATGTCGTCAGGCTTGATGCTGTCTGGTTGTTCGGGTCGACCGTGGCTCAATACCATCAGATCGTCTTCGTCAAAGGCGTCGAGGATGTTTGTGGAGGGTGATGGCAGCCACCCACTTGCACGAGCCAATTCGATCACAGCAGTCGCTATGGGTAATGACCAAGAACGAAGCAGACCAACAACGCCTGGAATATCGTCCTCACAGATGCATGCCAGACCGACATGTATGGGATTGAGAGTGTTGATGTAGAACTCGTCTTCATCAGGATTATCAGTGACAGAAGCAAAGGCGAGGAGCAGCTGTCTCTTGTAGGCAAACGATGGAGAGACGTCGACCTGGCGAATGGCCTGTGATTGACGCAGGGAACGTCTGAGGTCTTCAAAGGGAACATCATCCTCGCCGTCCCACCAGACAGTAAGAAACATGACAGCCTCGAGCCAGTCCTGGGTAGCCACCATGATTTCGTCCTTCTTGCCAAGTATCTGTCCATACAAGGTGCGGAGACTCTCATAAATGGCCCAGGGAACCCTGCTCTCGGCACGGCGACTGGCAGTGCTAAAGCCACCCTGGAACGGAGTAGATTTGTCTTGACTGTCTGCTTCGGCGAATGATTCGAGTTCTTGTAGTTCGCGACGAGTACGGTTGCGGAAGATGGACCAATCGGGACCCTTGACATCCCAGTCGTTGTCAGTGACAGCAGGACATGCTCTTAGCAAATCTATGCAATGACCAACGACTTCGCGGACTGCTTCCAAATGCCTCCCCGTGTAACCAGGCTTGTCGTAACCGTCCTCAAGAGCAGAGTCTGCTCTTGTCCAGTCGGCGGTCTCAAGCAGGTGGATGGCTTCATTGATGTGACCACGCAGAGTGCATGCGTATATTATGTCCCAGAAGCGCTCGTGGCCCACGGGGCAAGGCTGGTGTGTGACAACTTCTGTCATGTCGTCGGGGAAAGGATTGTGGTATCTGTTCAGCCAGTCCAGCAAAGCGCGAGGAATGGGAGCTGCGTTGTCCGAGGCGAGGACTAGTTGTGACATGGCCGAGGAGCGTGCGAAAGAAGACTGGAGATTGGGAGTAGGGTGGAAAGGCTGGTGTAGACGTAGTAGAAGTTGTGCGAGATAGTTGGCCTTGTCAACGTTTGACGACGACTGGGGACCGATGGCGCCAGATTGTGATTTGTTGGTCGTGTGTTTGATCCAGAGCTGGCTGAGCTGTTGCGCCGTGCGGGTGAAGACGACAGGCGATTGACCTGCGTGGCCCAGCTTGACATCAGCGTCCAATTGCGACATGATCTTGTCGGTGCGCAGAACCATGTCATCGGCCTCGTTCAGTTGTGGTGCAGATTTGCTGGCCAAGCTCTTTGCAATGCTGGGGATGGTGCTCTGTCTGTCTTTTTCCATGCGCAAACCCGTCGACTGCCGCAACGAGTTTCCTGTGACATCTCCATAGCGCGATCGCTTCAGTCCACGAGGTGAGGGAGCCATGGCGGGCTGTAATGGCGGTTGATTGACTGAACGGAATCCCGATGTGAAGGACTGGTATTGGTTGTGGTTGGTGAATTCGTCTAACAAGCTCTCTCCGTCTGCGTCCATGTCTTCGTCTGATTCATAATCGTCGCCTGGTGGACTGCTAGGCACGGCGAACGAGGGTTTAGTGAAGGGACGGGATGAGTTGTTGGTGTTGTGGTTGTTGAAGTTGTTGACTGATTCTCCAAACAAGGAACTTCCGTAAACCGATGGCGGCGGGGGACCTGCTGGTGTGAATGAAAGATTTGTGTTATCCATGTTGGATGTCGGACCTGCTGGTGTTGTTGACGGATGCTCGTCGTCGTCTTCGCGCCGTGCGTCTGGTGTTGACGGGGGATCTGACGATGGCACCGCAAACATTGTGACTATGACTCTCTTCTCATGCGCTTGTGACTCTGTGTGATTCAAGGCGATGTGTGCGCGATACGGGGTCTGCGTGTCTTTCCAGATAAAATACTGTTATTCCAATCTTCAATTCATGCTGCGCGCGTTTGTTTGATCGCGAACCTCGAATTGAAGCTCTTGTCAATGACGCTTGGGCCACCTCCGCTGCTCTCTTCTTTCCGTCCGCCGTCTTCTCCGTTTCTTCCTAAAATACCAACAACACAAAATACTGGTCTCAGTCCAAGTAAGCACCTTCCTTTTCTACAATCCTACGATTTGCCTGATGAACAAGCTGGGGCCATATGATATGCTCGATCTAGCAGCTATGCCTAGGGTGTTGCGAGTTGGGCGAGCTTGATTTCAACACCAGCAAAACATATCTTCTCAACCACTGATCTCCTTGTGTCTTTGTCATACATCTCACCAGTATATGGATTGACAGTGAGCTGACGCTGCATAGTAGCCAAATCATGATCCTAGCATTTTTGTACAAGTTCATAGCATGCTAATAATCTCATTAATTCCATACTCCATTCATCACTCTAACCACTCTTCTCAATCTCCTGCTCCAACTGCTTCAATCCCTCAATAACATCTTTCCAATTCTGCCACTCTTGCTCACCACCTTGGAATCCACCTTGCAAAGGCAATCTAGCTCCCTCCTTGTCACCCATACCCCACATCCTAGCAATAGCCTCCTTGATACCAACAGTCCCCCATCTGCCAATCAACCTCTCACCCTCACAGATTCTGAATTGCAATTCGCGCAACTTTGCGGGATCCGCCTTTTGTTGGAAGGAGTCGTACAGTTTGACCACGACGCGGGGGAAGATGCCTGCAAGACCGTCGATGGCGCCTTGACCTCCGACCGTAAGCACGGGAAGTAGGTTTTGTCCCAGACCGGAGAACACTTTGAAGTGAGAGGGGTCAATCCTTGGTGACGAAGCAATCAAGGTGTGATCGGGAATGTCGCCGTGTGAGAGCTTGCAACCAACAATGTTGCTGTGCTTGGCCAGACGCTCAAATGTCGAAGGTAGGATTGTGACGCCGTTGGTAACACCTGGGTAGTGGTAGCTATTGCCGTATGTCAGTTTCTCTGTCCGGACCAGGCAGAAAAGAACTATTGGTAATCTTACATCATGATGGGGATAGGACTCTTATCCGCAACAGCCTCAAACCACTTTGCAATACCCTGCTGGCTAGCTGCCGCAGCAAAGTATCCAGGTGTCAAAACCATACCATACTCAGCACCAGCTTTCTTAGCATCCTCTAGCTGAATCAATGTTTCCTCAACATTTTGAGTCGCAGTACCAGCAATGATGGGTCTATCCTTGTATCCAGCTTTGTCACACTCTTGACGTTGGCTTGAGATCAACTCGTTGCGTTCCTTGTTGGTCAAGTGAATGGCTTCACCGGTTGAGCCGAGGATTACGAGACCACGGATTCCAGCTTTGAGGAGGAAGAGAGAGTGCTTGCTTTGGGTTTCGAGATCGAGAGGTGTGTTGATGGGATCGTAGTTCGATGCTGATTGTGAGGCGAAGAAGGTAGGGACCTGTTTTTGAATAGCTTATTGTCAATTTGGCTGTTCCTAGCAGCTTGGGAGGATATCTATGGAGATGACTTACAGGGACGTAAATGCCTGAGGGAGGAGGTGAAGAAACCATTGTGACTTTCTGACTCTTGAATTGTATATCTCTCAAAACAAGCAGTATTATTGAGGAGCAAGAAACACAATCAGAAGGAGGGGCAATCACTCTTTATCATCGGTTATTTCATCCTTCTATCATCATCTCATACGCCGAGCTCCTCCAAAAGTTGCCCGCAATTCGGCCAGCGGAGCCCCACACTGCTTTTCCCCCACTCGGTGACATTTACCCCGAGCTCATGGTCTTCGGGAAGAAGTCCACCTTGTGGATACCGAGCCAACAGAGTAAGCAATACGCCGCAAACAACGAAAGAGGGCTGGCTGTCGAAGGAGGCTTGCTTGCGAAGAGACCGTTAGGGACCTCGTATCCAACAAATCTTCTCCATCAAGTGACCTCCCTCCGAAGCTTGCACTCGACATTTATTAAGAAAAGTCGCTCGAGAGATCGCTGCTATTCTCAATAATACGGCCTCTACATTGAAGCTATTTCCAACCAACAAATATCTTCTTCACAATCCCGACCTCAATTCCAGACACACAGAACCAAAACATCATCATCAACAAAATGTCCCACAAGATCCTAGACTCACACATCCACCTCTGGCCCTCCTCAGCCTCAAATCCCTCCGCTCACTCTTGGATGCAACCAAACCACATCCTAACAAAACCCCACCTCCTCGAAAACTATTTTCCCTTGATCCCATCCTCGGTCGCGGGCGTCATTTACGTAGAAACCGATCGTGCTCTACCTCCCCCATCTTCTCAAACCACTTCCCCGTTGGAAATATGGGCAGCTGAACCCATCAAAGAACTCGAATTTCTCAAAGAGATTATTGAGGGAAAGTGTGGTGATAGGGAAGCTGAGATATTGAAGGGAATCGTAATCTGGGCGCCCATGAACCAAGGACCAAAAGTTCTTGCCGAATGGCTGAGTTTGGCTGAAAAGACCATGGGGAAAGAAAGTTGGTCAAGGGTGAAAGGTGTGAGGTTTTTACTCCAAGGTATCACCGAAAAGCCTGAGTTTGAGACTTTGGTTTTGGGAGAAGGGTTCAAGGAGTGTTTGAAGTTGCTGGGGAGGAGAAGAATGAGTTTTGATGTTGGCGTCAGTTGTAAAGATGCCGGTGTTTGGCAGTTGGAACTGTTTACTGAAGCGCTTGGGAAAGTGTACCAAGATGTTGAGGAAAAGGAGAGGGTTGTTGTTGTGATGAGTAAGTCTCTTTTTCCATTCCTCGTCTATCCTCCTTCTTGAACCTCCTTTCGTCGTTGATCCGGAAGAAAGGACACAAAGAAGACACAGCCACGGGGAAATGCAAATCTCTCTTCCGGATATATGGCTAACACGTCTCCAAACAGATCACATGTGCAAACCCGACTACACAACACAAAACCCATCCTCAGATCCCTTATTCAAATCATGGCAATCCTGCATCAAAACCCTCTCCACTTACCCCCAAGTCTCTATGAAACTGTCCGGTGGTTTCAGCGAATTATCACCTTCTCCCTCAACATCCGCTTCGCAAATAGCCCAAACATTGAAATCATGGACCGACACAGTATTCCAAGTTTTTGGACCAGAGAGAATCATGTTTGGAAGTGATTGGCCTGTCTGCAATGTTAAAGGACCGGAGGGAGAAGAAAGTTGGAGTGCATGGGGGGATGTAGTGCAAGAAGTATTGAGGGAGGGAGGGGTTAGTGGGGATGAAGAGAGTAGTGTTTGGAGTGGGTGTGCGGGACGGGTGTACAGAGTAGATGGATACTAAGATAAAACATATGTACCTTCACTCAAGTCTTTTGATATAACCGAGACTCGAGGGGTGAGAAAAAAAAGAAAGGAAAGAGGGAGCTCATCATTCATACGACAAAACTTTACACGTGCAAGGTTTATAACTTAGCAGGCAGACTTGCCTCCTTCAAGCCTCCACTCATCATATACTTGTCTTCCTCATCCTCCCTCTCATCCAACAACATTTCTTTCCCTCCCTCTGAAGTCCACCAGCAAACACAAATCTGACTCCTCTCAGCATCCATCTCTCCACCAACCAACATTTCCCAGAAAATCTTTCTACAATGTTCTCTCATATCTCTGTCTGGTATCTTTTGTACGGCAGAAGTGGTCAACGGTAACCACTCTCTTAGTAGAAAGAGGGAGAGGCAGGGTAAAGAGTCGATGAGGGTAAGGATTAGTACTGCTTGTTCCGACAAATCCGGTATCGCTGGTTTCAACATCGTATTTGTTCCATCGAGTTGCGGTTGCGATTGCAATTGTGAAGTCATGAAATCAGGAGGTAGAGGGGATGTAGAAGCGTGTAAAGCGCGTTCATGTACTAAATCTAGTAACATGGCTGCCAAAAGCGGTTGAGTTTCCGCAATCTTACTCGGTGGCGAGACGACACGTATAAGATTCTTAAATGCAAGACGGAATTGTCTAGAGGAGAGGTTCTGAGGAAAAACGCGGAAGAGAGCGTCGACGTAAAAGGGTAAATGCTTGGCTGTCACATCGACATTTTGAGGGGTCGAAAAGACGGAAAGCGTGATACTGTGGGCGGCTTCGAAGATCGGAAGGAGGTTTGGGTTGCCGGCTGTTGTTAGATAGGGCGATGCTGCTGTGAGGAGCCATTCAGAGTTTTCGTGTGGAGAAAGGACCAAGGTAAAGTGTTCGGCGGTGTTCAGGAAGAAGAGGTCGAGCGAGCGATCTAAGGGGTGAGAAGGTATTCGACCTGATGAAAAAGGGAGGATGCCATTAATGAAAGTGGCGGAGTCGGCGGAGTTGGTGGTTAGGATGTCAATCGCGGCGAGGTACGTGAAGGTGTATTGAGTAAAAGAGATGTTGCCCAAACGGGTGAAGACGAAGGAGAGACTGCGGAGGGAGTGGAGAACCTGTTTTGCTATGCTGGTGGCGTCTGTGTTCTGTTAGCCATGACTGAGGTATTAAATAGATTACAGCAACTCACTCGAGGCGAGATAGGATTCGTTGACTGTTCGACCGATTGCACTGCGAAGTATGATGACGACGGCAAAAAGCGTGGACCGAAGGAGTTTCCACAGGGTCGGTACAGTAGACTTCCTGGCCTCGTCATGCAAGAAGATTGCTTCCTCTGTAGCATCGATTTCGGACAATTTGTTCTGCCTCCATTGCATGTGTATGCGCTTAGAGAACTCGGCAATATCCCTAATGGCAGCATGTACAAGTGCGGAATCTTTGACGTTCTCAATAGAGTGTGCGATCAGTCTTGACAAGGGCCCCAAGGATGATACAAGTGGACTTTTGAGCATGGCATCAATGCTCCGGTATGACGTTGAGGACGCAGGCCAGTTGAATTGTTGATGCGATACTTGTTGTAACTCGGCATCTGCTGCACCAACGAAGTACCCTGATCTTAACCCAGCTTGTGAATCCAACATCGATGTCATGAGCATAGGTAGCAAAAAGTCGTAATTGATCCTCGATCTCTCCAAATCAGATAGATAAACAAAGGCGTGATTGACGGCTAAACAAATGGTGCCTTGGTCGAACTCATCCATGTCTGGTGTCTCGGACGTGGCTAGATTGGTCGCCTGTACAAAAGCATCTTGCAGAGTTAGACCCAAGGATGTTGACATGAATTCATCGTCGCGGCTGGCGAATCCAATGATTAATCCACCGAACACGAGCAAATGGTTGGCACGTGAAGAATGCTCATCAGCGCCTTTCAGGATAGCAGTGACCCATGCTCCCAATGGAATATGCGACTCAAGATGCGGCCGGGTATGGGCTGGAGCTCCCTGATTCTCTCGTTCGGCTAGTTGATGCTCGTGACACTTGATGGCTGTGGAATGGAAGACGCTCATAAAGCTTAAAGAAGTTTGAAGCCTTTGTGGTTGAGTCCATAATGCTGGAGCAGACAGCAATTGACTAGTAAGAAGTGTAACATTCAAGGGGTTGTTCAAGGAGTTTAATAGAGATACAGCAGTACCGAATATGCTTTGCATGTGATCAGTTATCGATGTTGATGCGAAACTGTCGCGTCCTTTCTTACCGTGGTGTATCTTGCTGAGGAGAATATGTCTGGAGGTGCCTTAGCAGCGTACCCAACAGTCTATCGGCCGACATGATTGCGGCTGTGATTCCTGGCGACGGCAAGGTCAGAGAATGTATACAAACTCCAATAGGTAGATGATATGACAAGGTCCGGGGAATGATGACCGAGGTTCGGTAGACGGGAGTTGCCGATGGTAGCCGATTCGCGACGGTGAGCTTTGGGCATATGAAATTGAGATTGCGACAACATGTCCCGAGACGACACCTCGACGTAGTCCATGTACCTACACTTCTGACCTTTTTTCCCTCTTTCCTACGAGCGATGAAATGTGGCCTGTCTGCCTTTTTTAATTGTCAAGTCCCTGGTACTGAGTTAGCTTGAGTTGAGATAAGCAAATACACCCGCTACATCGCCGTCAATCTATAGCTGTATCAACAAGGGGAGCTGACATTTTGCGCCGGCTTGACAATTTATGCCAATCAGCATATAGTATATGAGACTATCACAAGACTAAAGCAGTTCTCACGACAAATTACCTAACACGGTACAATTTTGCAACCATGGGGTGAGAGCCTATTGCAGCTACACCATCTATACCTCTGGGTTACTGACAGTATATAGTATTCGGTATATAAGCCTTGCATCCTTTTTCTGTAACTGCAACTGAACCTTTGCGTAGTAATGCCTTTACGCAGATTGTCGTCGACACCCCTCCTCTTTCCTACTCAACGCCATCCTTTCCATCCCTATACTGGCCCTTTCCAATCAGTGGTAATCAAACCTTCTACCTATACTACTCTCACGACATCTGGCGCTTTACCCTTCTCTGGACGATCATAGATGTTGTAGGCATACATCTGATCGCTGCCTTCTTTGCTATGGCTATGCAATGGCGCAACTGGAAGATCATCTGGATTGTACCCATCATATACGGTCTGATCGGCGGAATCGAAGCTCTGATTGCCGGTAATGTTGTTGGCGGACTGTATGTACCATCATTTTGCTGTCGCAAAGACTTTGAGAAAAATTCGAATGCTGATCTTGAACGCAGGTTGGGTGGTGTCTATACTGCTGGATACTTTCGCATGTCGACTTGGATACCTTTCTCATGGGGTATCATTAACGCCATGGTCTTGATATTGTCATCCTTTGCGATACAAGGTGGCATGTGAGTATGTATCATTTTTTTTTCCCACGTAAATCTACTATGTTTTGCTCTAAATGCCTTGTGAAAATGTCCTCTGCAAACGCGCGTACATGTTCGTGATAGACAATATCGCGGCACAGAGCTGTAGGACATTTGTAGCAGGTCCGTTGAGAGCCCAAAACATAGTATTGCCATGTATGTGGATACCGGATGTCGTTGGAGTTCTCCACCACACCACTTCAAAGAAAAGTGGGTCATCGCGACACAGCATTCAACGATGGGGTCGAAAAGTGTCCACTGAGAGCCCCAATCTATGTCCCAAACACGAGAAAAAGTCCGCCATCTCCGTCAAAATCTTCTGGATATCACGACTACAGACACGATGTATCAGCACGAAAAGGAAACTGGATCAGAGAATCAAAATATTCATGATGCTTGTCATCTACCTGCTCGAAATAAAAGGGGGGTAACTTACAGGTTCCCAAGCCTGCATGTAAGAGGGTAACTTGACAGGTTCCCAAGCCTTTCCTCCTGAACGCCAATATCCCGTTCGAAATCACAAGAACAAAGGGGTGACTTGATAGGTTCCCAAGCCTGATCCGAAAGCAAAACTCCAAACTCCAAACGCCGGCCCAGGCTACTCCTTGTAGCCATTAGGACACGTACAGAATTTCGGCTTTTCATTGCAATTGAGACAACGTGGCCGATAACTGTTGAACTTGTACCCCTCCAGCATACCAGGCCGCATGTTATTCTTGAGGGGCTTGGTGTCGTTGCCGTGCTGCGTCAACGTATCGGCCCATACCTCGTTGCAGGATTGGCGAGTAACGCCACCTTGAGCTTCACTAGTACGGACCTGGAACTTGTCCTTGGAAGCTCTCTTGCGCTTGGTGACCCCAGTGTTGGTACTGTCTTGAGCTCTGGCCTTGCCCTTGCCTCTACCCTTGGTGCGAGGCGCTGGGATGACCGGTGCTGCGGTCGGTTCTGGTGCCGGCGCTGGTGCAAATGCAGGTACTGGTGCTTGTGCTGGTGCTTGTGCTGGTACTGGTGCTGATGGTAGCCAGTCCGCAATCATATCACATTTGCCTGGGCCGGGGAACATCCCTTTGATACCTTCCAACCACAGGTCCGAGCCGAGCTCAGGAGTCTCTGGAGTTGCAGGAGAGATGGACTGCCCCAAAGAAGGGGGCGTGGACCCTGCGTGTGTCCACTCTGGGGTAGCCTGTGGGGCAGGCTCATCATCATCATCCCGGTACTTGGCTTCCTCTATATAGAGGCCGGGATTGCTTGAGTTGCAGGCACGCTCCTCAATGAGAGTGGCCTGGACTTGGAATCTCGAGTCGGAGACCAAGTCAGGGTTGGTTGTGGTGGTGATAGTGGTGTTGATCATGGTGGCTTGGTCACCAAAGAGGCTACAGTCGAAGTCATCTTCGACGGAAGCAAAATAGGAGTCGTTGTTCATGTTGAACTCCATGATGAACTCCATATTGGAAGACATTCTGATGATGGAGTTGGTGATGGAAGATGGTTGATGAGTGTTGTGTTGTGGAATTTGAGATGTGTTGGTGTTGATACTGGTATGTGAGCCTGTATGTTTCATGGGTGAAGGGGAATTGGAAAATTCGGGATCTGATGCTTTTTTATATCAGGTTCCCGAACACAAGGACAGACTGGCATCATCCCCTGAATCGAGCAACATGGACTAGAAAACTCTTGCATTGAGTGAGCTTACCTGGACTAGGTTGTGGTCAGACCTGTAACCAGACCTGCTGCCTGAGGATGGCAAGACAAACGATTCGTCACCACACTCCTGAAAGATCAAAACACTCATGACCATACATCAGGATTGGTAGGAAAAGAATGACTGGGCTCATTGACCTGATTCTTGCTCACGTTAGAGGTATATCACAGACTTCGGCTACCAGGCAAAACCCCGGATCCGACTCTCTGCATTGCCATGGCTGCCTAAGCTATGCTACTGGATGCGTGAGAAGCCCTTTTTCACACGAAAGAGACAGGTGTCACAAGGATTCATGGAGTTTTTGAGCTGGGCATCCTCGGCTCGTTTCACGCTTCCTCGTAGCTGATCTGAGTGCCGAGATATCACGTCTGAGGGCGTGGGCTTGTGGTAAGGTCTGACAGCTGAGAGTGTGGCTGGTGATAGGCGTCTCAATTTGCTCACTCCTCGGCCGCGTTGACTTTCAGCCGGTCAATCAGTCATAGATTATCGACTCCAATGATCGAAAGAGTGCGAACTACGGGAAGGCAAAAACTTCCTAGACACACTCGAAAGAGCGCCAGCTGTCACCAACAAAGAATGGTCAAATTGGATCCGTCTGCTCGGTGCTAAGAATGTGGTCAACGAAGAAGCGGTCTACCATCGGCGCGATTACGGTGATGCGAGGTCGGCTCAGATGGCACAGCCTTCAGAATTTCACAGCATCAGAGACTTGCAGAGCCTAGTAATCTCACGGAGCCCATCATCACATGGAATCATATAACGCCATCACTTTTGGAGTCTATCAATCATTTTGCGCGCCAATTGCAAACCGAAATCTACACGAACCTGATGAACGCTTCTAGGGAATTATTGGTCTTTTTTCAGGAATTGAGATATCAAATATTGATCTTTTTGTGCAAGAAGCATACAATGATCATACAGGACAGCAACGCAAATTGTTACACTAATATCCGATGCAATCGATGGCATTGTAATCTCGAATATCGACTGGAGCTGGTTCCGTGAATGTTCCAAAGAGAACGGGATGACGATAGAATAATGGTCGGCAAATCCCGCGATTATCCAGAATCAACCAACCGCAACCACCGAATTGAACTCTTTTGACAATTATCTGAAACATGTCAAAATAAGTTTGGGTCAGCGCTTGACAGGGCAGTCACGTTAGGGCTTCGTTGTGTATGATGGGCTGTGGCTGTTGCCACGGATCTTCTAAATGGCAGGCCGTGACCTTGCATCGAAGCTTCCTTTCATAACTCGACCATGGCACGAACGCTGACATCTGTCGCAGTCACCTTCTCCTTTCCAACAATCAGATTCTGGCAATATCATTCGATCGATTGTCTACTACATCCTTAGCGACTGTTACGGTAGTCAACATTTACTACAGAACCAATCATTACAAGACCGAATGAGGTATTTCATAAAAATGCCACAAAAGCTCGCACTAGCAATCTGCTACGCCATTGCATTTATTCCTTTTCTTGTCGTGGTCATACTTGTTCCTATCATGGCGACCAAACAGCACGTCCCCTATGAAGCTCAACCCTATGTCGAATTGCGACAGCGAGCGACCAATTCCAGGGCACCTGGAAGGGCCAACCTACACAACGAGAGTGTCTTTATCGCAAGCAGTATCTACAACAGACAAGACGATGGAACTTTGAAACTCTAGAAGAATAGTCTGTTTGGACTGATCGACTTACTTGGGCCAGACAATGTGTACTTGAGCATCTACGAAGACAAAGACAAGGATACCAACAGCACGTTGCTCAAAAAGTTCTGGAGGCAGAGTTGGTTTGGATTGCAGAATTACATTCGTTTTCCAAACGTCTTCGACGCCCGTGCCGGTCGCAACATCCCGGTGGCCGAGTGGCTTCGTGCGCTCAAGTGTGAGTACCGCTCGATATGGTACCGTCATAGTACTATGACTGACCACTCGTGAACAGGCAAGAACACGATCATCTCACGCCATATCGAGCGCGGAAACGTTTCCTACCCTCCAGTGACAGAAGAAGACGAGCTCAAACACGTTACATATGTCGCTCATGTCCGCAACCTTGCATTGGCTCCTTTATATGATCCCAGCATGCGCATGCCTCGCTTCGACAGAGTCTTGTTCATCAATGACGACGTCCATTTTGATCCTATCGATGCAGCAAATCTCATCCTCTCCACAAACAACAACGGCCATGGCAAAGCGCAATATCGAGCAGCATGCGCCACCAACTATGTTACCCCGATCATATATCAAGATGTCTTTGCGACAAGAGATTACGACGGTCACATAGTCACAGCAACTTTTCCATGGTTCAAGAGTGCTAGCAGTGCGGCCAGTAGAAAAGATGTACTCAGACGGACAGACGCTGTGAGGGTGAGAAGTTGCTGGGGTGGTTTAGCTGTATTCGATGCGAGATGGTTTCAGTTGAGTGGTACTGAGGACTCGTTTGGAACGAAAGCTCTTGTCGTCGGTCACAGAACAACAAATACCACACCTAGCCTCAAGACAGCGACTTTCTCGGACCAAGCTCCTGCGACAACACTCGTCACATCGAGAACTGTTGTTCAAGACCGTCAGCATCTCGAGCCCAACCCTGGCTCGAAACAGGTTCTTGCAAGCCCTCTTAGACATAGACCAAACAAAGACATGACCACTGACGAGTTGAAGCCCATCCGCTTTCGAGCCTCATCGGATATCGTCGGACATTCATCAGAGTTTTGTCTGCTACATGCTGACATTGAAGCACGACAAACTTCAGGCAGATTCCCAACGGCATTGAGAGGTGTATTCATCAACCCATATATCTGTGTCGCCACTGGCAAAAGATCGCTCTTCTCTCTACCCTATGTTCGACCACTACAGATACTTTTCAAGCCTTTGCAGTCCTATTTCGCACTATCCTGGGGTGAAAAATCAATGGGTACGCAAGCAGGGTGTAATCGGGACAACAAGATGTGGCAGTATGATGATGCAGAATGGTCAGAGACTGGCAATCTTTCTGGTCAAGTCGTCTATCTACCAGGGTCTTTGCCAGGTGAATATTGCAGAGTCAGCCGTTGATCGAGTTCAAGTCTCAGCATTGAACTCAATTATGACGAACAATGATTTTTCGGCTTGAGCAATAAGCGGCGCTAGAGAGAAGGGAGGATTAGTTGAATGTGGTTCTGCATTAGTTCATGTACTTGTCCAATTCGAAGACGTTTCGACGTCAAGTCTTTTCTCACATTCGAGACAAAACCAGATGATTCCAGCGACACTGACAGCCGACAATGACAGACTACGAGGAGATCTTATCCATTATCGTCTATTTGTTTTTCGAGAAAGAAACAAAAAAATGGCATGGGTCATCCTTCCAGTTTATATAGTGCGGAAGATGCCGAGCTGGCCGAGTGATCGGCGGAATCATTATTGTGTAACCTTGAGTAACTATGACACGACAAACATCTTGTTCCTTTCCACAATCCATTTATAGTTGGAAATCAAGTCAAGGAAAAGTTCAAACTGTTCGCAGTTCTTGAGCCCGAACATTTCACTGTTGGAACGAGCGGCACTTATATACAGTACTTGTTCAGAAGGATCTGGGAGCGAGACATCACGTCACAGCTTTCGCGAAGCGCTCTACCTTGTCAGCACGAATCATCATGGCAACTCGCAGGACGCTGTTAAATCAGCAAAGAATCTTCTTCACACCAAACAACCCTGTTTACCAGACACGACAGAACATACTGGGACAGTTGAAGCAGAAGCCGTGGCAGAAACATCAACAAAGAACTTATGCGAATGGCTTTCCTGGTAGAGGATATCAATATCAGAGATTTGGGAAGACATCGGCTGGGCTATTGAGAAGATGGGCTGCTCGTCCTACATTCTACTATGAAGCCAGTGGAGTAGCAGGTGCATGTGGTGGATTCTACATCTATAATCTTGAAGAAGTGCCGGTGAGTTTCTTTATCTTCTACTTTTCCACTCACAGTCGAGAGACCCAAGAGAAAGAGCTAATGTTGACTGACGGATTTTCTGAATATCAGGTATCTGGCCGCAGACGCTTCAACATCATCAGCCCAGATTATGAGAAACAATCAGGTCAAGAACTCTACAACCAAGTCATTCAGGAATACCAGGGCCGAATCCTCTCCGTCATCCACCCTCAACACCGTCAAGTCCAACGTGTGCTCAATCGCTTGATTCCTCACTCTGGCCTGTCCGACGAAGACAACAATTGGGAAGTCCACGTAATTCAGGATGAACAAAAGAATGCTTTTGTCATTCCTGGAGGCAAAGTCTTTGTGTTTTCAGGCATTCTCGATGTTTGTAAAGGGGATGCGGGATTGGCAGCTGTGCTGGGACATGAGATCGCTCATAATGTTGCTCATCATTCTGCGGAAAGAATGAGTGGTTATGCGGTTTTCTTGCCTGTTGCTTTGGTGGCTAGTGTTTTGTTGGGATTGGGCGATATTGGCAACGTGTTCACGAGGATGGTGGTGGATTTGGCCTTTATGAAACCCGGTAGCAGGAAGCAGGAGGTGAGTTTTTGAGATGAATGTTCGTGTGGTGTCGAACCTGCTAACCAGAGTGATAGTCCGAGGCTGACTACATTGGCTTGAGTAAGTATTCTTGCCATTTGCTGCTCTTCGTCGAGTCGAGAAAATCTACTGACAATGTCACAGTGATGATGGCACAAGCTTGTTATGACCCTTCTGCAGCAGTGGGCCTATGGTCACGCATGGAAGCAGCTGAGCATGACGCACCACCAGAGTTCATCTCTACTCATCCTTCTTCCCATAATCGCATGGAGAAGATTCAAAGCTGGCTCGACAAGGCTGAGATGGAACGTGAGAAGAGTGGTTGCGGTCAGACTTCGAACTATGGTGAGTATACTTTGATGGATGGTAGAAGGATTGAGACTGACACTCCTAATGCAGCCGATCAATTCCGTGACACCTTCAAATGGTGACGAAGACAAGGCCGTTCAAAAGATAACCTAGACAAATTCGTTAATTAGGTCTTATCAAACAACATGGAAATGCCATGAGCAGGGA
This sequence comes from Dothideomycetes sp. NU30, assembly GCA_026013035.2. NCBI lineage: Eukaryota > Fungi > Ascomycota > Dothideomycetes > Dothideomycetes sp. NU30. The sequence goes on along the minus strand of BSBH01000014.1, from coordinate 331,723 downwards.
GTTATATTCATATCGGAGGAATTAGGCCTGCTGTATAATATGACATAGCGGCATCTGACAGAGCTTGCACATCCTCTAGATTCATGGTTGATTGTATGCTAGTTTCGCTCTCATTTCACGACACTTCCTATCCAGTGAGGCCGCACTTGGACCGAACTAAGATATTTTGACTCTCATCGTAGAAATCGGCCAACATCCTACTGGGCATAATCTTTCATCCCTCCTCAGATAATTCATTCTCTTTCCAATGTCAAGTAGGAGGCTCCGATTGCCGGTCCAACGGAGATAACGGGGCACTCAGCCACCTTGATGGTCAACGACTTCTTCCTCTTCCCTTAGTCGCGATCAAACCTCCGAACAGAATCTGTCTTTGTATAAGCTCTTTCGCTTTCTCTTCTCTTACTTGTACTAGCTTTACATGACAAAAGCTGGGAATAAGGAAAATCAAGCTGTCGACTGACATCGAGTCAATTCCTTGGCGTAGATCGCGAAGGATCTCCAGAGTTTGCCGACATCCGCATACGAACGACAAACTTTCATCTTTGATACAATTTATTGTTATACACATCCTCCATCTACTTTCCAGCTTCCCTAACCCCAACAATCATTTAGAAAACAGTCCATCTCTCACACTGTCACCATGAACACCAAAGAAACAACCCTTCAGGACACCACACTCACCACACCTTCACAACTTCTCCCCCCACCTCCAACAGCAACACCTCCGGAAATCCGCACCTTCCTTACAACACTCTTGACCTCGACCCGCTCCCTTAACCTCACAGACGCAACCACAATATCTTCAAAATGGACCCGCGGCACAGGTCGCGATCTCAGCATCTACCCACCACATCTCTACGCCCAAATCTTCGGCTACGAAGACGGGTGGATGGTGTACAAAGAAGTCAAAACATTTATCCGCACCCATAGGAAGAAAGAAAGAGATGCTAAGCCGGATTTTGCCATGCCGATTGTGGCCGTCGTTGTAGTGCTTGCGGGTTTTGTGGCTCGGAGGCGATTTTATGAGACTTGGATTAGTGTGCCCGCTATGTTTGTCGGTACTATTGGTGGATTTGCGTTGTTGGTTTTGGGGATGGTGAGGGTTATGGACAGGTGGGAGACGGTTGAGGGTAGGGTTGAGGGCGAGTTGAGAGAGGGGATGGGTTGTTGTAAGGAGTGAAGTTCTTGCTGCTGTTTGAGAATAGGTATGTTGGATGGTCTTATTACTTACCATACTAGCCAAGTGAATACTTTGTCTGTCAATCATGTGTATTCTCTCACTCATTTATTGGACAATACTGATCCTTTTCATGACAATTGGAAAGAAGGGGCCGTCTGCTCTGTCAACATCGGCGACTAAACAGTATCGCACCATAACTATCCTTAGTAGTTCTCCTTTGTTTTCCGACCAAATTAGTCACAACTTCAAACTACCTCGCAGCTGTGAATTGACATACAGCAGTCTCTGCCATCATGCTGTATTCACTCGATATCGCACGTCCTACCTTACGAACGCTGTGCAACCACTTCGGTCTTGAGATCCCAGGGCCGGAGGTTGAGATCTTTGACAAGTCGACTGTTGATGAGGTCAGGGATCTACTGAGAGATCTTGTAGATGAACGGGTGGAAGAGCTTCGACCAAGTATCGAATTGGCAGAAAAGGTTGCCTGCCTGGAAGCCCACAAACGCTCACGCTTCCGAAAGATTGACCACCTGACTGTTGCTGTCGGCGAGACTCGCAGAGATGTCATGGATAACGAACGTGCAAGGACTGTGTTGATGAAAGCAGACAGAACTGATGGCGTTCGTTGCTTCTATCTGGCCCAGGATCAAGGCAAAGGAAAAGGCGTGTTCCGACCTAGGTTCTCCGACCAGGAGGTCGAGTTCTACGAGGGAACAAGCAAGGATGATACAGTCAAAAAGGCACTTGACCGTCTATATCAAGTCCAGGCTGCCGAGATGCTCGAGCAGATGGGTATCCTCAGTCACACCCAAGCTGACCTTGCCTCTCGTGGCCCCATTGAGTTCAACTACGCTCTTTGGAGCGCTGGGGGTGCACAATCTCTACCACTATTCATGGTCAGGATCCTCAACAAAAAAAAAACTCAAGGCTCGTCAGAAGGAAGGAATGGAGCCATCCCGCCCCCATTCCGGTGATAGGTCTCTTGCGCATGGAAGATGTCGTCCGATCGTCCCAGCTCAATCGCATTTGGCAGAAGCGTGAGACATTGACAGCTGGCTGGTTGTGTATATAGACTTCTGAGATGGAGTAGCAGAATGATAGCAAGGCATGACTTGTCTCTTCCAAATCAGGCGCCGTGGGATTGCAAAGTGCTGTAGCAGTGCTGGAGAGCGACTGTGTTGGCATATAGCGTGGTAAGTGGTGAGATGGCGGACGAAGTAGGTGTCCAGGATGTCATTGTATAGGGAAGAACAAGCATGGTGTATCAATATTTGTATGAAAAATCTTGCGCTGTTCTATCATCCATCAGAGATCGCTGGAAGTGATGAACATGTATATATGGTGTGGCTGCGTACCGTAAAAAGACATAGAGATGGCCTTCATGTTTGCCTACGGCTGCCCTCCGCTATTATGGAAAATTCAACCGTTGGCAAAGCACTATAGTGACTTATAACAGGTACACCATTCTCATTGAAGTTAGTTTGTGGTGTGGAAGGTAGAAGATGAAAGTGGACAGCCGAAGTAGAAGATATTCCATTCTTTTATCGTGTCATGAATCATCTGAAACCCCATGTTTGTCGCATCCTGCTCATTTATGACACAAAACCAGAAACATCAAAGCTTCAGAGAAACATGATACGAGCGGAGTTTCTCAAGACAAACACAAACCGAACGACTGATAACGACTAAACAGCAAAATCGTCATTCATGACGGGGACAAGATTTTTAAAGTACATATATGGTTCGGAAATGTGGTCAAGCATGTCAAGCCACAAGCGCAAAGCGCTCCAATCCTCCGTGGCGCAATTGGCTAGCGCGTTCGACTGTTAATCGAGAGGTTGGAAGTTCGAGCCTTCCCGGGGGAGCATTCTTTTTCTTTTGGTTTTTCTTTATGCATCGCATCTCTTCTGAGCTCTTGTTCCATTGAAAGTTGTTTGATGGTTGATGTATTCCCTTTTGTTTGTCTATGATAAAATGGAAGCAGAGAAGGCGCTGTGATCGCGACTTCTTTGCAATTGCTTCTGGTCGTAAGCTTGTTGTTTGTTTTGCGTTTGTCGACGTTAATGATCCTTCTCCTTTTTTCATTGATGGACTGCATTTATTGACGTGCTGAACACGGATGATCCTGAGTGGTAATATGCAGGACATGTTTTGGTGAGTTTACCTGTCTTTACAATAGTCCTCAAAAAATTTACCGCGTTCCCAATTGCTTCATTTGAAGGACGCAAATCTACGGCTGGATCTTCCTTCCATTCGTGATTTCTCTGACGAGCTTCATGTACATCTTCACCAGGTCAAAAAGATGACACCGGTTATATTGATGGCCAAAAATATCTTGCTCATGCTGGGGATCGAACCCAGGATCTTCTCTGTGTGAGAGAGATGTCATACCACTAGACCACACGAGCGAATAAGATAAAATGGTTACGGGAAGCAATATGATCTTCTGGTAAGCTTGAAGCTTTCAGCTTTCAGCTTGAAGCTTCATCTCAATGCTTGCGAACCTGTAGATATCGTCTTTGCCCAATGACAGGCGTGGACAGAGGTAGCACGCGACACCAACAAAGGAATCGCAGACACTGTAAAGTCTGGGAAAACGCCGCGGACATGGAAAAAAATACTGAACTTGAACATGCGGAGAAAATCTTATTGAGGATCCTCGGAAGCAGATAGCCCATCACAGGAAAAGTTCCACATGCTTCAGGGATAGATGTGCAAGTCACATGAAGAATAACATCATGCCAAGACTACTCATGAGGTCAGAAAGACACGGATGGGTGTGATCGGAGAACTACTCCTATATGTCCTCCATAACCAGAACGAAAGGCTTGATAAGATCGATCATGCAAGGTACCTGATAGGGATACAGACCTAAAGCAACGAGGACAACGGTGAAGCAAAAGCGTTCAAGACTCCATGTCAGGCACGAAATTAATTCTTGTCGATAGAGCGGACGATGAGGTGAGATGAAGCTGTATGCTTACATATACAGAAGGAAAAGGTATCGTTGTAGTGAGTTGGCGCGCCTGGGACTCTTTGTAAGCAAGAACAGGTTCGTATGTAGTATGCCTTATTTTTTCTTTCTCAGTATACGAAATTCGGCCTAGGTTTGGAGATGGAAAATATGGATGTTGGTCGCGTGGTGAGCGTGGGTGTGGGAGGTACCCACCCTTGGCAACTGCTCTTGTTGCGCGGTGTCCTATTTCGGGCATTAACTGACAGAATCAAGACGCTGGGATCATCGATGGGTAGGAGAGAATCGAGAGCCACGTATGCAAGGTATCTTGAAAGAAGAGTGGGTAGTGCATTGCACTTTGGATTTGACATTAAGGCTTTTGAGGAGTTGCATTCGAAGACACAGCATGTGTTGGATTCAGTGGTTAGCAAGCAAAGTGGTCTAGATGAAGTCGGTCTCGGAGTTGACTCAATTGATTGATAGACATGTACATTTTAGTCTTGGCGTGCGAGCTTCGATTCCCGCTTAAGGTTCCGATTTGCAGTCACTTTCTTGTATATTTTGGCCTGCTACTTTTCGGAAAGGGAAGCACGGATGCATAGATTGCATATGTGAGATGCTGTAGAAAGCTTGTACGTGCTTGGACACGACAGAAGGAAAATGGTTCGATCTGTTCTCTGTAAGAATAATCAGCCGATTGCTTGTCTTCCGTGGAGAGTGCTGAGTCTGAAGATTGAGAAGTTCGAGTAATGGGAACAGGTATTTGTTGTACCTGATCAACACAAGTAGTTTTCCCGTTGGAAGCAGCTTCCAGTAGTTGAACGCTCTCACCGGTCGCACAGATAGCAGAATAACATACTACTGTAGAAAACAGCGACGGAAGACGGCGGCTCTGGATTTTTACAAAGCACGGAGCGTAGGAATGCGGTCATCCGGGGAGGCCTTTGCTTCCTCGTTCCCCCTCCTTCCTTTGAAGATCTAAAAGATCGGTAATGGTCATAGAATGATCGCATTTCTAATACATCATCCATTTGTACCTGACCTGACTCTTGCTTTTCTTTCTTCTTTCTCATCCTCCCATGGTTACTCTCTCAGGCCACCACACACTGTCGCTTACTTGCTGGTCCTATTTTGTTTACCGCTTTGGACTTTCCGCTCTTATCTGAGACAAGACGCACAAAAGGCAAGACACGCGCACCTGGAGTCGCTGCGAATAGCTCAACATATACCCGAATTGTACATACTGTACCTGTTTCATACCCAATAGACGTGCCATTCTTGACACAAATACACAATAAACCCCGGGCCTTCCTTCCAGAGCTGGACTCGCAGGCTCACACAGACTCTTACATCACTTGGGAACACACGAAGCCTCTCCTCTTTGAATCTCTGATCGACCTGACTTGAAACGCGACCATCGTCATCATTGTGATCATATTCATCTGGACTAATTCAATATAGAAAGCCAGCCTGTATCACACAAATCACCACCCACATAGTACCAACATCCACAATGGGCGCAACACGCGATACACAGAGGTATGGACAAGGAAGCTTCTTGGATGTACCGAGAGGACGAGCCACTGATGGACATATTCTGCAGGACGCTTAGTCTAGTTGTTTCCTCATTCATCCTCTTCTACCACCTTACAACAGCCTACCTATGCACATTCCTGCCCAGCGATCCGTTGTACATGTCATTTAGCGTAACTGCTTACGCCTGGTACGGATGCGTTCTTGCAGTACTCGGTCTGTTTGGATCATACAAGGTACGAAAATACTTGCAATTTTCCGAATTCGACACTTGACAGGACCTCCACTAATCACCTCCCAAAAACAGTCCTCGCCGACATTTCTCACAATCTTCTCCAATCACCTCCTCATTGATACAATTCTCTCTCTCGTACCTAAACTCGGCCTCGTATACCTGTTCCACGACCTAACCTCCGACCTCTGCTTCGCCTCCAACCTCAACACCTCCTTTTGGGCCCCAACATCCTCTTCCGACCTCCACGGCCCCGGCCGCGTCATCATAACCACACCTTCTGATGGCGATCAAACCTTTGTCTCCAGCATGAGAGCCAGAAAACACTGCCAAGCAGGCATTCTAATAGCTCAAATTTTACTCATCACCATCCTCGTATGCTGGACAGTCACCCAATGGGGCCTGGGATTGAGTATACGCAGATATGCTGTCAAGCTCGAATTGCAGCAATCACGAGTTTTGTGTGACGAGGAAAGAGGTGGAAATTTGGAGAAGGCTTTCTATGAGGAGGAAAGTTTAGCGGATGGATATACTGATGCTGTCAATGCTGTTCAACAATGGTCTTCATGGCGGGAGAAGGACGGCAACTCTGCCGTCTTTGTCGAGAACGTTGCACATTTCACACAAAAGGCATGAGCAATCTGTCTTTAGTAGCACTTGGCGTACAAGCCATACTGTTTCATTCATGAGCCTCTATCTGATTTTCTTCATGGTCTTTTTCGTCTCTTTGTTTCTCTGGCGCTATTCCCCCTGGTTACGATAGATATAGATTACGGCTTTCCTTTTCTTTTCTCTTTTCTTGTTGTCATTCTCTTTATCACGATTGATAGCGTTTGAGCACTCTTGTTTTCTAGTCCTTGTCCTTATTAATCTCGAACTCATCTCAGATTATGCTTGCTGTATATCTCTCTTTTCGTCCAAAAAAAATTGCAATTATGTTCTTTTTTCTTCAAACCTATGCACGAGATTCTCTAGATGAACGAAGCATAGTGGGTGTAGTAGCAATCCAAATTTATAGCTCTTTCCCTTGTTTTGTTTGCTTGAGCAGAGTATCTCTCTTTAAGGACTTCCAAGAACGACCATCCATGCTTGCTAAGAAATTAAGTCAATCGACCATCAGACCCTGCCTCTTCCACAACAACCCTCGTATAACACCAGACCGGTCTCTTCCAGCAGACTTGACAGCTTTTCACACAATCACATCTATTCCAATCAAAAACACCGCCGCAATGCATACAAGCGTCCAATACTTCCCATCCTTGCTCTTCTTCCATCGATTCTTGATAAGTCTTTCCATGCACCGATCCCGAAGGATATTGATTTTCCAATTTAGATTTTCTGGCAGAAGGGTCTTCCGCTGATGAAGTCTTTCCGATTTTCCAATTTGTTGACGTGGACTCTGGTCTTTGAGGCAGAATGAGGGTTCTCTGGAAGCGGCCTCGGTGCCATCGACATATTCGATTTTCCAACACCACATCCAATTCACCTTCCTTCTTCAACCTTCCACTTTCCCTTGTCTCAAACGTGGTTTCGTTGGTGTTGTTGTTAAGATTCTTGGTGTCGGGAGTCCAATCGAACAAGTTCAACGGATACCAAGATCCGCAAAGCAGACAACATTTCCTCTTCCCTTTCTCATTTGCCTCTTCCAGAGCTTGGAGTTTGGCTTCTCGTGTGCAAGAGGGTGAGTCTGAGAGGTTGTGGGTGGTTGGTTTGTTGTGGCATGAGGACTGTTGGTGCTGAGACAGTGGTATTGTGGCTGAGTTTGTTGAAGATGGTGATGGCTTTAGAGATGGAGTTGGGGTTGTGGGGAGCGAGGTATAGAGGGTTCGATTGCTGAGGCGAAGACTTAGGAGGGAAGGAGAGGGGAGGCAGGGTGGGAGGTGGAGGGTCAAGATGTCGAGGGGTAGAGAGAGTAGAGGGAACGGTTGGCGATTGGACGGATGGTGTTGACTGTCAGGATTTTGAATCGGTGAATGAGGTGGATGTGTTATTATTGTTGTTGCCATTCTGCCTGACCTCTTGGGAATAAGGTCGTCAATGTCGGTAGGTTGTCGATGGCTCTGAGGTTCCAAGGTCGATGGTAGTTGGTGCTGTTGCTCCCTCATCCTGTTCCGTGATGGATGCTTCGACTCTCTTATCCACGTCGTAACTCTCTTGGTTGCCTGGCTCCCAGATATCAGATCCAATTACCGTCTCTTCCGAAAGCCTTGCTTCGACGCTTCCATAAAGTCCTCAACCTTCCTTCCAACAAGAAACCAAGATCCTTTCGCAGAATCCTTAGCCTCTAAATATTCTTATGTCTCTATCTTGACAGCTTTTCCCTTAAACCCAGCTTCCCTAAGTGCCTTGCGTCTCTGATATCTTCTAGAAGGTAAATCCTCACTCTGATCAACACCGTCGCAAACCCAGATACTTGCTGCAACGGCAACAGAAGCGACAACAAGTAGAGAGATAAAAGTAAACATTTCTTTTTCCTTTTATGACCTTCTCTTGTGTTTTATATAAGGTACTGACTAGGTAGTAGCAAGTAAGTCCAAGCTCGGCTGGGGTAAAATGCTTAACGGATACACAAATGATGTAGGCGGTTAAGATTTGATTGAACGTGACGCTGATGGGCGTGTGATGAAACAGGGGGGTAATGGTGAAACCCTGCTGAAAAAAAAAACAAGGATGTGTTTATGGTAAGGTGTTGCAGATGACGAGCTGCAGGATGGGGGCAGATTCTGGGGTATAAAATGCAGGGTAAACACCTGTCAGAAGACAAGAAAGACTTTAGAGATCCGAAAGGAGGATGGTCAACAAAGAAAACAAATGCTTTCTGCGTCTTGATACGATCGGCGATGTTCAAGTGTTTATATATTGTTTTCTGGGTCTAGACTATGCGGCGAGCGTTGTGGTCGTGTGTGTCGTGTGCTTGTGGCAGACTGATAGCCACGGAGGCTTTGCTGCAAGATGACCTATCCATGTGACGTTTATAACACGAGCTGAGAACGTTATGCTCACCCCTCCATCTTGCATTTGAGACTTTGCGCAAGACAGGGGATGATAAGATTAGGTCGTCGGATGCTTACAGATTGTGCAGATGATGCTGTTGATTCAGGAACTTGAGCGCTTCGAGGAATCATGGCGCGTGTGGGGCTGATTCTGTCGGAAATCCTCTGACAGATGACACACGCGGTTATGTATGTCTACAAGCCGCACGCGGCTAGATCTATTGTGGAGTTCCACGACAGGTCCTTGAGTTGCGGAGTTATCGTTCAGACCATAGTCCAACCAAATGACTGATTGCATCTCTTGATATCTCGTCAGTTGATCTGGTTGGTTGTTGCTTGCTTGAAGATGACACTAGATTCATCCGGTCGTCGAGGGCCTAGACACAACATCGCTCCAGACCCAGTACGAGTGCTCGTGACCAAAGCAATAAGGCGCAGAGCGATAAGTACTTGTCGTGGTCACGAAATAGAGTCAACCATGTGGACTCGTGATGTATCTTACCTGACATTTCTCATTATTGCCTCTGGACATGCGCAAACATCTTGTGGCAAAGCCTGATATATATAGCAGATGTAATCATGCTCAGTCATGATCCTTGAAAAGGTCGTTGGATCAGCGAGGGGTATTGGTAAAGAGGCGGATGGATCGAGGAAGAATGTGGGTGATGGTGAAGGACGGGAGTCTGGAGCGGCCCGCAACGACCCGCATATTCGACAACTCACGATCCACTTCTTGACCACCGAAGACGACATCAATCAACGAAGGAACGACTTCGCCCTCTCACTAACATCGCTAAACCAACATACCAATGCCAGCATCCCGCTAGGTCTCGATCTCCCACCGACAAAACCACAACATGCAGACAAAGCCACTTCCAACCACAAGCAACACCAAATCAAGCGCCACCAGGCCGGGATACGAGCTCAACTCTCCCCTTCTCTCCTCAACAAAGCAAGAAAAGCTATCCAACACCTTGTAGTTTCCATGCCTCTCAAACTTTTCAATTTGTAGACTGGAGATCCTACTTCCTTTTCTTCCGTTCATGGACGCAATGACAGCTTCTTTGCCTTGTAAACATTTAAGATAACGACTCTGCATCGGATGAAGTCGAAGACGTACTCATAGTTGCGTTCTTGACAGAAGTCGTACCCATGACTTTCTTCCTTTCCGGCTTAAAGATTTATACACATAAGTTTCAGAAAAATTGGGATTTGAGATGACAAATGGTATAAGTACGAAATTGGCTAGAAGACTGGGCTGAGAGATGCGAGAGCGTGTATGAGATTTAAGGGATATATAATGGATCATAGAGACGTAGAGGTATTATGGCATGGCCATTGAGAGCCGTGAATCTCAATCCCTCCACTTAGCTCAATCTAGGACTCTCAACGGACCTGCGTTTGAGGTTCATGGATACTCTGACTTGTTATACTGCTTGATTTCATGCAGGTTCAGTAAAGAGATACTGTTCATCACAGAGGAGACGGTTGTTAGCGGAACGGGTCATGTCGGAACACACACGACTATGATTGCACCTCATGTGACAATGCTCATGGATATCATGTTGGTATTGGATTGCGCAGAAACAGGTCGTGTCCTTGACCATGTCTCCCAACAATTCATCTCGGTTCACCATGTCTGCTGCATCCATAACGGCGAGTCTGGCATTGGTCATAGATTTTCCAGCGGCTAGAGCGTTAATGTCTTGCTGAAGAGCTCAGGCATGTAGAAGGCGTTGGTGTTTGTTGATGACCGGAGCCAGCTGCCTTACCTTCAACAAGCTCAAAGATGCGTTTTTCTTCCTTACGTCGCTGTTGAGGTAAAGAAGTCCTCGGCCTTCTGTGCTAAGATGCATGGTCACAGAATTGCTCGGTAGCGCATGAGGTCTGCCATAGAAGGGGTTACCGTCAAGACTGCCACGTGCTTGTATTGATAAGTCTGAAATATAAGGACCAACAGCTTCGTCGATAGTTTCGCGTAGCTGGTTTTTGGTACCGCAGAAGCCCAACAACGAGTACACAGCCCAACTCATCAGCTTAAAGGTAGCTTCATTGTGGTCTTGAAAGTCAGTTCTATGCTTTGGCATGATTTTCTTGGCAAATCAGAAGCCATATAGAATCCGTAAGTTGGGGTTTTGATTCATGGCGGTCATTTAAACCTTGTGAGTTGCAACGTTATAACCCACTGTCGGATCCTTCGTCGTATTGAGGGCAATGAGCAAGAAATATGCATGCAAACTCACGCCAGTCAAAAACTTGGAACTTTTGGAACTTTGGAGTCTCTTACCGTAAACGCTCTTGTCTCTGGAATCGTCACTGATCCAGTCCGAGTGGAGTTGGCCAAAATCAGAGTCCTTGTTATCAGGGAGGTTATGTTCACACATGTGACGATGGATTTCACAGAAGTTTTACCGCTAGCCCCTTCGGGAGTATTGCAATCAGCCGGAGGCAGTTCAGCTGGTGTTTGTTTCATGACTTGACAAGCTATGTTGCCGAGCTTGTGGCCCGCAGTCTCATCCAGGCATACTGAAAGCTCGAGACCACAGTTGAATGGTAGTGCTGCTGTTCTTCTAGAAAGCCGAGCTTTTAGCATGAACAGTTGTACATCAGGGCTTTCTGTGTGGTTGATGTCATTCATAACGATCTTGAAAGTATCCACAGGCTCGGTCCTGTCGACTCTTGAGACGGAGCGGGTATTCCCTGGTTTGGAACCTCCCCGTTCTTCAGGACTCTCGACGAACCCTGTGTGGTCAAACACATGCTTTGCACGACCTTGAGGCACTTGGTAATGCACAGAGTTTGATTTCTCACACAGACCTTGGCAGACCAACTTGATGAGACAACAGATATTGGCGGATCTATCATTGAGTGACGGTGTATAAGTAAAGGCCTTGGAGAGAGTCACCGGCCTTTGGTATAGCAGTGAAAGTGTTCTGACCATGCGTCTCCAGGGTAGTCTGATCTATAGCGCGTCCAGTAATAGTAGGGCCGGTACTTTGCCTTGATCCCTTGCCCGAGCTTTTCGTTGATATGGGCTCTTGGTAATACTTATCTCAGCTACTGCCCGACTTCTGCTCTGCATCGCCAGATAGCTTGCTGTACTTGTCGGTTCTTGCTTTCTTGTTCGAAGCGGCACGAGTTTTTAGGACCCATGGCTGATGGCTGCTTTCAGGTGGTGAGGAAGCTGGTGAAGGCGGCGCATTAGCAATCGAGCTTGCGGCAGACAGAGACAACAGGCACAAGCTCACATCTGCTCTATTACCCGTCTCGTAGGTATCTGAGAGTACTGATCGAAGATGACAATATCAGTGACCTCCTACTTCGTATGGAAAGCACGAAGAAAGTATTCAACAAGAAGTGACAAGAAGTGAAAGTGACGGATGACAAGCGACGGGTCGATTTTTCAGAACTTGTGAAAGTGCGAAAACTTGTATACCAAAGCAAACAAAGTTGATGCTGGATCCCAAAGTACACACAACGTCAAGAGCACTTTCTACTGAAAGCCCTTGATTCTGAACATCATCTTTTTGCCTTGCAATCATCTTCCATCTTACCTCTTCATTACTCCTGTTATAAACTGGTAAACATGTCAGGAAACGAACAAGGAGACTATATTCTGCATCGTTTGAGGCTGGCCGAAGCCTTCAACTACACCAGACATCCCGCCATGGTCGTCCACACCCTCGAACATCTTCTCGATACCATTCCATGTCCTCCTAATGCCCATATCAAAGCTCGTCTCTTGCTGGCAGGGAATCACCGATTTTGGGACTTGGTTGAGCACAATGTTAGCTTTGCTAACTCCATCTGGCATCAGATCCGTCGCAACAATCCTGTTGGTAAAGACGATTACATCGACGACATGCTGAGAGGAGCGCGTGAAAGAATTGAAGAGTTGCGTGTCCTCCAGGAAGAAATTCGCTCGGCCGAAGACAGCGAAGACGAGAGTGGTCATGAGGACGATGGTGACGACGAGGATGGAATTGGTAACGAGGACGAGGAAGAAGACGAGAGTGGAAATCAGGACGATGGCGATGACGAGAATGAGGAGGAAGTCGATGAAGCTGAAGACGAGGCAGAGTTCTCCGAAGATGAAGAAGAATTTTTGAGCTTCATCACCACAGTCGACAAGCCTTTCGACATCGACGAGGCGACTCAGAAGATGGGCCGAAAGCACCAGGAAGCCGGAAACGTGATAACCAAAGTAAACTTTTCCGCGCTCGACGAGTTGGTAAGACCAGGTTGCACCGCCACAAAGGAGCAGCTGGCAGTGGTTCTGTACAACGCCATGTACGAGGCGCTTCGCGAAGAGATGAGGCGCAGAGAAGCCCTCGAGGTAAGTTCTCACCCTACAGCAAGTTAACATTATTGACTGAATATGGCAGGACCCGACACGCGCAATGGAAGCAGGCCCTGCATAGAAGGGACCTGCTGCACCCACGACTCAAGAATTGCCCATGTGTCCTAAGACACCGATCAAGCAATTCGTCAGTAACTCCACTCGCGGCGTCAGGTATGCTCCCACAATGGTCCTAGATACGGTACTTGTGTCATTAACATCTGTCCAAAGTGTTTCCGAGAGACGCAAAAGGTTCAAGCGACCATGACCCTTCCAGGCCCGACCCAACTGATAAGTCATTATCATGATCGATCATATTTTTTTGGCTTCTGATTGGCGAATCAATTGACGAACCACTTGGCGACTCAAGTACTTGGCGACTCGTGTGCGAGGATCACTATTTCAGAAAGGTGCAAACAATAATGGATCACGAGCAAGCACGGAGGGAGTCGTTTTGGTTTTTCCTTTCTGCTTTGTTTCTCCTTCTTGAACTTACAGCTCTCTATAGTGCCTACTTGTTATGAATCTGGATGAAAGCTATTTATTATTAATGTTAGCAAACACTACGATGATATTTACAGGTACCCTAAAATGATTAACAGGTATAAAGTCAGGGGGCGTCTAGTTAGGTAATATTAAAAACCTCGAATCTAACCTCCCCGTATGCTTTAAGTTCGGCTAGCCGCTATTATAGACATTTCTTAGCTAGTTTACTTATACTCTTAAACTGCCCTATAATACCCTTAGATTCTTATAGAAATAATATAGCTATAAATCTCTTCTTTCTATTATTAGTATAATAAGATATTAAGTAGTTATATTAATAGTATAGAATAGTATAACTCTTAATAGTAAATCTATAGCTAAGAGGTATTTCTATATTATAATTCGCTATTAGATAGGGCTACTTACCTACTAAGGTAATAAGTAGAATAGGCTATATACTAGTTCCTATATACTTAGTAAGTAAGCTAGCTATAAAAGTAGAGTTAGTATTATAACTTACTTACTTAGTAAGTAAACTATAATAGTAATTCTTATTCCCTTACTATATAAGTAAGTAAGCTTACTTTTATAAGTTATAAGTAACTTATATATTATTCCTTATATATTAGGTATATAGAAATATAGCTTAACTACTAGTTATAATATATTTAACTTATTATTATAGCTTACTAATTAGAATATAACTATATCTATATATTACTCTTTTTCTATATTATTACTTAATACTTATTATAGCCTAGTATCTTATAAGAGTATTAGGTTATATAGTTAGTACTTATAAAGAGAAGTAGTATTAAGTATAATAGTAAAAGAAGATTATATATATATAAATATAGTAGTATTCTAAATAGTAGACTATAATAATAAGTTAAATATATTATAACTAGTAGTTAAGCTATATTCCTATATATTTAATATATAAAGAATAATATATAAGTTACTTATAACTTATAAAAATAAGCTTACTTACTTATATAATAAGGAAGTAAAGATTACTATTATAGCTTACTTACTAAGTAAGTAAGTTATAGTATTAACCCTACTTCTATAGCTAGCTTACTTACTAAGTATATAGGAATTAGTATTTAGCTTATTCTACTTACTTCTTTAGTAAGTAAGTAGCCCTACCTAATAGTAGATTATAATACTATCTTTCCTTCTTATTAGTTAATGTCTTTATTAACCCTTTTTTTCTTATATAATAACTAGTCTATTCTTAAATAATTAATATTCTATAACTTTATTATATAATAATGTCTTCTAACTCTATAAAAGACTATCTTTAACTTACTATATAAATACTTTAGTATAGTTATTCTTCTAAAGTCCCTTATAAATATTATTCTAAGAGAAAAACATTCTATATCTTAATACCTAGATTTAAATGCTCTAAATATACCTAACTAGGTTATAAATATATAAACATATTATTTATAGATCTTAATTAAACTATTACTAATTATAATAGATAACTTAATAATGCTATAGATAAGCTATCTAGAGTAATAGCTAAAGTTATATATCTAAAGAAGATTAAGAAGTAAGTATAATAATAAGTAGAGGCTTATATATTATATATATAATAAGACCTATCTTCTATTAGAGAGTTAGATACTAGTAAGGATAATAATAATTATTCTACTACTAATATTATAGTTAGTTTAATCCCTATAGTTTATTCTATTATAGATATATTGAGGAATACTATAGACTTTTTATAGAATAATAGAACTATTATAATATTATTTAGTAATTTCTAAGATTCCTAATAGGTTCCTAAGTGTTTTTTAAAGGTAGGTAACCTTTCTATTTTATAAGGTACTACTAACCTTATTATTTTAGAATCTTTTTAACTTTAAATTTATTCTCTTCCTTAGTTTAGAAGTAGAATGTAGTCTATAATAGCGTTTCTAGGTTAGCTAGTTCTAATAAGGATATATAGAATACTAGATAGATTTTTATATTATTAGAGAGTTAGAGTTTATAGTTAACTAGTCCCCTAACTTCTAAAATTAAAAATAGTCTAACCTTAATATAGTTAAGTTTTTTTATTATTTATTAAAATTATAAATTCTTTATAAGTAGGTATACCTTATTTCCCTTCTTTAGCTAAGGGTCTAGTTTTAATTTTTATCTATTCCTTTATAAACCGTCCTAAGATAATAGTATCCTTTATTATAGCTTTTTATATAAGCCTTTTAGCTAATTACTAGTAATTATAGCTTTATCTATATATAAATACTATAATCTAGATTCTATAAATAGATTTAGGTATTTTCTAAAATTAGTATAAAAAGGTAAAACCCTAGTAGCTACTAAAACCTATTAGTTTAGTACTAGCTATACTATTAGTAAGTATATTTCCTAATTATCTTAAGTATAGTTAATATAATTTTATAGGTATACCTTAAGTATCTAATTTGCTCTCTCTATCTAGCTATTAGTCTATAAATAGTAAGCTATTAATAGCTTATATTTAATACCTATTATAAAGATAAGTATCTTCTAGAAATTTAATATAAATAGTTTATTATAATCTATAATAAATAACTTTAGGATCCTATAATATCTAATTAGTCTATCTAGAACTAGATACGCTAGTTCTTTTATAGTAATTGATTTTAGGTATAGTATAAAGTATATATACTTTATTAGCCTATTTACTATAACTAATATAGAGTCATTCTAATTATATAGTTTTAAGAAATTAAAACTTTAGAAACTATATAAGCTAGTAATTAAATCTATAGTAACTTCCTTCTAAGGCTATAATAGTAGGTCTATAAATTAGATCTCTCTATACTTTATATATTATAAAGACTTATTTATTTAATAGTTATAGTATTTCTAAATATATACTATAACCTTTACTTTTATCTATAGAAAGGTAAAGTTATATTATATGTTTTCTACTATTTTAGTAATTCTAGGGTAACCTTATATTAGGTTATTATAGTAGTTCTTAATGTACTATTCTTAATCCTTCTCTAGGACCTAGTATTTATTATATAAAATAGGGAATTCTTCTTAATTATCCTTTATAATTTATAATATAGTATTAAACTTATATACTTATATACTAAGGGTTCTATCTACATTTATATATAGGATACTATACTATATAGCTTCTTTACCTTTTATATAATTAATTCTTCTACTAAGCGCGTTTACTCTACTATTATCTTTACCTAGTATATACTAGATATTAATTTTATATTGCCTAAGGAGTTCTAACTATTATACCTATTATTAATTAAAAACTTTAGTAGTTATAAAGGTTAAGAGGTTCTTATAATTAGTAAAGATATTAAGTATAAGAGCTCCTTTAGTATAAACTCTCTAGTATTATAAGGCTATAACTATAGCTAGAAGTTCTTTATTATAGATATTATAATTCTACTTTACTAGTATTATCTTATATAAATAATAAGCTACTAGGTATTATTTCCTATTATAGTCTTATATAAGGTATACTCTAATTACTTAGTTAAATACATTAGTCTTAATATAGACTAGCTTTATTAAGTTAAATATTCTTAATATAGGTCTATTAATATATGCCTATTTAAGTGCTTTAAAAGCTTTCTATTACTATTCTTTCTATATAAATAAAGCGTCTTTCTTTATAAGCTCTATAAGAAGTAATACTATTTAAGAGTATCCTATTATAAACTTTTAGTTATAGTTTACTAGTCTAAGGAATAATTATATATCTTTAACTATCTTTAATATTAGCTATTCTTTAATAGAAGTAATCTTAGAAGGGTTAATCTAAATTCCTTTAGTTTTAATAATAAAACCTAGAAACTTAGTCTTCTTTATATAAAATTTATACTTCTTTAGGTTAGCCTTTAGGTTCTATTCCTAAAGCTTAGCTAATACTTATTATATATTCTTAATATATTATCTTAGGTCTCTATTAGTATAGATTAGGATATTATCTAAATAGGTAACTACTATCCTATCTAAATATTCTTTTAGTATATTATTAATTATTATCTAATAGGTAGCTAGGGCATTAGTAAGTCTAAATAGTATAACTAGGTATTTATAATGTCTATATTATATATAAAACGCTATCTTCTTATTATAGCCTAGTATCCTATAAGGGTATCGGGTTACGTAGTTAGTACTCGTAAAGAGGAGTAGTATTAAGTGTAATAGTAGAAGAAGGTCGTATACGTATAAATATAGTAGTATTCTAAATAGTAGACTATAATAATAAGTTAAATACATCGTAACTAGTAGTTAAGCTATGTTCTTATATACCTAATACGTAAGGAATGATATATAAGTCGCTTATAACTTATAAGAGTAAGCTCGCTCGCTTACGTAGTAAGGGAGTAAGGATTGCCATTATAGCTCACTCGCTAAGCGGGTAAGTTACGGCACTAACCCTGCCCCTATAGCTAGTTTACTTACTAAGCGCGTAAGGATCGGCGTATAGCCTATCCTACTCGCTACCTTAGCGGGTAAGTAGTCCTACCTAATAGCGGATCGTAATACTATCCTCCCCTCTTATTAGTTAACGTCCTCGTTAACCCCCTCTTTCTTATATAATAACTAGTCTATTCTTAAATAATTAACGTCCTATAACCTTATTATATAATAATGTCTTCTAACTCCGTAAAAGACCGTCTTCGACTTACTATATAAATACTTTAACGTAGTCGTCCTTCTAAAGTTCCCTATAAACGTTATTCTAAGAGAAAAACATTCTATATCTTAATGCCTAGATTTAAATGCTCTAAATGTACCCGACTAGGTTATAAATATATAAACATGTCGTTCGTAGGTCTCGATTAAACTATTACCGATTACGATAGATAACTTAACGACGCTATAGACGAGCTATCTAGGGTAATAGCTAAAGTTATATGTCTAAAGAAGATTAAGGAATAGGTATAATAACGAGCGGAGGCTCGTATATTATATATATAATAAGACCTATCTTCTATTAGAGAGTTAGATATTAGTAAGGATAATAATAATTATCCTACCGCTAACGCTACGGTTAGTTTAACCCCTACGGTTTATTCTATTATAGATATATTAGGGGATGCCGTAGACTTTTTACGGAACGATAGAACTATCGTAGTATTATCCGGTAATTCCTAAGATTCCTAATAGGTTCCTAAGTATTTTCTAAAGGTAGGTAACCTTTCTATTTTATAAGGTACCGCTAACCTCGTTATTCTAGAATCCTTTTAACTTCGAATTCGTCCTCTTCCTTAGTTTAGAAGTAGAATGTAGTCTATAACGGCGTTTCTAGGTCGGCTAGTTCTAATAAGGATATATAGAATACTAGATGGATTTTCGTATCGTTAGGGAGTTAGAGTCTATAGTTAACTAGTCCCTTAACTTCCGAAATTAAAAATGGTCCGACCTTAATATAGTTAAGTTTCTTTATTACCTATTAAGATCGTAAATTCTTCGTAAGTAGATATACCTTATCTCCCTTCTTTAGCTAAGGATCCGGTTTTAATTTCTATCTATTTCTTCGTAAACCGTCCTAGGATAATAGTATCCTTTATCGTAGTTTTTTATATAAGCTCTTTAGTTAATCGCTAGTAATTATAGCTTTATCTACGTATGGATACTATAATCTAGGTTCTATAAATAGATTCGGGTGTTTTCTAAAATTAGTATAGAAGGGTAAAACCCTAGTAGTCGCTAAAACCTATTAGTTTAGTACTAGCTATACTATTAGTAAGTATGTTTCCTAATTATCTTAAGTATAGTTAACGTAATTTCGTAGGTATACCTCGAGCGTCTAGTTCGCTCTTTCTATCTAGCCGTCGGTCTATAGATAGTAAGCTATCGATAGCTTATGTTTAATACCTATCGTAGAGACGAGTATTTTCTAGAAATTTAACGTAAATAGTTTATTACGATCCGTAATAAACGATTTTAGGATCCCGTAATATCTAATTAGTCTATCTAGAACTAGATGCGCTAGTTCTTCCGTAGTAATCGATTTTAGGTATAGTATAAAGTGTATATACTTTATTAACCTATCTACTATAACTAATATAGAGTCGTTCTAATTACGTAGTTTCGAGGAATTAAAACTTTAGAAACTTTATAAGCTAGTAATAAAATCTATAGTAACTTCTTCCTAAGGCTATAATAGTAGGTCTACGAATTGGATCTCTCTATACTTTACATGTCGCGAAGACTTATTTATCTAATAGTTACGGCATTTCTAAATGTATACTATAACCTTTACTTTTATTTATAGAAAGGTAAAGTTACGTTATATGTTTTCTATTATCTTAGTAATTCTAGGGTAACCTTATATCGGGTTATTATAGTAGTCCTTAATGTACTATTCTTAATCCTTTTCTAGGACCTAGTATTTACTATATAAGATAGGAAATTCCTCTTAATTATCCTTTATGATTTATAATACGGTATTAAACTTATATACTCGTATACTAAGGGTTCTATCTATATTCGTTTATAGGATGCTATATTATATAGCTTCCTTACCTTCTATATAGTTAATTCTTCTACTAAGCGCGTCCGCTCTACCGTTATCTTTACCTAGTATATACCGGATATTAAATTTATACTAACCTAGGAGTTTTAACTATCGTACTTATCGTCGATTAAGAACTTTAGTAGTTATAAATGTTAAAAGGTTCTTATAATCGGTAAAAATGTTTAGTATAGGTACTCCTTCGGTATAAACTCTTTAGTACTATAAGGCTACGACTATAGTAAGAAGTTCCTAATTATAGATATCGTAATTCTATTCTACTAGTATTATCTTATATAAATAGTAAGCTACGGGGTATCGTTTCCTATTATAGTCTTACGTAAGATATGCTCTAATCGCTCGGTCGGATATATCGGTCTCGATATAGACTAGCTTTCCTAAGTTAAACATTCTTAGTATAGGTCTATTAATATAAGCCTATTTAAGTACTTCGAAAGCTTCCTATTGCCGTTCTTCCTATATAAATGGAGTATCTTTCTTTATAAGCTCTACGAGAGGTAGTACTATCTAGGAATACCCTATAATAAACTTCCTATTATAGTTAGTAAGTCTAAGGAACGATTATACGTCTTTAAGTGTTTTTAGCGTTAGCTATTCTTTAATAGAAGTAATTTTAGAAGGATCGATCCGAATCCCGTTAGTTCTAATAATAAAACTAAGAAACTTAGTCTCCTTTATATAAAATTTATACTTCTTCGGGTTAGCCTTTAGGTTTCGTTACTAAAGTTTAGTTAATACTTATTATATATCTTTAATGTAGTCGTTTAGGTTTCCGTCTATATAGATTAAGATATCGTCTAAGTAAGCGATAACCGTCTTATCTAAGGACTCTCGTAAGGTATTATTAATTATTATTTAATAGGTAGCTAGGGCATTCGTAAGCCCGAATAGTATAACTAGATATTCGTAATGTCTATATCGTATACGAAACGCTATCTTCTATTCTTCGCCTTCCTTTATACGTATAAGGTTATAAGCTCCCTTAAGATTAATTTTCGAGAACCATTTCGCTTTAGATAAGTAATCCTATAGTTCCTCGATATTCGGTAATAGGTAACGATTCTTAATAGTAATATCGTTTAACTTTCGGTAATTAATGTATAGTCTTAAACTACTGTCCTTTTTTAGTATAAATAGAATTAGGTAACCTATAGGGGATTCTAATTTACGGATAAATCCTCGTACTAAGTTCTCGTCTAGGTATTCCCGAAGCGTCTTAAGTTCTTTTTCGGATAATATATAGATGGGTCTAAATGTAGGTTACTTCCCTAGTTCGAGTCGTATTTTATAATCCTACGGCTAATGCCTAGGTAACGTATTAGCGTTCTCCTCTTCCTAGAATAGGCGTTTCTATTTACTATACTATTTAGGGATATTAGAAGGTACGTAACTTCCTTTAATTACTCTAGCTTCGTAGCCTGTCTAACCTTTAAGACTAGTGCCTACCGAGTCGCTATTATTCCTTAATAATGCTTTAGTCGAGGTCGTAGTAATATATACTACTATAGTTCCCTTAGAATCTATCCTCTTATCTACTATCGAACGCTACCGATACGTAGGTCATAGATTAACTACGTAGTTATATCCCTTAAACCTTAATACTTTCGATCTCTAGTCGATAGTTAGGTTATATTATTTTAACTAAGGCATTCCTAAGACGATATAGTAATTAGCCATTTCTATAACGTCTAAAGTTATGTCTTTATAGTACGATTATATAACTAACTCTAGAGGTAATATTTCCTCTATAATCCCGGGTAAGGCTAAACCGTCTATAGCTATTAACTCGTACCCGTATTCTTTCGATTTAGTAGCGATCCTAAATTAAGTAACTATTATTATCGATATAAAGTTTCCGCTCGCCCCGGAATCTATTATTATATATAGTCGTCTTCCTTTAACGGTTACTAGTATATAGAATACCGTTATCGATAATATTAACGCTAGGGCTTAGATTATATTATATTCCCTTCGGCCGCCCTTACTAAGAGAATCTACTCTTTTCCCGAGTCGCTATTAATGGGTAAATCGATGATCCCGATTTTAGCTTTATCTATTTCTAACTCGTAGTTATAGAGGTACTACTTATAGAGTAGGCGTTATCGTTCCTAAGCTTAGGCGTACCGGGAACGAAGTAAACTAATACCTTCCCGTATACTTTAGCTTACTCTTTCTTTACTAGGAATAATGTATCCTTTAGGTATAAACATACTACTAATTAGTAGCCTTTCCTAGATAAAAGTCTTAAAGTCGTACTTAGTAACTACTAACCGATGGTTCTAGAATTCGTTCCTAATTTAGTCTAGTATTCTATCGAAGTTCTACGGATATAGGAATCTTTATCCGTTAACTATAGGGAATACTTCTTCTCCTTATCTTATAACTACCTTAAATAACCTAATAAAGTAGGTCGGTATATAGATAGTAAGGTTTTTAAGTTCGTCCCTTTCGTTTTCGTTATCGAAGCCGTAACTACTGACTTCGGATCCTTTAGATTCGTCTTCGCTAACCTCCTCTTCTTTAGGGTCGCTTTCGACGCCTTCGTCTTCGATAGGTCCTTCTTTAAGATTATACTATTTAGTAATAACGTTAATCTCTTTTCGGCCTTTCCTACCTTTCCTATTAGGTACGGATAGAAACCGTCTAGACCCTATCTTATTACTATAGTAGATTAAGTAGCTATCGTTATAGTATACGGTCTAGCTTAATAGTATATAGTAATTATATTCGAGCGCCTCTAGCTCCGGTTCCTTAGGCTCTTTTATACGTCTAGGTTTATTATTAAACCTACGCTATATTATATTAAACTATCTTCGAGGTACCTTATTCTTCGAACGATAATCCCTTACTATATAGCCTTACTTACTATATCTATAGTAAGTTATCGAACCCTTATTCTAATAGCCTTTCTTCTTACCTATCGATCGTCGACCTTCGGTAATATCTAGTTTTATTAGTATGGGTCTATAAGGGTCTTAGTACTAGTTATTCCTTCCTTTCCTATTACTAGTATATAGAATAAACCTAGATTTACCTCGAGGGATAATATTATAGCGTCGTTCTATAGTACGTTCGTAAAGCTTATCGTCGACTTCGATCGAAGTACGGATAAGATCGTTAAGATCGTTAATACGCGCGCTATCTCTTATAAGTTCGTCCTTAACGTTCTCCTTTAGACTACGTCGATATATAGTTATAAGAGCTATATCGTCCTATTTAGTAACCTAGGAGTATTCTTTAAACTTAGCGGCATATTCGGATGCCGAATGTTACGATCCGCCATGGGGCAGGACTGCTTACCCGCCAAGGCAGCGAGCAGGATGGGCTGTACGCCGATCCTCACGCGCTTGGCAAGTGAACTGGCTATAGGGGCAGGGTCAGTGCCGCAACTCACCCGCTTGGCGAGTGAGCTGCAATGACAATCCTCACTCCCTTACTACGTGAGCGAGCGAGCTCACTCTTACAAGTCGTAAGCAACTTGCATATCATTCCTTACGCATCAGGTATATATGAACACAGCTTGACTACCAGTCACGATGTGTTTAACTTATTGTTATAGTCTACTGTTTAGAATACAACTGTATTCATACGTACACGAACTTCTTCCACTATTACACTTGATACTGCTCCTCTTTACGAGTACCAACCACGTGACCCGATACCCTTACAGGATACTAGGCCATAACAACTTTGAATACCCTCAGAATGAGTCAATCAAGTGTCAGAGGTACACCCGCACCCAGCGAGGCTAGTAGTACTCGCACCACCTCCTCCTACCGCGACGACAAAAGCACTGTCGCCAAGCCCGACCTCTACTATGGAGACCGTCAGGGGCTTGACGATTGGCTTACTCAAATGGATATATACTTTTCGTTTACTCCAATTGAGAGCAATAAAAAGACTTTGTTTGCTACTACCTACCTCCGTGGAAGAGCCTAGCACTGGATGAAGCCTATGCTTCAGAAGTACCTTGATGGCAAGGGGGATACCGACAATATCCTCGCTAGCTTCGCTAAGTTTAAAGAAGAGATCCGCCGCATCTTTGGCATCTCTAACGAAGTAATGGTTGCTGTTCGACACATACAGCATATCCGCCAGCGTACTTTAGCATCCGAATATGCCGCCAAATTTAAAGAGTACTCCCAGGTTACTGAATGGGACGATGTAGCTCTCATGACCATGTATCGACGTGGTCTAAAGGAAAACGTCAAGGACGAACTCATGAGAGACGGCGCGCGTATTGACGATCTTGACGATCTTATCCGTGCTTCGATCGAAGTCGACGACAAACTTTACGAACGTGCTATGGAACGACGCTATGACGTTGCCCCTCGAGGCAAATCTGGGTTCGTTCCATATACTAGCAACAAGAAAGGAAGGAACAACCAGTACTAAGACCCTTATGGACCCATGCCAATGGAACTGGATGTCACCGAAGGTCGACGATCGATAGGCAAGAAGAAAGGCTATTAGAATAAGGGTTCGATGACTTGCTATGGGTGTGGCAAGCAAGGCCACATGGCAAGGGATTGTCGTTCGAAGAACAAGGTGCCTCGAAGACAGTTCAACATAACGCAGCGCAGGTTTAACGACGAACCTAGACGCATGGAAGAGCCTAAGGAACCGGAGCCAGAGGCGCTCGAATATGATTACCATGCACTATTGAGCTGGACCGCATGCTACAACGACAGCTGCTTGATCCACTATAGTAACAAGATGGGATCTGGACGGTTTCCATCCGTACCTAATAAGAAAGGTAGGAAAGGCCGAAAAGAGATTAACGTTATCACCAAACGTTACGATCTTAAAGAAGGACCTATTGAAGACAAAGACGTCGAAAGCGACCCCGAAGAAGAGGAGGTTAGCGAAGACGAATCTAAAGGATCCGAAGTTAGCAGTTGCGGCTTCGATGACGAAAACGAAAGGGACGAACTAGAAAACCTCACTGTCTATGTACCGACCTACTTCATCAGGTTATTTAAGGTAGTCATGAGACAAGGAGAAGAAGTGTTCCCTACAGTCAACGGACAAAGATTCCTACATCCGTAGAACTTCGATAGAATGCTGGATCAAATTAGGAACGAATTCTGGAACCATCGATTGGTAGTCACTAAGTACGACTTTAAGACTTTCATCCAGGAAAGACCACCAATCGGCAGTACGTTTGCACCTAAAGGATACATTATTCCTAGCGGAGAAAGAGTGAGCCGAAGCATGCGGGAAGGCATTAGTTTGCTTCGTTCCCGATACGCCCAAGCTTAAGAACGACAACGCCTGCTCCATGAGCAGCACCTCCGTAACCACGAGTCAGAAATGGGCAAAGCCAAAATCGGAATCATCGATTCACCTATCAATAGCGACTCGGGAAAAGGGTAAATTCTCTTAGTAAGGGCAGCCGAAGAGAATGTAATACGATCCAAGCCCTAGCGTCAACATCATCGCTAACGGTGTTCCGTACACCAGTGACCGTTAAAGGAAGACAACTGTACGCTATGGTAGATTCCGGAGCGAGCGGAAACTTTATATCGATAACTATAGTTACTCGATTTAGGATCGCTACCAAATCGAAAGAACACGGGTACGAGTTAATGGCTGTAGACGGTTTAGCCTTACCCGGGGTTATAGAGGAGACATTACCTCTAGAGTTAGTTGTACAATCGCACCATGAAGACATCATCTTAGACGTTGTAGAAATGGCCAATCACTACATCGTCCTAGGAATGCCTTAGTTAAGACAATACAACCCAACCATCGACTGGAGATCGAAAGTGTTGAGGTTTAAGGGATGCAACTACGTGGTTGATCCGCGACCTACGCACCGGCAGCGTTCGGTGGTAGATGAGAGGACAGATTCTAAGGGAACTACCGTAGCATGTGTTGCTGCAACCTCGACTAATGCGTCGTTAGAAAACGATAGCGACTCGGCAGGCACCAGTCTTAGAGGTCAGACGGGCCACGAAGCCAGAGTAATTAAAGGAAGTCACGCACCTTCTGATATCCCTGAACAGTATAGCAAATGGAAACGCCTGTTCCAGGAAGAGAAGAACGCCAATGCGTTACCTAGGCACTAGCCGTGGGATCACGAAATACGACTCGAACCAGGGAAGTAACCTACATTTGGACCCATCTATGCGTTATCCGAAAAAGAACTCAAGACGCTTCGAGAATACCTGGACGAGAACTTGGTACGAGGATTTATCCGTAAATCGGAATCCCCTGTAGGTTACCCAATTCTATTTGCACTAAAGAAAGACGGCAGTTTGAGACTGTGCGTCGATTACCGAAAGATTAACGATATCACTATTAAGAATCGTTACCCATTGCCGAATATCGAGGAACTATAGGATCGCTTATCTAAAGCGAAATGGTTCTCGAAGATTGATCTTAAAGGAGCTTATAACCTTATACGCATAAAGGAAGGCGAGGAATGGAAGACAGCGTTTCGTACACGATATGGACATTACGAATATCTGGTCATGCCATTCGGGCTTACGAATGCCCCAGCTACCTGTTAGATGATGATCAATGATACGCTAAAAGGATATTTAGACAGGACGGTAGTCGCCTATCTAGACGATATCCTGATCTATACCGATGGAGACCTGAGACAACACATCAAGGATGTATAACAAGTGTTAGCTAAGCTTCAGGAACGGAACCTAAAGGCCAACCTAAAGAAGTGCGAATTTCATGTAAAGGAGACTGAGTTTCTAGGTTTTATCATTAGAACCAAAGGAATTCGGATCGACCCTTCCAAGATCACTTCCATTAAGGAATGGCCGACACCAAAGACAGTCAAAGATATACAATCATTCCTTGGACTAGCGAACTATAACCGAAAATTCATAGCAGGATACTCCCAGACAGCGTTACCTCTCGTAGAGCTTACGAAGAAGGACACTCCATTTATATGGAAAGAACGGCAACAGAAAGCTTTCGAAGCACTCAAACAGGCTTGCATCGATAGACCTACACTAAGAATGTTTGACTCAGGAAAGCCAGTCCACATCGAGACCGATGCATCCGACCGAGCGATTGGAGCATGCCTTACGCAAGACCATGATGGGAAACGACACCCCGTGGCTTACTATTCACGTAAGATGACACCGGCAGAACAGAATTACGACATCCATGACAAGGAACTTCTTGCCATAGTCGTAGCCTTGTAACACTAGAGAGTTTACGCCGAAGGAGCACCTGCACTAAACATTTTTACCGATTACAAGAACCTTTTAACATTTATAACTACTAAAGTTCTTAATCGACGACAAGTGCGATGGTCAGAACTCCTAGGTCAGTACAAATTCAATATCCGGTACACACTAGGCAAAGATAACGGTAGAGCGGACGCGCTTAGTAGAAGAATTGATTACATGGAAGGCAAGGAAGCTATATAGCATAGCATCCTATAAACGAATGCAGATGGAACCCTTAGCGCACGAGTACATGAGTTTAATACCGTGTTGCAAATCATGAAGGATGATCAAGAGGAATTCCCCATCTCACACAATAAATACTAGGTCCCAGAAAAGGATCAAGAACAGTGCATCAAGGACTACCATGATGACCCGACACAAGGCCACCCTGGAATCACTAAGACGGTGGAAAACATACAACGCAACTTTGCCTTTCCGCAAATGAAAGCAAAGGTTACAGCATACATTCAGAGATGCCGTAACTGTCAGATAAACAAATCTTCACGACATGCAAAGTATGGAGAGATCCAATTCGTGGACCCACCATTACAGCCTTAGGAAGAAGTCACTATGGATTTCATTACTGGCTTACGTAGTTTCCAAAGTTTCAATTCCTCGAAACTACGTAATCAGAACGACTCCATATTGGTCATGGTAGATAGGCTGATAAAGTATACACACTTTGTGCCATGCCTGAAATCGATCACTGCAGAAGAACTAGCGCATCTAGTTCTGGACAGATTAATCAGATATTACGGGATCCCAAAGTCGTTTATTACGGATCGTGACAAACTGTTTACGTCAAATTTCTAGAAAACACTCGTCTCTGCGATGGGTATCAAACATAAGCTATCGACAGCTTACCATCCACAGACCGACGGCTAGACAGAAAGAGCGAACCAGACGCTCGAGGCATACCTGCGAAATTACGTTAACTATGCTCAAGATAATTGGGAAACATACTTACCAATGGCACAGCTAGCACTAAACCAACAGGTTTTAGCGACTACTGGGGTTTTACCCTTCTACGCCAATTTTGGAAAACACCCGAATCTATTTATGGAACCCAGATTACAGCATCCACACGCAGACAAAGCTATGATCACTAGCGATTAACTAAAGAGCTTATATGAAAAACTACGACAAAGGATACTATTATCCCAGGACGGTTTACGAAGAAATAGACAGAAATCAAAACCAGATCCTCGGCTAAAGAAGGGGGATAAGGTATATCTACTTACGAAGAATTTACGATCTTAACGAGCAACAAAGAAACTTAACCATGTCAAGGTCGGACCATTTTTGATTTCGGAAGCTAGGGGACCAGTCAACTATAGACTCCAACTCCCTGACGATGCGAAAATCCATCCAGTGTTCCATGTATCCTTATTGGAACCAGCCGACCCAGAAACGCCGTTACAGACTACATTCCATTTCCAAACTGAGGAAGAGGACGAATTCGAAGTTGAAAAAATTCTAGAACAACGAGGTCAGCGGTACCTTATGAAATGGAAAGGTTACCCACCTTCGGAGAACACTTGGGAACCTGTTAGGAATCTCAGGAATTGCCGGATGATACTGCGACAGTTCCATCGTTCCGTGAAAAGTCCACGGCATCCCCCAACATATCCATAACAGAATAAACCGTAGGGGTCAAACCAACCGTGGCGTTGGCGGCAGGACAATTGTCATCATCCTTACCAATGTCCAACTCTCTAGTAGAAGATAGGTCTTGTTGCATGTGTAACATACGAGCCTCCGCTCGTTGTTGCGCCTGTTCCTTAATCTTCTTTAGACGCATAACTTTAGCCATCACCCTGGACAGCTCGTCCATAGCGTCGTTGAGTTATCTATCGCAATCGGCAATAGTTTGATCGAGACCTGCGAACGACATGTTCATACATTTGCGACCCAGTCGGGTGCATTCGGAGCATTTAAATCCAGGCATTGAGACATAGAATGTTTTTCTCTTGGAACAACGTTTATAGGGAACTTTAGAAGGACGACCACGTTAAAGTATTTATGTAGCAAGTCGAAGACGGTCTTTTACGGAGTCGGAAGACATTATTACGCAATAAGGTTGCGGGACGTTGATTGTTTAAGAACAGACCAGTCATTATATAAGAAAGAGGGGGTTGACGAGGACGTCAACCAATGAGAGGGGAGGATGGTGTTACGATCCGCCATGGGGCAGGACTGCTTACCCGCCAAGGCAGCGAGCAGGATGGGCTGTACGCCGATCCTTACGCGCTTGGCAAGTGAACTGGCTACAGGGGCAGGGTCAGTGCCGTAACTTACCCGCTTGGCGAGTGAGCTGCAATGACAATCCTCACTCCCTCACTACGTGAGCGAGCGAGCTCACTCTTGTAAGTCGTGAGCAACTTGCATATCATTCCTTACGCATCAGGTATATATGAACACAGCTTGACTACCAGTCACGATGTGTTTAACTCATTGTTATAGTCTACTGTTTGGAATACAACTGTATTCATACGTATACGAACTTCTTCCACTATTACACTTGACACTGCTCCTCTTTACGAGTACTAACCACGTGACCCGATACCCTTATAGGATACCAGGCCATAACACCGAAGTACGCTAACGTATATACTATATAAGTCTAATAGTAACTATAACTTCGTTAGAGATACTAAAGATACGGCGAATCTCTTCTTTAAACTTAGCGAAGCTAGCGAGGATATTATCGGTATCCCCCTTACTATTAAGGTACTTCTAAAGTATAGGCTTTATCTAGTACTAGGCTCTTTTACGGAGGTAGGTCGTAGTAAATAAAGTCTTTTTATTACTCTTAATTAGAGTAAACGAAAAGTATATATCCATTTAAGTAAGCTAATCGTTAAGCCCCTAACGGTCTCTATAGTAGAGGTCGGGCTTAGCGATAGTGCTTTTATCGTCGCGGTAGGAGGAGGTAGTACGAGTACTACTAGCCTCGCTAGGTACGGGTATACCTCTAATACTTAATTAACTTATTCTAAGGGTATTTAAAGTTATTATAGCCTAGTATCCTATAAGGGTATCGGGTTACGTAGTTAGTACTCGTAAAGAGGAGTAGTATTAAGTATAATAGTAGAAGAAGGTCGTATACGTATAAATATAGTAGTATTCTAAATAGTAGACTATAATAATAAGTTAAACATATCGTAACTAGTAGTTAAGCTATGTTCCTATATACCTAATGCGTAAGGAATAATATGTAAGTCGCTTACGACTTATAAGAGTAAGCTCGCTCGCTTACGTAGTAAGGGAGTAAGGATTACTATTATAGCTTACTCGCTAAGCGGGTAAGTTACGGTACTGACCCTGCCCCTATAGCTAGTTTACTTACTAAGCGCGTAAGGATCGGCGTATAGCCTATCCTACTCGCTACCTTAGCGGGTAAGTAGTCCTACCTAATGGCGGATCGTAATACTATCTTTCTTTAGTATAAATAGAATTAGGTAACCTATAGGGAATTCTAATTTATAGATAAATTCTTATACTAAGTTCTTATCTAGGTATTTTTAAAGCGTTTTAAGTTCTTTTTTAGATAATATATAAATAGGTCTAAATATAAGTTACTTCCCTAGTTTAAGTTATATTTTATAATTCTATAGCTAATACTTAGGTAATATATTAGTATTCTTTAAGAAGTAATACTTTATTAAATATTACTATTTAGCTTATAAAGAAATATTTAAACCTTATTTTCTTAAAATAAATTAGATTACTATAGAAATATACTCTTTTAATCTATTTAAAGCGCTTAATTTATTCTAAATTAACTATTTTATTTAATATTAACTTATACTACTACTACTACTACTATATAAAGAGAACCTTATTTTTATAATACTAAAATTATTAAGATAAATATATTATTTTTTAATTAAGATATAGTAAATATTATATTAAAAAGAGACTTTTATATATATTCTTTCTAAGGCTAGTAAAGCTATTAATATACTAAATACATTATATATTGCATTATAATCCTATAACACCTAACTTATAGCTTAACTTAACGCTTTAAAGAAGAAGAAACGTAAAAAGATTCCTATTAATCCGAATATCCTCTTTATAAACGTTAAAAACATTATAAAAGTAAAAGAGGCGCAAGCAATCCTCGAGGCGTAAGAGGCCGTAAAACAACTTCTCTCTTATGCAAAAACATAGGCCAAATAATGCAAGAAAAGAAGATTGAATATGTGTAATTTGATGGCAGATAGACACGTTGTGAAAAAACCATATCAATTTCAACGATAGCGACGTTTTAACAGAACTGCGGCGTTACGTGGTATGCGGCACTACCTGGGGTGGCAGCTTAGCGGATACAATGATAGCACAAATTCAACGTTGAGTTCGAGGACGTCCGCTCGGCTTGGCTTCCATCAAAGCTCTAAGTGGCCTAGACTGCAAAATGCGAGATACGCATCATGGTCCCTGATAGGTATGCGGGAGATGACTGGCTGCTCTTACATGTACGGGGTTTCCTGACGAATTAGCAAGATCCTGGTATGTCGTTCCTTCCTTCCAGTGTGACTTCGTCAAGCAGGAACTTCTTTTTTCGCCCCTTCTGTCATGCGCGACTGACACACACTACAATCTATTTTCTGTCGCCCATGAAGTCCGTTTTCTCTACGCTCTCGTCGACTCTGCAATGGTCGCCATTGCAACGAATTCAACCTTGAGCTCTTGACGGACATACGTTTGAGGTTTATGGATACTCTTGACTTGTCATGGTGCTTGATCTCATGCAGCCTTGGTAAAGGGACACCGTTCGTGCAGACCTTTCTTCTAGAGATTCACCAGGAGACACAAAGAAGAAATATTTGAGCCAGAAAGAGGTTATCGTTTATAATACAGTCACTCGTTTCTCAGAGCTTTGTTATGGAGTAAAAGGTAAATTGTATATACAAAAAATCTTAACAAAAGAAAGGTGGGTAGAAACAGATAATAATAGGGGTAAATAGAAGGGTATTCTTGCAGAAACATGCTTCAAACAATCATCAAAGGTACAAACACTCAATTATCCGTTTCTTACAAAAGGAGAGCAGCGAAAGCGGCAACACCGGCAAGACCGGCGATGGAAACCTTGCTGGCAGCACCAGTGTAAGCGCTAGGAGTGGCGCTGGCAGTACGCATAGCACCAGTGCCAGTAGCGAGAGCAGAGGTCATGGTGCTGTTCATCATGCCGTAAGGAGCAGATGAGACAGGAACGGGAATGACAGGAGCAGACGAAACGACAACAGAGACCGCAGGGGAAGAGACGGCAGCAAATGGAATTGAGGCAGAGGCGGAGACAGAAGTGATGCTGACACCGGTGGGGATGTAAGAGGTCTGGGTGATAGTCTCGGTGGCCTTGGTCACGGTGACGCGGTTGGTAGAGTAAAGAATGATGGTTGAGTGCTTCATGCCAGTGCTAGTGCTCTCGGTCTCGGCGGGGACGACGTTGGTGACGGTGGTACCGACAGCCACAGTCGAAGTAGAGACAACGGTGGATGAAGCGGGGCAGTTGGTGACTTCGGGTCCGCAGCTGGTGATGGTCTCGAGCTGAGTGCTGTAGAGGGTCACGGTCGAGGGAACAGCGGTGGTGGCGGGGCTAGCGGCGGATGAAGAAGAGGGAATGACCTTGGTGACGGTGATACCAGTTGGGATCAAAGAAGTGGAAGTAATGGTCGAGGTAGCGGGGCAGTTGGTGACCTCAGGTCCGCAGCTGGTGATGGTAACAAGGTCGGTACTGTACAGGACAACAGTCGAGGGAACGGCGTTGTTGCCACCAGTGGGGGCAGTGACGGTCTGCTGAGCGGGAACAGTGATGGTCTTGGAGACAATTGTGGAAACAGTCGACTTGATGGTAACCGAGGTGGTCATGACGGAAGGAGCAGTCAAAACAGTGGTGCTACCAGCACTGCTGATGGTTTGGCCGGCAGGGCAGGTAGTAACAGTGGTCTGGACGACATCGGTGACGTAGACGGTGCTCTCAACAGCGGTAGACTTGCTGGGGGCAGCGGAGGTCTGTTGAGCGGGAACAGCGCCAGTCTCCTGAGCATGGACAGGGACGGTGACAGTTGTCGAGACAGTTGACTTGACAGTGACTGAGGTGGTGATGACAGAGGGAGCAGTCAAGACGGTGGTGCTGCCGGCAGTGCTGATGGTTTGGCCGGCAGGACAGGTAGTGACAGTGGTCTGGACAACGTCTGTGACGTAAACAGTGTTCTGGACCGACTGGGTAGGCTTGCCGGATTGAGCACCGACAGCGGTTCCGTTGGCGTAAGCTCCGCCAGTGGAAACAGCAGGGAAACCGTTGGAAGCGGAGACACCAGCAGAGGTGGCGTTGGCAAAGGTAGAGGCAGAGGAAGTAGGAGCAAGGCTGGCGGGAATGCTGGTGACGGTGTAAGAACTAGCGTCGAGGCAGATCATGTACAAGTGGTTGCAAGCAGCCTTGTCCGAAGTTCCGCTAACGAGGCAGGTATCAAGAGTAGTTGCACAGGCGTTCTTGCACGCAGCGCGTTCGCGTTGACATTCGTTGTTAGCAGTGCCGTTGGAGTTGCAGGTCGAGTAGCGGTGAGCGCAGTCAAGAGGCTTGTAGTCGACAAGGCTGGTGGGGATGGAACCAAGGCAAGCGTTGACAACACCCTGGCAGGTCTCAGAAGTAGCGTTGTTGCCGGAAGAGTTGCAAGAATCCAAAAGCTGGGCGCATGTGTTTTTGCATTGTGCATTACGGGCTGAGCACTTCACAAGACTGTCAGCATCTAATATAAGTGGTTGTCAAAAGGATAACATACCTGGTTCTCGGGCTGGCCAGAGGCGAAGCAGTCGGTGTAACGCTCGATACAGTTTATGGACTCGGAAACCTGCTCAGCCTGCTCGGTAGCGCCGAGACAGGTCGAGTAATGCTCGAGACAAGCAGGCTTGACGGACTCATCACCGCTGGAGAGGCAGGTGTCGTAGCTTCTTGAGCAAGACGACTTACAGACAGCTGTGGAACTACTGCAGTTGTTGTCGGCAGTGCCGTGTAAAAAGCAGTCGGTGGCATCGGCAACACAGTTTACGGGGCTGACGGGAGTAACATCAGTGGCTCCGAGGCACTGGTTGTAGTGGGTCTGGCACTCGCCAAAGACGCTGTCATCACCAGAGCTGGTGCAGGTGTCCATCTCGCGACTGCACTGGGACTTGCAGTTGGCGTTGAGCATGTCGCACTGCGAGAGGAATTGTCAGCATATAGCCTTCGTGGTTGTCGGAAAGGAAACTTACCTCGTTGTCGGACTTGCCGCTAAGGTAGCATTCGTCATTACGGGCAACACAATCAATGGTGCTGGCGTTCAACTTGGAGCTGCCGAGGCATGAACCGTAGAAGTCAGAGCATTGACCCTTGACAGACTCATCGCCGGAGCTGGTGCAGGTAGAGAAAGTACGAGTACAGAAGTTCTTGCAAGCAGCATTTTTGGCATCGCACTTGCCA
Organism: Dothideomycetes sp. NU30; assembly: GCA_026013035.2. Taxonomy (NCBI): domain Eukaryota; kingdom Fungi; phylum Ascomycota; class Dothideomycetes; species Dothideomycetes sp. NU30. The sequence goes on along the minus strand of BSBH01000014.1, from coordinate 296,817 downwards.
CCTTGTCAGCGTCGCCTTTGAAGTAGGAATGTTGTAAAAAGGGTAACGTACCACGTTGTCAGGTTCGCCGTTCAAGTAGCATTGTTCGGCCTCAGCGACACAGTCAACTTCGGAGGAGTGAACCTTGCTACCGCCAAGACAGCTGGAGTAGTAAGAGAGGCAAGAAGCATCGGTAGAGTTGTCACCGCTGCTGTTGCAGGTGTTGAAAATGTTGCTGCATACGTCCTTGCACTGGGCGTTTTCATGATCGCACTTTCCAAGTAAACGTCAGTATATAATCTCGGCAGGTTTCATAAGATAAAAAAGGAAGAAACAAGGGAGGAGAAAACCTTACCTCGTTGTCTTCCTTGCCGGAGAAGTAGCACTGCTCAGTGGAAGAGACACAGTCGATAGAGGATTCCTTGGGAAGGTCGGTGCTGCCAAGGCATTGCTTGTACGAAGATTGGCAGCCACCAGTAAGAGAAGAGTCACCGCTAGTCTGACAAGCATCATTGAGAACACCACACATTTGCTTGCACGACGCAGTCTCGGCCGCGCAATCATTGAGGGGACGTCCGTCGTTGTAGCATTTCTCGGCGGCGGCGATGCAGTTCTGGGAAGGAGGAGAAAGGTCGCTAGAACCAAGGCAGGAGTTGTACTTGTCGGCACAGACATCGGTAGAGAGACCGCTGGACTCGCAGATGTCGCGGACTGGGCATATATGTGAGCTGCATGTTTGGGGAGTTTCAGGGCTTTTATATAACTTACTCGCGCCACAGGCGTCTTTACAATTGCCAATTTCGCTGTCGCATGAATTGTCCTCGGAGCCGTTGAGCTTGTAGCAGGGCTGTATTTTGGCAATGCAGTTGATGGCAGCATTGCTAGAGGAGGTGGCGCCAAGGCATGACAAGTAGCGAGAGTCGCAGGCATCCTGGGAGGTACCGCTGCTCAAGCAGCTGGAGTGCTGAGTACTGCATGAGTTCTTGCATTCAGTTGCCTTTGAACTGCAGACGTTGGCATTTTGGGCCTTGAAGTCATAACAGTCGGAGTAAGAGGTGATGCAATCGGTACTGGTAGTGTTCTGGAAGTTGTGTGCAACGGCGACCGTTGCAAGGCCGAAGAAGGCGGGGATAAAGGCCTTCATGTTCTTAACGAATGACAGCCGAAAATACGGCGATTAAAAATAAGAAAAAAAGAAAAAAGTCCTGGATGTATATCACAGGAAGGATATGTTTCGAAGAAAGAACGAAAGAGGATAGAGAGAGAGGAAACCAACCTGGAGGGACGAGAAGCAAAGTGTTTATGGTACCAGGTTTCCCCGGCCTTCGACTAGATTGCCGCTAGACATGCACGGTTCCTGAAGGAATAATTAGAACAACACGACAAAGAAGGCCGTATCCTCGGTCCTTGTGACGCAGTTGCTTGGTGATTTGGCTTTCGATCTTTGACGAACTCGGATAGGCGGGAACAAGAGAAATTGCTGCTCATGCAGGCCTAAAGCCTTTAAGCATGGTATGAGACTAGGTTGATTAATTACTTCCCCATGGCAAACTAGGCCTTGACACTCTTTCATCATATCAGTACGTGATGTTGTTTTGACAGCTGAGGATAGGCAACCCATTGCCCATCACAAGTTTCAGCATTTTGCCACAGTTCTGAAGGCAGGACCGTGAGAGTTCTCAACATTGTGTGCAGGATTGGAGATTTTTTGGGTGTACCTGTCGATCAAAGCGCAGGGTCCTCCAATCAAATATTGGCCCTGCCGTGCCCTGCCTAAACTACTCGTACCTAGATTTAGCGGGCACCGTGCTAAAATTTTCTGGAGCAGGAACCGCTTCGTTGACTTGGCGCTCGTGTTCATCGCCTCGAATTGAGATCAGCCTGGCCTATCTTGTTTGAGCTGAATTGTTCGCGGGGGATAATTTGTCGCAAACAGCTTGAAAGGAGTAGACAGCTATTCAAGTTGTTCTTGTAATGATCTGAGACGCCGTGTCGTTGATTGCATGTCGTTTTTTTTTTCTCAGCGTCCGCACGTGGTGCTACTCTAGTGTCACGTTGAAACGTGGGCTGACTCGAAACGTTCATCTGTGCCAAGGGTTCAAGAAAACCCGGCGGCCACAACGACGGTCCTGGAAGTCTTTCTGATCGGAGGTACGCGGTTTTGGAAATGTATCGTCATTCTTCTATTTTCTTATAGATCCTTAGGGCAAGAACATAAATAATACGAAAGAGTGACACTTCCTCGGTGCTTCTCTCAACAGAGACACAAAGAGGGTACCTATTTTCGTCGCGATCCTTTACGAGAAAAGCTTCACGAAAGAGAAAAAAAGTTTATATCTACTTATGCGAACGACTATCTTCAACGGTCAAGACGCATACGATCCACAGTGAGGTAGGTGGAACGAATACCTCGCCAAGCAAGCAGCTTTCTTCCGCTCGTTCCATGAGTCCTTGACTTGTGTGGTATACGAATGTGGAAGATGTTGTTTGTCATGGACTCGTTTTGCGAGAACTGAGTCAAGGGAGTCAAGGGCTTGACATCCGCTTGATCCGACTTGTACGAACATGGAGAGTCTCGATAAGGTCACACCAACTGAACATAAGAATTTCTCCAAAAATTTAGAGAAAGCATACTATTCAAACATGTCATATATGCATGGGCTAATACAGTGAAATCCGGCCTGCGGGGAGCACAAGTTTGTTCGGTCGTGTTGGTATAGTTGTAGATCGAGCGTCAAAGGATGTTTCGTATCGCGGGTATCAATTGCTCCAGTTTTATGTACGATGTACTTGCTCGTTGCGAATAAAGAATCATTGCACTTCGGCAGCATCCTCTTTCTTCTCTACCTCGAGAGCGGCATTCTCAGGGGCAGCAACCTCGGCTTCCGTCTTTGCGGCGCCTTTGGTAGCCTCTATACCTTTCGAGGTCAAGTAGAAGAAGTGACGCTCCTTGTAGTTGTCGATCTGGTTGTAGAAGAGATGGAAACTGTCCTCTTCATTAGCACGGTCAACATAATCAAGGACGGTGAGTTGAAAACTTACGTGTTGTCTCTTTCTTCTTCGGCAAAGATCCTCTGATAAATCTCCCTCTCCTTGAACTCCTCAAGCTCCTTTTCATACTTTCCAAAGTCCAGCTTCTCACGGTTGTGCTTGGTGGCTTGAATCTCGTTGTAGCTGTCAAATACAGGACGCTCGAGCAGCAAACCTAGACCAGGCACCTTTGGGATGCTGAACTTTTCGTTCCCGTATGCCTCGGTGATACGTTCGATAGGGGTACCACAACGTACGACCAACGAAGCCATGCCGACCATCTTGCGAATTTGGTGCATCATGAAACTCTGACCATGCACCTTGAGTGACAACCATTCAGTACCGTTGATATTGATTGGATTGGGGTTACACTTGAAACTCTTGATATTGCGCTGAGCAGAAGGATCACGGAAAGTCTTTTGGATGGTGAAGTTGTGGAAGTTGTTGGTGCCGACATAGGCATTAAGGGCTTCTTGTAGCCGCACAACACGTTCCTTGGGCACACGGTATGCGCGACGAGCCTTGTTGTATGCAATGCGAATCTCCTTCATGGCGGCTTCAAGAGCGCGCTTCTTTTCGTGGGGAAGGTGGGCCATAGCTGAAGGCACGGCGGGTGCATCAGATTCGGCAGGCTTGGTCTCTTCGGCAGCAGCTTCGACAGTGGCTTCAGGGTTGGCAGCAGCGGGCGCTTCAGTGTCGTCGTCCTTTTCCTTGCGAGCATCTTGCTTGTCTTGCTGTTCATCGGGGTTGACATCAGATGCCTCGTAAAGGGCGGCCGTGACGAGTTCACGGACATCGTCGTCAAGGCGCTCCAAGATTGGCTTGATGGTCTGCTCGTCGATGGTGGCCCAGAAATCCTTGACCTCGGCCTGACGGGAGTTGTAGCCTTCGCGGTCACCCATCTCATCGGCGGTTTCCTCAAGACCCTTGGCAAGCCAACTGCTAGGATGGGGAGGTAGAAGAGCGTGAGTTGGAATCAGGTATTCGTACCAGCGGCTGTCGCAAACTTGGTAGCAACTGAAACTGCCGATTGTCCTCTCAATCCCCCAGACTCTGATTTGAGGGCTCAGATGGTCGTTGATCTTTTGCACAATATCCGGATCTTCGACAATGAGCTTGAGCGAGATCATGTTTCCAGCAGCATGCACGCCCTTGTCGGTACGAGCGCATCGCACCAAGTTGGACTTCTTGGGGTCATTGGCGTTGGCTTTTGAAATGGCGCCTGCCTTGACGAAAGCTGTGAACAGGTCGCCTTCGATGGTCTTTTCAGTCGTGTTGATCTGCATGCCCTTGTAACCGGTTCCACTGTATCCGATCAAAACGGCAACTTTGCGCTTGGGTTTGCGCTCTTCGGCGGCGATCTCGTCTTCTGTGAAGGGCTTGGGGAGGACCGAATTCTCGTTGCGTGGTTTGCTGTTCTCTATCTCATTGCGAGCTCTGCGGTCTGGTTGGTCGCGGCTTTTGCGTAAGTCAGTCGAAGACGCAACCAGGATACACACACTCGACACTCACAGCCACGCGTTTCTTCCCATATCTCTCTTCTTACCGCCTCGACCAAACTTGAGTCCATCATCCTTGAATCTCTTGCGCTTGCGGTCGTTGTGGCTTTCATTCTGTGTGCTGCTCTCGCCTGCACTGGTGGTCGCCGACTCGTTGACTGCAGCAGGTGCCGCAGTCGGCTTAGGCTCTGTTTTGTCTGCCATGGCGATGATATGTGCATTTGGTAAGGTTCGGGAAACTTCATCGTCACTTTATTTCTTGAGCTTCTCGACTATCAGATCCCGGGGTTTTGCCGGCTGTAGAAAGAGCGACCTTGTCCTCAATTCGTAATAACACTTCGGCATCAACTATATGCTGTTACGTTTTATACGTCTCTTCTGTGTTCCACTAAATTGTTCCGCTCTTGTTCGGACGGTAACCCATCTGTTTTTTTAATTGGAGTATTGCCTTTACCGCAGAAAGAAGGGCCTGATCCTTAATTTGTGGTTGACTTGACCGACCACTGGCCGATATCTCACGAGTATTATTGCTATCAGTCGAAATGGTGAGTTGAGGCTTTGCTCGGACAACTCGAGGCATGCTCCTCTAAAGGAAAACAATTATGGACAAGGAAGCTCGGTCAATCTCAAGGGACCGACAGCTGTATAACTTATCGTGCTCACGATAAGTTGAACGTGGCATATACGTTTCCAAATCACATTTCTCGTCAAATCTCCCCTTAGCTCAGTTGGTTTAGAGCGTCCGACTGTAATTGTTTGAATGTCATCGGAAGGTCCTTTGTTCGACTCAGAGAGGGGAGAATTTTCTTTTGCTCCTGAGCCCATCCATCTTTTTGTGGAGAAACCATTTTTTGCCACATTCTCAACCTTTTGTTTGCCCCCTTCATAACATAGGAAAATGAGTTTCAAGAATGATAACAGCTATTGTGGGAGTTTACACTGTAGGCTGATTAAATAATTCAAGTATCATTCCAGGTGACGACTGGCTTTGTGTACACGAAGAATTCCCACACGACTTTTAACAAGCATTATTGTTCTAGACTTCAACGGACGGGAATCCCGGCCCATTGTCGGCTAGTGGATCGTGAAACTCGAAAGGAGACGAATCTCACCACAACATCGTCTCCTGTTTGAAGGTGCTCTGTATTACTATCATCAACCTCGTCAATTGACGAAGTTTCTTTTTCTAAACTACATCTGCAGCATACGTTACCTGCCTTTTGTCGCTTGATTGAACACTCAAATACTCGAGGCTTACTAACCATCGCCATCTCCCGTCATTATATCAAGAAATTCGACGCTGAAGATACCTGCTGTCACGTTCTCTACCATCATTGGACACTTTCCCAGCACCTCTAACAGTACTTGCTTGTAAACTGTCCGTCTACTGTCCAGCGAAAGAGCTCTCGACATTACCACTATCACTAAACCATGGCCCCAAAAATTGATCCATACTTGCCCAAGGCCGATTTGGTCGTGGCCGATAACCTGTTTGTCGACATCAACAATAAAACAAGCGCGGACAAGACGAAAGGCTTTTCCACTGACAAGACTTCAATTGAACAACTGTTGGCTCTCAACAATCCTGAAAGCAAGGATTTTGAACCTACTGTCTTCACAACTTGGGACGAGAAAGACCTCAATCCTACCGTTAACGAGTACCTGGTCAAGCCTTACACAAAATTTGCCATTGGCGTTGTCCGTCACCCTACAGATGTTGTTTTCTTGACACATTTGATAGTATACTTTGCCACCAACGTCCCAAGTGCGGCATATCTCTTCTACAACTTCACCTGGATCCATGGAGTCCTTCACGCAATTTACACTCTGTGGTGTGCCGGAGCTTTCACTCTACTCATGCATAACCACATTCACAACAACGGTATCCTGCAGAAGCAATATGCCTTGTTCGACCTCGCATTCCCTTACATTCTTGAACCCCTTATGGGCCATACCTGGGACTCATATTACTACCACCATGTCAAGCATCATCATGTTGAGGGCAACGGACCAGACGACCTTTCATCCACAATTCGCTACCAGAGAGACTCACCTTTCGACTTTGGATGCTATGTTGGCCGCTTCCTCCTTTTCATCTGGGCAGAGCTTCCCTTGTACTTCTTGAGCAAGGGCAAGAACCGCTTGGCACTCCAGTCGGCTGTCTCGGAATTGCTCAACTACGCCTTCTTCTATCTTATGGCTACCAAGGTCAACTTCCATGCAACCTTGTTCACTCTGTTGATTCCCTTCATGCAACTCCGTCTCGGTCTCATGATCGGAAATTGGGGACAACATGCTCTTGTTGACGAGGTAAGCCCTGACTCTGACTTCAGATCCAGCATCACTCTCCTTGACGTGCCAAGCAACCGCTTCTGCTTCAACGATGGTTACCATACCGCACATCACCTGAACCCTCGCCGTCACTGGCGTGACCACCCTGTGCATTTCCTCCAGAGCAAGGAAGCCTACAGTGAGGGTCGTGCGCTAGTCTTCCACAACATCGATTACCTGATGTTGACCGTCAGACTGTTGAGAAAGGATTATGATAAGCTAGCTGACTGCCTCATCCCTATCGGCGATCAAATCGGTATGAGCAAGAAAGAGATTGCAGACATGCTGCGCACAAAGACCAAGGCCTTCAGCGAGCAGGACATCAGGGAAAGATTCGGCACGAAAGCAAAGGTTGGCAAGAGAGGAACTCTGGAAGGTATCGCCGGGAAAGTGATGGGTGCGCTACGGGGTACTGAATTCGCGCCTAGAATCAAGGAGGCCACGGAATAGACTCAGCCGCATCAACCGTGTCAAAACTCACTCATATCTCGGGCAAACCAACTCTACTTGGCGACAGGTTCGGAAGAGTCAGAAGGACAAGAAGAGTCATGAGAGAATTTTCGCGCACCCTCCAGTCTTTCCTGTCATATATAAATACCTCCATACTGCCACCCTCAAAATTATCACTATCGGTGGTATCAATCACAAACACAATCTACCATGGTCCACCTACCCCTCGAGCTCGTCGCCATGATCGGTGAACACAGCGACTCATCTGATCTTGGGAATCTTCGTCTCGCATGCAGGGAATGGCACGATATCGTCACGCCTATGTTCTCCAAGCGCAACTTCTCAGAATTGAACCACGTCATGTCTGGATTCAGCTTCCGAGCACTCCTCTAAACTACGGCTCATCCAAGATTTTCCAAAGGGATCCAAATCATCAATATTCATTCCGGCTGCCTGAATCATAACGTGACAGCCTTATTCTCGCTCCTCAAATTCGGTCGTGTGTGGGCTGATCAGCGCGCAGGTGCACTGTGTGATGACTTTGTCACATCTGGTCGTTGCGAACAGGAGCTGGTTCAAGTGTTCACAAACATGAAGGAATGTGGCAACCCAATCGCCATCGGCATTTCTGATTGTGGTCCGAGTATTGCGTGCAGTGTCAATAGCCTTAGTCACAGGTATTACGGTTGGAGACAGCTTGTAGCGACGGCACCAAGTCGTGGAATGGTTTCATATCCGGCCGATATACTCCACATCATAAGACGTGCAAACGCAATCGCAGGTGGGAACATTATCGGACTTCAGATCATCAACATCGAGTCAATGCGGAGCGAAGGACCCCAGAGATCCCTCGATTTTGCCATTTATGACATGTCAAGCCACAGTTCGGCAGAACTATTTGTCTCTGTCGGAACCGCCGATCACGGTAAAATGAACTTGCAATATGACCCTAAGAAGGGGTCCCTGCGACTAAGATCTATCCATATCGATACCCCCTTGAGCAATGATGCCCCTGGAGCCACGGCGCGCCAAAGTGTTCTGAAATGGCTGCGAGCCAAACCAATTCGCGGGATTCACATGGACTATTGTGCTATGCATCACTCCGACGTTTTACTGAGTACGTTCCTCGACCCTTGGCGTGATTCATTGGAAGCAGTTCACCTCGAACGTTTTGATCAAGTCACGCCTCCAAACTGGGTGAAGGTACTCAACCATCTCGCTGAGATGCCAAGTCTCAAGTACGTTTCTTTAAAGCATCTCATCAATCTTGTTCCTCGCGAGGATTTGAGAGATTCAAAATTCTTGATCACGATCGACCATTTCGAGACAAGGAGCAATGACATATCGCAGGAACTCGAGGATTTTGCAGTACAGCATGTCGGAGAAGTGGAAGCGTTTATCAAGGGCAGAGACTCTCCGATTGCCAATTATCAGTCTTGTCTATCCGATCATAAATAGGTCACCAACAAACAGAAAAATCTACAATAAACAAACAAGTTCTACCTTAGAAACATCTACAGTAATACACCTCTTTGATTTATGATCAAGACTACATCAAAATCATCACAAAGATTCTAGAATGTATGAGGAGGTCTTTAGCAGACCTGAGTTGCAAACTATATACAAGGTCACGGTCTCAGACTCTATGTCATTGTCTACAAAGACAGAGAAAGAACGAAAAGATATGTTAACGGAAGGTGACGGGGTTTTAAGCGAATGGGTACAAAAACGTCTGGAAGGACCTGATATTTCCTTAGATAGCATGATTTCAGTATGGTACTGCTGTAATGTCATAGCCAAAGACTTACTGATAGTTGAAGAATTGGGATGACAGGAAGATCATGGCTGTCGAGAGAAGGTACTGTAGTAATGATAGCGTTCTAAGAGGCGGAAACTTGTGACTGTACTGCTCATGTCTCCCAGTCGCGGAGATCTTAGTAGCCTGCGCTGGTTTCCCGACCAATGCTTAGTCGGCACTGGAGTTTTTGTAGAGAGTATGGCTGGTGGCTTGTGAGAAAGGGCCACTTAGCTTGGAATGGTATAAGGCTTTGAGGCATGGAAGACGAGTGAGATGGGCAGAAACAAGAGAGATGGGAAAGGGCGAGAGAAATGGGAAAAGGTGAGGGAAATGAGAAAAGACGAATGAAAAGGGCAAGGACCAGTGAGATAAGAAAGATTCAGATAGGCGAAAGGAGTGGAGAGAACAAGAAAGAGTTAAGACGGGATGAAAGGTGCGAGTGCGGCAAGCAGATGTAAATCGGGACATGCATGAGAACAGGGGCGGGAATCTATAGCACAGAGCATGGGACTGAACATTTGGTTGGGATAAGACGAATTTTTGAGACTGATTGCATTTGATATCACCCGTATTGGTTCCGCAGCAAAAGAAATGCATGTTTGAATCAACTTCTGGAGTCACTCCTTTCCCCTGCGATAGCCCTTCTAAACCCTCGCAAAGTCTGCCTTGTGCGACAATCCTGCTGGTTATCCTTGCTTCGATCATGAAACCATTCCATACTCTGCAGCAACTCTTTGAATTCGTTCCAAGGTCTGCCATGAAAGTATTGTGTTCTTGCTGGCGAAATCCAAACATTTCACGATGCCATCTCAAGCTCCTGCATCAGCTCTTCCAGACCTTGGAGCTTATTACCCGAGACATGGTGGTCTCGTTGCCCGATGCGCAGATCGATTCTTTCCAAGGGTGATCTCATGATTAAGCGTGTGCAGACGTTGGAACGGGTCACTATGCGGAAAGTTTTCATCCGCGATCAGAGTATCCGTAGAAGGTGGTACTAAGGACTTGCAGAAGCCCCCAATTTGAGATTGCTGAGTATCCCTGACTGTTCATATACGGGCTGTCCATGTGACAAAGACCCCGCTACCTCCGATGGCTATGAAGCCAGAAAGGCTGCCAGGGATATTGCTGCTAATCAGGATGTTGTCGACGCACTTTTTGGGTAACATGATTTCTGCCCGTCCTCTCGTCGCTCTTTCCCGATCATCCTTCAATACGATCTTCATGCCATGGTTCGTAAGAATGCTGAGCTTGGAGGAGCGGGATGAAAAGCCACCTGGGCAATTTTGGGATCCCATAGTCCATGAGAATCGAACACGAAACCTTTGCAAAGATGGTCATAAACCATTGCACAGCCCTCGAGCGGATAGATTTTGCGCAGAACTTCTCGTATATTGCGTATTGCGCCTAGTCGGAAACCGCGGCGAACCTGACCAGATCAAATCCTACATCGGCGACCTTGGCCGTCCCTTTCTGATCGATGCTGACATCAGACGGCGCCACGGCTCTTTCAACGACGGCCCTCTTCACGCACTCCCTTTTGCTATGCCATATGGAGAATCCGCAGCTGGATATCTCACTGCCAGTTTACAAGATACTGGTTGGAAACCCCTGATGGAAAAACTCTGGGCATGTCAAGTAGGGGTATACTATCTGCAGGAGTTTCAACAACCGACCGAGTTTTCCATGCTTCGATGAACCAGCAAGGTATCAACAAACTTGGTGAGGAGAAGGGCATCTTGAATGCCATACAATGAGTCCAAGAGGCAGCTGAGCTAGTTCAGCCGGCGTTGGTAACATCAGAGGACGCGAAGGCCACCACCTGCCAATGCGCTAACCAATCTGACGGTTGTCAAGTTGAGCATGTCTGCATAGGTTGCTTTCATACACGCTTGTGTGTGACGATGTCAAGAGACCTACGAGATCGCCTACTTTACTCTGCAAAGGTTGCAGTTGGCTTGAAAAGAGATTCACCTCCACATGCCGCTTACGGAAGTTGCCGTCTTCCAACCTGCCTTCCTCACCGACCCTCTTAATTCTTCTTTCCCTGATTGTGACAAGAATGGAAAAGAACTGGAAGCGTCCATTCTTTTTTGTTGTTCAGCGTGCCTTCCACTTGGTTTGCGCTGGTGGTCGACTCCAACTGCACATTGCAGCAACAAAGCTTGATAGCCAGGTATGTACCCAACTTCTCGTAGCTATTGACTGCTTGAACATGGACGAGATATTGAAGAATGCGTATTGCTAATCGTTTCTGGTGTTCATGGAGATGGTTGACTTTTCTATGACCATCTTGAGTTCAGATCACATCTTGCAGCAGAACCGCTCTCATGGCCGTCATCTCCGCACAGCAGATTAATCCTGACTTGCGTGCTTCTTTTGAGCACTATCGATCCCGTGTGCGTCAGCTGAATCAGAACAATCTTACAAGGCTTTTCGAAGTACTTGAAGTTGCGCCTGATAGTACCGATCCTGAAGATTTCAGAATGGTATGCCGGGAGGAATGGCCTTTCTGGGGCCGTGAACTACCAGAATCGGTCAAGATTCCTAGCGATATCTACCCAACTCTCACTGATGGTACAAGTCCTCCACTCCCAACAGAAAAACGACAGGAACTCTTTGAGCAGATTGAGAATGCTATCCATGATTTCGTGCCGCCAGAACTGCGCCATCTACAGCTACCCGAGGATTTCAAGCAATTGTGCGCATCCTAAGATTCTTCTACTTGTGTCAAGGTCGGCGGTTCAAATCCGTCAGGGAGTAATATTTTTGGTCTTGTCCTTTTCTTGTTCTTTCTTGTAAGTCACTTTGCTTTTTGATGTTCTTGCTAATCTTCGTGTACCATATCACATCCTCACACAGTCTCGTTGTGTACCCATTCACCACATAACATGGTATACGCTTCAAACACGCAGTTACGATGTAACAACAATTTATTCGATGCGACATCATCTCAGAACAGCTGTTCACAAAGCCAGAGCCGAAGGTGATATTGCATACAGCCTGTGTATATATTCCGAACAGATGAACCCTTTATATACACGATGTCTCATTTTTCTCGTGTTGCTTCGATTGGCAAGATATTCTCGACGACATTTCAGTCAAGTTGCCGTCTGTTCTTCTCCTTCACCAATGTTCAACCATACCTAACATTGATGAATGTCCTATTTTCATTGTCCTTGTTACGGCCTCCCTCCATGGTCTTTCGCTCGTGCGCCTCAGTCACATAATACAAAACTTGATCGTGCAGCATAACATGCTTCTCGTATCCTACCCAGAACTGTGCCTTAGATTTTTAAAACACAAGACATGTTCTATGGCCCCAAACCCATGACGATAGAGGGAAGTGGCATATAAAGAGGCTGCAATATCCATAGTTGTACGTTGTAACACATGGAAGGCGCTTTTTAAGGTTTGGATATCGTTGAGACAAGCAATGCCGATATCACCTGAGACATGGAAGGTACTATCACACCTCATGTTAGCCCACCACTCCCACATCCACAGCGTTCATCATGGAGTCGCAGCTACAAAACATCAAGAAGCAGGTCACAAAAAGAACAAGGAAGAGGAGACATCGATATATCAGAGCCTGGAGATGAACTGAAAGGCAACAAACGATAGTTGAAAATAAGTCTATCCTCGCGGAGGCACTTCTCGCTCTTAAACAGCTTCTTGGGAATTTTCGTCTTTGTTGTGACTTGTATCACTATCGGTTCAGAGATGTGGAAATTTATAGTATGCGTTACCAATCTCGGTAGTCTCGTTGTAACTCCTACGTTGGTGAATCAATTGCATGGAATTATGTACGTGATGAAACCATGGTTCAATATCAGAGCATTGCATCCAAGTGATATTCCAGTGACTTATCTAGTCTTCTTAGATTACCCAAAGACTGCAACATCAATAGTCGCATGTATATATATCGTGGAGCGAAGTTTGATGGAAGCAAGTCTATCAATAGAAGAGTGGATAAGCCGCTTGTACTTCTGAGCTGGAGCCAGTGCAAGAAAGAACCTATTCCCCCCGAGTCCACTATGATGATTGTTTTTGTATTCCACTAGTCTCGATTACTCTCACCTCTACCTTTTTTCCGCTCTCTCACACACTCGACACTCATTGAGGACCAAATTCTTCCCCCAAAACCTCTATGATATCGCAGAGGATTTCCGAGCACGCCATTATATTCCACAACTCCTGTCGATCGGTTCTGATCTCGAAAAAGATCCCCGATTTTTCAGAACTCACACAACTCGCCTTGCAGTTCTCGCACCTGTTGGAAACGTGGCTGCCAATGTGACAAGTGCAGACACGTCCTGTAAAAGCTTCCATATCGTCTTTAATCTCTCGATCCATTCTTCTAAGACGAGCCATCACACGCTCGCGAGTTTCCGCACCTCTATTGATCGGGTAGGTAACTTCGAGCCATGGATCTCGTACATAGGTGATCTTGAAGACTAATCGACTACGAGGGAATTCCCTGGCGCATTCAAAAAGCCCCCTCAGTACGGTGTTCATATCATTCATAAACCCATTTCTGTTCTTTGAAAGCTGGTCACCAGCATGCAAGCCCTCGAAATGAACAACGGTGACAGATGTATAGTTGACCAAGTTCCTACGTCTGAGAAACGCAAGCCATTTCTCGAGTTCGGCGAGTGGAAAGAAATTATCTCGTCCGTGTTGCAGGTCCCGAACACCCAAACTATGACTCCGAAACATAAAATCCTCCACTCGAATGAGTTCTTGAAGATACTCTGATCCATAATTTCGAGATTCAATGATGGGATGACGGAGAGACATGATTCTGAGAGTTTCCTTGTCTTTGTCGGCGAGAGTAGGACAATTAATCCATGGATTCCAGTATCCCAGGAATTTCCGTATATATACGCCGATTGGTCTTTGTAGATAGATTGGGAGGAAAGAGTTTTCGACGCTTTGGGCTAGTTGTTGCCAGATGTTACGTCGCAACTCCTCGGGCAGGTTGCGGATTCTTTCTTGGAGATTTTGCGTAATCGCGTCCATGGTCGATGGGGTTGGTGCTTCGTTGATGTGGGCGTGTTTTGTCATCGTCACTTGGGGAGGATCGAGGAATAGTGGATAAGACATGTCGGAGAGAGTTGGGAAGACCTTGGATAGTTTTGATTATAGCAAAGATATGGATCTAAAGATTTTAACTGTCGTTCTTTTGGGTTCGCTCTTAGCCGCTCTCATGACGAACTCAAGACAGCTCACAAGGGGTTGAAGTTGACGGATACCTAGAAGCAGATGAATGTCATCCCGTGATGAGGGAGATGAAGCATAAATTCGGGGATGGACAGATATCTTGTTTCTTCTCGGTGTCGGCGATGGTGATAGAAATGATCATCCCTGAGAGATTGTGTGTGGAGCATCCAGATCTTGTGTCTCAAATTCTCAGGCAGGTTTCGAGTACTTTCTTTGAGTTCTTGTTGAGTATTTTCTGATGTATACTTTGGTAGCCTTTGCGGTATCCGGTGGTCATAGAAGACAAGACATTGCTGTCAACAAACGTGAAGATACTCCGGCTTCGTTGGATACGACAGCATCCACTACCATGACTAAGCTCTAGTTCTTCACTTCTCGTCTGAGAGGCGTTTTTCCCAATGCTTCTTCCGGCACTGTCTTCGCATTCTCTGGAACAGCCCATAATACTGCTTCATCAGTTACATCGCGGCCATCGACACCAACATATCTATCCTGAATGGCCTGATCCCATGGAGACGCGAGTTCCATTACCTCCTCGGGCGACAAGCGACGGTAGTCCAGTACTTCTGTGCGGTCGGCGTTGAGTGACCGTAACACTCCATCAGCGCCAAGGTAGGAGACTCCATGCGGATCCCTGAGCCAGGGACGTCGCGCAACAGTAGCAGTCTCGGTCTGCTTGGAATCAGCGGGTGTGCAGGCTTCTGAGATGCCATGATCACTCGCTGAGCTGTCTTTCATCGGAGCTGCCATACTGAAGTAGTAATAATGATTGGCAAACTTTGTGTCAAAAGTGTAGAGGATAGTATGCTGTGTAAAGATCTCGGGCGACAAGTATTCTGGGCGATTTATGTCTCGGGGAATTAGTTAGGCAAGTCGCCGTATGCTGATATCTGACAGCGTTTTATGATGTAGGTGCAGATGCCCTTCTTAAGTACCTTGCGCGTTCCTCACGTCTCTATCATTCTGCAAACCTCCGCATCTTTACATTCAGCCATGTCTGAGTCATTCGACCACTTTTAGGATGAATTCTTCTCCATACCAAATGATCGGAGCCGCTAGATTCGCCTTACCTTTCGGGTGGCGCCAATAAGCTGTCTTGCCAGACGGGAGGACTTACGACTAGACGAGAATGAGGGGTGTGTATATTGTAGTAATGACGAAGCGGAATAATAACCATGTGTAATAGAGGCACAGCACGAGATATCATCTAGCGCATAACGAGATCTGGTCACTGACACAGAGCAGTTGCATGATGGAAGGACTCCTCTACACTAAACAGACAAAAACTCGCTTGGGAACCGCGAGTAGTAAGGTCAACCTGAAAAGGATTGTAGGTAAATGACTCATGCAATAACCCACGAGTGACCACGAGGTTGCCTTTCAAGTCGGCTGTTCAACCAATTTCACCCTGTGCCGTCTTTATGACGAACTCAAGACATTTTGTATGGTCATACAATGTTCTGTGGTCATTTGAAAGTGATGCCAGGATCGTAGAGATGAGACGCGATAGGCTGAATATCATGTAGAACGGAAGCTGACTCACTAACAATGCTGTTCATACAGCATCTACAGGTCCTACGCCTATGAGTCATCCAAAAGCCGATCTTTTGTCGACCTATCACCACGATGACCAAGAAACCAATGACAGTACTTTTCGACGTCCTGATTCTTGCTGATTCATCAGTTTACTTCTTGGTGAGGGTCAAATTTTCCAAACCAGGCGGAAGTCTTTTCTAACCCCGAAGCTGATGAGTCGGTTTACCGCAGAGGTGAACGACCTTGACCTCGCAAGGTAGGCATGTCTGTGGGTGATACCAATGACTTTCCGATTCTCAATTCTTCTTTGAGCTCTGTCATCATGCCAAAAACGTATCTGGAGCATTCCATCATGTATAAAATGTCTTTTCCCAGTTGTCCTCCCTTTCTTGGGCCTTAGTATCTTGCTTCTCCTTCGAAAGATTGCAGTAGTCATGAATCAAAAATCCAGGATCCGTAGCAATACTGGGTGCGAACTCCTCGTCGTACCGCTTGATTTGAGCATAGACATAGTCCCAAGTCTCCGTCCCTACATTGATAAAGCTCTGAGACATAGCTTGAAACTCAATGCTCAGAGTCAGACGGTCAACAAGAAAACTCTGAGCAGTCTGCCAAAGCTTTCCGAGCAAATATCGAATATCATTGACCACCTGAAAATCCAGACGGCCAGGATGAGGCAGCGCAAGACAAAGGATACGTTTGACAGACACACCGGTTTTGGTGATGTGAGAAACCAGCTGTTGGCGGAGAAGGAAATCTTACCATCTCTCAAGTGGCAGCAAGTTGTATCCAAAACCGGTCCAGTAAACCATAAATAACTTGAAATAATCTATCTTGAACATGACGTTGTAAACTGTGAGAAGTTCTCGAAGATATTCCGAACCGAATATCTTAGACTTGACTATGGGATGGTATTCGGCGAGGATATCGAAGATTTGCCTGTCTGCGTCTGCCAGAAAACCGCTTTCTAGACATCGTCTCATTTTGTTGGAGCGAAGATGTGCTAGAAGACGAGTGGAGAGGTCTTCGTGTGTCGTACCATCAGTCTCATCATGAGTCTCTTTGGTGAGTTTGTTATAGGTTTTGGTATTGAGTGCGTCAATGTTTGGTTTTTCATTCTCCTCGATTAGAATAGTCCAGATATTGCGCCTAAGTTCAAGGGGCAGTTTCGATGTTGCTTCTACGAGATGCTCTTTGGTTGCTCGGCGTGGCTCCGCATGACCAAGTTGCTCAGATGTTGAGGATGATAGGTCCCGACTCAAAAAGAATTTGATTATTCATCACAGTGAGGAAGGCAAAGGCATACTTCAAGTTGCAAGAAGGAAGCGTTCATATACGTCGAGGTCGAGGGATGCAGCGATCCTTTGCAGAGAGGATTGCATACATTCCATAACAGCCCTACCATGATTTTGAGGACGCTCTAAAATGTTCAGTCTGCATGACTGCGTTCTGTAGCTGTCAGTCGGATCATGACAAGTTGACAGATATTGTAGATCGAATGAGAGGGAGTAATACAAGGTCCAGGAATTAGACGTTCAAGAAGTTGTTGCATACCACGCCAACAATGTTTCCAACACTTCAAGTCTATCAAACAAACGAGGCAAACACAACGGCCTGAACCCTGACCCCCCCTCCCCCGCAACATTTTATCCAACGATACTACCTACGTCACTGCCACTTACAGCTGTAATGTCTCCACCTTACCTGAGCTGTCATCTTGCATCCACCATCACTTGATCCTTGCAGATACTGCTGCCTTGCGAGCCGTGTGTGTTACGTCCGTCTACTCTTCATCCCTTTGTTTTTCCCCCTCCTCTCGAAAAGTACTTCACTTCGAATTCATCCACTCGAAACGATCCTTCTCTAATCACACTCAAAACCAACCAAACACTTTCTCAGCCACCCAAAGACCAAACCACAAAAGAAAACCTACCCACGCAAACAAATACTTTCCGTTATGTCAGACAACTCCAACACCAACCAGCAACCCGCCCAAAAGCAAGGTGGCGGTGGATTCTTCGGCGGCATCACCAACGCAGCATCAGGCGTAGCATCGACCGGCGGCTCCATCCTCGGCGGCACAGTCTCGACAGCCGGCGGCATCGTCGGCAACGTCGGCCGCGGCGTGGGAAAAACTCTCTCTGACGCCACTTCCGGTATCGAAAACACCGCAAAGGGCGCTGGTAGTGGTGTTCAGGACACCATGAGTGGTAGTAAGCCCGCTGGAAAGCAGTAGACGTGGGAAGCGTGAGAAGGGGAATAGGCGGATGTACTGAAGAGGGAAGGAGGCAAGGAGGTTAAGATGATCTACCGAGGATGAAGAAGAAGAACATATTAATGAAATGGGGAGGATGAATCAAACCAAGAGATGATACGTTGGAGATTTATGATGACAGATATGACATGCAGAAGATGGCGAAGAACTTGGTAACGCGGTTACAAAGATGGGATATTCATGAAACCATACCCATCCAACACTATCTTTCCATGTTCCACAAACTATAACAAGAATTACTCAATGATAATTATCGAACGACTCAAACTTAGCGTCCCGTGTGATGAATGTATCAGGAATAGGTAGATCGCCAAATGCTGCAGGGCTAGAGTCTCCATCTCCTCAAATGTATCACCTCGAGAATTCAATGCTCTATCATGTTAACGCTTCTTGGCCAATCGATCAACTCGTACTCGTACCTTGATGGTTTCGCACACCTGAACAGATGCTTAGAACATCCACGCGAAAAGCTTATCACCCGAACACAACCTTGTCACCTGTACCCTGGAATCTGACAAGAGTGATCGTCGCCTGGAAAAGTCTCCGTCCTGACTGCCGTACACAACACTTTCACTTGGGTCGACGTAAGGGAAATTTGAATTCTTTTTCGTTCAATTCGTACCGAGTCAAAAGGTAGCACTAGGGATATATATCATGTATCGGAGAATCTCTTGATTCTTTCCATCTCTTGTCTCATCTTGTCTTGTCTTTGACAAACAACAGTTCTTCACACTTAAGCGAAGATGGGGAGGGGAAGACCGTACTAAAGAATTCAAGTCAGCATCACAGCTCAGATGAAAGATATTCAAGGGGAGTCAAAACTTACACCAACGGGGTCGTTGAAACGGAGGTTCTTGTCAAGAGCGCTGATAGACTTGATCTCATCCTCGGAAAGATCGAACGAGCAAACGTCCAAGTTCTGTGCGAGACGGCCCTGGTTGTTTGACTTGGGGATAACGGCAACACCACGCTGGGTAGCCCATCTGAGAAGAACCTGAGCGGGAGTCTTGTCGTGCTTCTTTGCAACAGCCTTGACGGCATCGTGTTCGAAGAGAAGAGGGGTGTCCTTGGCCTTTTGCATGTCCAACTCGTGGTAAGACTGAGGGCCGAAGGAGGAGTATGCGGTGACGGCAATGTCGTTCTTCTTGCAGAGCTGGACGAGACCTTCTTGGGTGAGGTAAGGGTGGTGCTCGATTTGGAGAGTCTGGGGCTTGACGGTGCTGTAGCGGAGGAGATCCATGATCAAAGCTCCGTTGTAGTTGGAGATACCGATGCTCTTGGCTAGGCCCTCCTTGTTGAGCTCCTCCATGGCCTTCCAGGTCTCGTGGAGAGGGGCCTTGGCCTCGGTGACCTTGCCGTTCTCGTCGGTCCAGCTAGGGGGGTAACGGACCTTGGGGTCAACGTACTTGATGGCGACGGGGAAGTGGACAATGAAGAGGTCAAAGTAGTCAATGCCCCAGTCGGCGAGTTGCTTCTTGCAGATGGGCTTGACATTTTCGTAGTCGTGGAATGTGTTCCAGAGCTTGGAAACGAGGAAGAGCTCCTCACGCTTGACGAGACCGTCCTTGATGGCGCGGGCAACACCTTGACCGGCCTCCTGCTCGTTGCCGTAGTCTGAGAATTGAATCAGCTTGTGCTTTCGTGCGATTTTACCAGATCAATGCCTTACCGCAAGCACCGTCAAAGAGTCTGTAACCAGACTTGATGGCGTTGTAAACAGTGTCGGCACAAGTGTCGTTGTCGACCTTCCAGAGACCGAAGCCAACAATGGGCATCTAGTCGGGATCAGCAAACCGTTCCCACAAGCTTCAATCTTCCTCAAGCAAGAAGATTGAGAACTCACCTGCTGGCCGTTGTTCAACTTGACAGTGGGAGCAACCATTTTGGAGGATGAGTAGCAGCGGAAAGCTACGTTGTTCTTCTTTGAATAGGTGAAAGTGGGCTTGACAGGTCTAACAGCTGAGTATCTCAAAGCTGATCTAGATGCAAGTATGGGAGTAGATCTGTCAATGGGAGAAGAAAAGAAATGAGGAGTCAGTAAAAAGTAGCCAGCAAGGTGGTGAGGGGGAATCTGTAGATTTAAATACAGCCGCAGAAAAGACACAGCACAGAAACACCCACACACACCACGCCATCGACTTTACTTACCGCACAATAGGCTTGAGCACGTTCATCATGTTTGCAGGCTAACGGTCGGGAAACGCGATCTCTATTTTTTCTGGAGGGGCCAGCTTAGTGGGAGTACAAGAGTGGATGCCGAGGACGACTTTAGGCGGGAAAGGGAATCAATGAGAAACAAGATGTCACTCTGAGTGAGTGGATAGAGATCAGGTCGTCTGTCTTCATGAAACCATTGGTAAAAAAAAGTTCCTCTCCGGTGGCACCTTCCTGCATTATTACAACTGCACATCAACTGCCAGAACCCGATGCCGTTACTCGCTTTTCTTCCCGAACATCACCACGCAATTTTGAAGCTAGACAATTCTCCCGAGAGAGCTGGACGAGTGCTCCGCCGGGTAACCAAACGATGATGGGGGCATGAGCGGGATGGATCATGGAGGGGCAAGCTGCAGAGCAACGTGTGGGGTTGCCCGTTGTCACTTTAGCCAAAATGCAGTAGTTCGGCCCGTGCTCATCAGTCGGCATCATCCTCGGACCACCACCCGTGATTGGTGAGCCGATATGTGGATAAAAGGGGTGTTCATGGATAAACGGTTCACATGTGTTGCGGCTCAAGCAAATGAAGCACCTTGCCTGTAGAGCCTTGTGTATGCCGACTCTCGGGAGTACATCATTGCCGGTATCCTGACATGTCACGTGGATATTGTCATGATTAATGGACGAGCATGATCATCTGCTCAGCGTATCATTGTGGTGTCTGCAATTTTGCGGAGACATGAAAGAAAAAGCTGTATTGATATGACTTTTTTTTTTTTTTGCCATTCTCCTCTTCTCCCAGATTCAAAGGAGAAACTCGACGACGCCAATCATTTCAGAACAAACCAAGGGAAAAAGAACAAAAACAAGTCGGTATCGCTAATACACGAAACTGAAGAAAAAGGAGAACATCTCTATGCGGAAAACTTCTTGGTGATCTTGGACAAAACTGGGAGACGTATGTTAGCAAAGCATGACTATCTGGGACCGATTGAAAGGGTTGTCCTTACTGTGCAACGCGACGACAGAGATGATGAAACCAACGGAAAGAACAAGAACGACAAAAGGGTCGACCTTGAGGCCCGGTGACTCGTCAGTGTAGAGTCCTAAATGTCTTGTCAGTACTTGTCGGCCCTTTCTCTTGTATTTCATGGCAGATATAACGAACTCAGCATAGTGCTGCTGCTACCACCGGCACCAGCGGCGCGAGTGCTGCTAGGTCTGGCATTGGCGACGCGGTCGGCACGATCAGCGGCAGCCTTTCTGCGGATAGCGGTTGCGGGACCGCCAGGGGCTCTAGGTGATGCAGCGCGGCCGGTTGAGGCGCCAGTTGAGGCACCGGCATTGACGGGAGACGAGGGACGGGGAGAAGACTGTTAGATAGAGGTGGTTAGAAATTGTTTGACAAGCTGGTGCACATGGTGTCTGCAGAATGGCCGCGGGAAGTCTGGTCGTGCTGATCATGAACGACTTCCCAGGGAGCTGGAAGAGTGCTATACAAGCTATAATCCAGCACTCTATCGTGATTCAAAACCATCTCTTCAAAACGTTGCGCAATTGCAGAAATCCACGGCCATTTGGGAAAGGAAGCTGAACAGGAGCAGGTCGTACCATGTTGGCTGTGAGGCGGTCGAGTAATTGATAGACGGAATCAGTCGCGGCTGGATCGCAAAGGCTGTCGCAAGTTTTTGTTACAGAAAAGTCGAAGATGTGATGGCGGTTCGTGGCAGAAAGGTCTCGTGCAATTCAATGTCTCTCCTATGAAGTCCGCAGTTGACACCAGCTGTTCGTCTTGAGAGAGAGCAAGCGCTTGGACCCTTGCCGACCTCTTGGCGTACAATTGGCCAGCGCTCGGCCTCCGCCGTCTGTTGATCTGCCCTTGTGTGGGGGAATGATACTCTCCTCCACACCATCTTGACCATCTCTTTCACATAATACCTGATATGCGAATTACAGGCAGGAAGAAGAATGTCCAGGCATCCAGCCAGATATGCTTTTGATACACCGCCCAAAGTAATAAGATCCTACATGCAGTTTGTGTGTCCGTACAATTACCTATGCCACCAATATCCCACAGTCAACCCCCAAACATGATTCCGACCAATCTGCAAAGCAAAAACTCCAACAGCCAGACCCGAGCGACCGCCTTTCGAAAGCAAGATAAACCCCATCCACAAAACCATGCCATGAAATATACAGATGCTCTGATTTTCGAGGAAATTGACTATCCCTCCATCATGCTGTCAACCCCGAGAACAATTTGTGACACCAAGTAAGAAAAAGACTCCGATCGGCAAAGGGAAAAAAAGACCAGGAACCAATACCTATGGATCTGGATGAGATCGCCCTTCTTCCCTCGTTGTCGTATGTAGTTGCTCATGCCCACGATAATGCATGCATCTGAGGGTATATATTTTTCTGTTTCGCCCGAATTTCCCAAGAGAGCACCCTTTTTGTCGTATATGTTAATGTTCGAAAGAAATCGAAACCCAAGCAAGTACAACACCCTGTCCCAAATTGAGCAAAAAACAACAAAAAAATCATTTGCCAGGTCATGAATTAGCCCCAAACGGAAGCCTGGACACCAAGAGAGTTCTTGGAAGAACCCCAGACTCCATTGTTGGAACTCCATGAAGCACCAAGACCCTGAACAGTGTTTTCAGGGTTGGTGGCAGCGGCGGCAGCGGTGGCACGCTCGCTTTTCGCCTGCTCAGCAGTACTGAAACCAAAGCTGAGAGGAGAAGGCAGAGGAGTGGTTGAACGCTTGTTCAAGCCGGTAGCTGCTGCTGCAGATGGGGGAGGACGAGTACCAATAGGAATTACACCAGCTGCAGAAGAAACCGAAGGCTTTCCTCCTTGACCGAGAGGAGGGGAACCGCTAGGAGAAGAGACTGAAGTGCGGCTGGATTGTTGTGCTTCTCCGATCAGACTGCCGAATGTGGTGGGGTTAGACTGAGGAGACGAGGCACTGATGGGAGACTTGGAGAGACCAGCAGAGGCAACACCATCACGAGGGGGCATTTGTACCGCTGGATCAGCACCAGATTGGCCAAAAGGATCGAATGCAAGAGGCGAAGCACCACGACCAGAAGGACCAGAAACGGACGGGACTCTGATGTCTTGCGAGGCACGGCGAGCGGCAACAGCGGCAGCGGCAGCAGCCTCTCCCGAAGGATAGATAGGAGACTCGTTGCCGTAGAGGGCACGGTGTTGGCGGGCAATGAGCTCGCGACGCTCGTCTTCACTCATAGTTGTAGGGCTCAGGGCGCGTTCCGACTTGACGCCGGGAGTGTCTGTATGGGAGCAAGAACGAGTCAATGATTCATTCTATTGTGAAAAAAAAAAACGCTATGCCTGATCTGCGAGACTCTTACTCCTGTTGTATTGCTGCTCTTGGTGATAGTTGCGAAGTTCCCTCTCTCTTTGCGCAGCCATCCGTCGCTTGGCCTGCATCATCTGCTCTGCCTCATTCTGGCGTGGTTGGAAACGCTGCTGGGCGTAGTAGCCTTGGAGTCCTGCTGCCGAGCTGGAGCGTGATCCATCATACTCGCTAACCGAGTGGTGGCGTGGTGGTCCACCGCCCATACGTGAGTCTACCTTGTGTGTTAGAAGTGGTTCTTGCTAATCCGTTGAGTCCGCTCAGATAGGAAGGTGAAATTACCAGATTTGCTGTAATCGGGAAAGTTGCGACCAGGGCCCATGGGAGGCATGGACTCGCGACGAGGGTTAAATTGAGGAGGAGCACCACCGGCCATCCACTTTCCACTCTTGACAAGGTTGTCCGTAGCACGATCGATCTCTGTCGAACATCAGCCATCGTTCGCCGGAACATCTTTTGACTCTCTTGTTCGGCCGATTCCAGAAATCCACGCATGCCTTGTATTTGGCTGCAACCGATCCTGTCCGTGCCGAAAAAGTCTTGATTTCCCTACGCACCTTCGAACTGGGCACTGAACGCGGCGCTCTCGTCTCTTGATGCCGAAGCAGTTCCTGCAACAATGTCTCAGATTTCTTGTCTTTTCTTATTCTTCTTCCTTCTCTCTCAATGCCTTGACTAACCGGATCTCGAAGGAGGAGCAGGCTGTTCCCAAGAAGATTGACGGCCAGGGGCAGGCCATGCACCCGAGGCCTGGGCGGCGGAATTGCTATCGTAGTAGGCGGACATGTTCGTTATAATAATGCCGGGGTCGCTCGTAGAAGGCTATATGCAAGAATCCGCCGTTGTTATTCTTGTATTGTTGATCCTTTTGTAAAAGACTCGGTTGTTGAATTTTGGAGCGGTAGGGAAAAACGCGGACTGTTTGACAACAACGGTCAGTCTTGTTGACAGGGGTCCAGGTGGTCGAGTAAGGAAAAGAAAAAAAGAGTGGCAGTGGTCAATTGGGCGCAAAGCGACGACAACGACGACAAAGCAAAACACGACAGAGACGAAGACCAGACAGACAGAGAGGGACGAAACGTAGTGAACAACTATGGCAGGATCCGACAGTCTTCAACGGTGTCTCGTTCAGATGCTAAAAAAGTCAAAGCCCTTGTTGCAGGCTTGCAGCCATTCTAGCCCGAGCGTCCGCCCAGAAAAACAATAGCCTTTCCCGAAACAATTTTTTCTTTGTGAAAGGGATGATGGGGAAACAAGGAATCACGATCCAATCGATTCAGACTCACCGAACTGAGGGCGCAAAAAGGAATGACAATAAGACCGTCGAGTGTTCGAGTCCTCGAGGGGGAGTATCTCTAAGGACGGAAGGAAAGGGAAAGGAGACGTGGACAAGAGAGTTGAAGAGTGGGATCTCATCAAAAGATCATCAGAGCCGTGGTGGGCTTGGGGCGCTGGCGGCGGCGTCGTTTGGCGGGCTCTCTCCTCCTCGTTCGAGGGAAGGAACGGCTTGACCCGGGAAATTTGAAATGAAATCGACAGTAAAGGTAATTATTATTGTTATTTAGTCGACCAATCCGTGGGTTGTTATCAAGCTCCTTTTTCCCTGTTTGAGGTATCTATCTCGGTCTGCCGGCAGTGTCTTTGTTGTTCGAGGCTTGAAGTTGTTTGCTCCAGGCTCGAGAAGGCGAGTCTCATGGACTAACTACTGCTCAGCACATGTTTATGCCTGTGGCCCTCCATATTGCCGAGACAGCATGTGTGCCAAGTCAAGCAGGCTATTGTTAATTATTGCACCCGAGCCATCACCATGCATGGTATTCTCACGAGGTCTGCATCCATCATAAGCGCGCTTCTGTCATTCATTCACCCTGTTCAAACTAGCGCCACTGTCATGCATGATGATTACTGTTGACACTATGGGTGTACGACAAACTACCTATTGCAGACTTCAAATCCACTTTCCCACCAAGAAACAAGCGTGGAGCGGATGGTCGTTGTTGACTTGCGAATTGCAAGTCGGACATTTGTTCGGCTGACGCTCCACTACCCTAGTTTGACATGTGCCGATCAGTTTCCGCCATGATTATTATATCTCCATGGTCCGGTTCACTTGACCCGTGCAACAGGACTCTGGAGCTTTACCTGCTGTGGTAGTGGGAGCGGCTGCTGGTAACGAAGCTGACATGTGAGGTTCAATGCAACGAAGAACATGGTAAAAGTGAATGGGACTGTAGTCAAACCGAGTGATGAGTATTGTGCCGTCTGGCAAACAATCTTTCAGCTCACAATCTCAGATCGTGCAGGCGAGTTCCGTCATCAAGTATCGAGACTGGCGATTTGACAGTTAGTACCAATTTCACACATAACTTGTGTAATAGGTACGATTGCCTAGGTAAGTGAAGGCCATGTCTGCGGCACGCGCTTGTCCATGTCCCCACATGCTGTGATTGCAGACTCATGCGATGCGGATCGGATGTGGTGGTTGTCAAATGTCGTACCTATAGGCCGTCACCAGGGTTTGCAGACGCAGACTTTGTGACCTTGGTTATAGACGTAAGACAAATCCATGCGACCAGCAACGCGGGCGCCAGGTCGCTGATGGCAGACTGTAGAATGCGTTATCGCATGTCAAGATCATACGCAGGTTGTCTTGACATGACGGTGGCTGAGATAGTTTATCATAAATCTTGATTCGTGATGCAATCTTGGAGAGCACTTTGTGTGAGGCTTTTTGAAACCCCAACAACGGATCGAATGGAGCTGGCGAGATCATGACCAAAAGTAGAAATCTAAGAAAGCCGGAAACAGTGATGGAGTAGGTAGGATGGTCAAAAAGGCGAGTATATCTTGAAGCTGTTCGACATGTCGACATGATGGGACCTTTGAACAGAAGAACGACAAGCAAGACAAAAACATGTGCTATCTACCGCAATCGACTGATCCAAGATGTAATCAACATAGAGCTGTGTTACAAGAAGATGATCGGTATACCTGCTGAAAGCCGGTCTTGGCAACCAAGTCTGGTGGATGCGGGAAACGCCGAAAGAATCTCAAAAATTCCGTCAGAGTTGAGATTGACAGAAAGGTCAAAGTACAGCTCATCGCCGCCGCCGCGTTTCGAGGTTTCACGAGAAAGATTGTCATCACCTCACATAACATACCACACATCGATATCGCTATACCACTCTTCGACACCATCACACCATGGGCATCTGGGACTCTCTCACAGGACGCAAGACGCAGCAGGCGCAAACGAGCGACGATGGCTTGTTGAAGGACCCGGCAGCCAGCAGCAGCACACAAGCACCTCAATTTGAGATGCAAGATGTCAACTCGTTCCTCAACGCCCCCGGCGCTTCATTCGATCCTGCCTCTCTCCATCCTCTCGCTGGCCTGAACCAAGACACACTCGACTACCTTTCGCTCGACGACCAAGCGCTCAACGACCTGCCTGGAAACCGCAGCGCTCTTCCATCCCGTGGCTGGTCCGATGATCTCTGTTACGGTACTGGTGTGACATACCTCGCTGGTCTGACTGTCGGTGGTGCCTGGGGTCTCGCTGAAGGTCTCAACCGGTTACCAGCATCGTCAGCTCCCAAGCTCCGTCTCAACTCGGCCCTCAACGCCGTCACTCGTCGTGGTCCTTTCCTGGGTAACTCTGCCGGTGTCATTGCCATGGTCTACAACGGCTTCAACTCATTCATTGGTTACTCTCGTGGCAAGCATGATGCTGCCAACAGTATCGCTGCTGGTGCCCTCAGTGGTATGATTTTCAAGAGCACAAAGGGCGTCAAGCCCATGATGATCTCTGGAGGTCTTGTTGCCGGTACTGCCGGTGCATGGACTGTGAGTATTCCGACATGCCTTGTGTTTTGGACCGCACACTGACATCTACCAGGTCCTCCGCGAATTTATTTGAACGTTTTATCCATTTCTCTCCCTCCCATTTTCATGCCATGTCACGAACATGGGTTCCATGCCATCCACTTTCCACCTCAGAGCGAAGGTCGCAGCTCACGACACGATCAGACACGTCTTTTTGCCGAATGCCGTCGCCGTCGAATACAGCGCACTTGTACATTAGAAAAAAAGGGGTCCCCATGGTTGGGCATTGCGTAGGCGTCCGGGTGAATTATGTAAGGGTATGCTTTTTTGAATCCAAGGTCACACTTTCACCTCTTCTCTTTTTCCATCATGCCGCCACAGGGCAGGACGGAATGTTCCCCTCCTTCGAGATATGGCGTGAGATCCTAGAAGGACAATCTTCGAGCGTTCATTGAAGCTGCCTGTCGCAAGACCAAGATGTGGCTGAATGTTAGACCTTTTGTGTTGTTGCTACTCACTTCTAGTTGTCCCCGCTCACATCCATGTTGGAGCTGATCAGTCTTTGTTTTTACGTTAAACACTTTGTCCGATTCTTGAATGACCAGCAGTCTTTTCGCCTTAGCAACACGACATTCTCTGGCTGGCTTTCAATCTATCCACCTTCTCTTGGTATTTCTGCTTCGATCAAGAATCCGTCACTTTTGTACCGGATCGTTCACTTTACCTCTGACAGCCATCATAAGCATAGTCAACACAAATGTGCATCTCAGTCTGCGCGAGCCACCTGCGACCAGCGATGCAAAGCATTTGAACATCTTCGACGCATACGCTGTCTACTACACATACCCCATGAGATCTCTCTCCGGTAGTTTCACACGAGATTGCTCATTTCGAGGCACTTCCTTGATTACTACAAACATGCACTCCAATCCTCCAGTACCTTCTGAGGAGCCTGCTGAAGAGACAACTCTCAATTCCGCCGACCTCACTGATCCACCAGCGCCGATCCTAAACAAGTCCAACACGGAGTCAGTCCCTGCAGCAAGCAGTGTCGACACCGACACCGACATGGTCTTCATGGATCCTCTAACAGGACATCCCTCTTCATCACCAGATCCGGTCAAACTGGCTTTGATCACTCGCTCCGAACCTCGCTACGCCTTGATGTCGATCCCTGGATGCATATACTTCATTTGTTCCCACTTGGATCCGGCTGTTGCAGCCATCAAAAGCCAACTTCCTGCCAGCATACCTTTTCGCCTGAGTTGCACAAATGTCCAAGAAAACTACACTCGTCTCTACACTCAATGGCTATTCAGTGGATGTGCTACCAACAGGTACATCAAACTGCACAACACATCTAATGGCGCAACCAGCGTCTCTTTCCATCCTAGGATCAGAGCTGCCGTTTACCTCTGTCGCCTCTATGCAGGGAGGAAAGAGTCCATGAACAAGATTAAATCTCATCTTGGACGACTTTTCAAGGCGCCAGCTTGTCCCAATATCTCTGATGGTCGTTGGCAAGGAGTTGTTCTCAAAACAGAGCGTACCGAAGTCTTCAACGTGCTCTGGTACCATCTTCTGCCAGACGTCTCCTCTAAAAATGACACACCAACAGCAAACCCTGAGCAGCCCAGCAGAACCGTTAGCATGGAACCTTTCCGTGGTTCTGCGAGTCTGGCACCTCAGCTTCCGAGAGACATGACGCCAGACTGGCATCTCTGGACGCCTGTTACATCCTTTCAATACCAAGCCAGTGCCCGCGCTATCGCTGGGAAAATCGACGATATTCGACGAACTTCAATCGTCGATCCTGCTGTCTTGGTCCCCAGGAGCGATCGAGAAGCACGTTTCCTCCACCAACAGAATGGTGCGAGTAGTGCGAGCCCGAAAGTAATCCGCGGTCCTGGCCAAACCAACAGTGCTTCTGCCTCAGATAACAATCCCCTATCTGCTGCAGGAAGAAACAAATTTCTTGCTTCAAATACCAATCAGGCTTCCGCTTCTACCACCTTTGAAAGCATCGATCCAAATGAGCTCCAGCTGTCGCATCCGACCATCAATCCCCTGGCCGTCCAATACGAATCTGCCCCTATTCCTCCCAGAAGAGGTCGACCCCCCAAAAACCGCATCACAACCACCAACTCCATTGCTCGCCCAAAGAGGAGCATATCACCCCGTCCGCCAACACCGCCTACTTTTCTCGCCACCACTCTCTTTGAAGAATCCATGGACCTAGATCCCGCCTTCAACGCCTTCGATCCCGACAAACCAGTGCCTGTTTCTCCGCTCTCCGAGCGCGAAGCTTACGATCGCGATGTCTCAAACGGAAGGATGGGAAGAGCAGCGAATAGACTGGCAAGAGCACATGCTTTGAACGAGGTCTGGAGGGGCAAGTTGGACAACGACTGGAAGGGACATGGACAGGCGCAGCGTAGAAGGGAGAGAAATGGAGAAGACTTAGTGGATGAAAAGGAGAGAGAAGGGTGGTATGATATGGGAAAGTATGCGGCCGAGAGTATGGGGTTTGTGGAGAAGGATTGGGAGCTTGGTGGAGTGATGAATCCAGAGTGATGAAAAGAAGGTACTGGTAATAATCTCTATGGTTCATGAGATGGGGCTAGATGGAATTGAGATTGGTTGGTGTTTGGTACGTTGGCGTTTTGCCTCTGCGCTCATTTCTTTTTTGTTGCGATGATACCCTTTCCATATGCAGTTCCCCTGCAGCTATGGACTCATCAGTGGTTTATACAGAGTATTGTACTAGGCTCAAGCGGACCACTTTGGGTCTTGGTCTATACTTCTGCTTGCCGACGTCAATCGACCTTTCCTTCAATTTCATGGCAACGTCAAAGATGTGCTTGTGATTGAAACTAGCATTACTTTCATGACTGCCTCCGAAACATAGGACTCACTAGCATGAGCACGAAGGCACTGTTTCTAAAGCACTGTACAATATTGGATGGGCAACCGCTTTTTTTGCTTTTATCGAAAAAGCGAAAAAAGCAAACCGAATACTGTAAACTTCGCCAAGGCCTCGGTTGCTTTAACCAGCACCCTCGGACTTACATTCGTCTTCCCTGGTCATCAAAAGATCAATCATCGAGAACATACGTATCAAATATGGTGGAGATTGACGATCACGAATCACAGCTCCAAGGTCTCAAGCAACGAGACAGTCGCATTTCCGAGACCGGTCGAATGCTTGATCAATACATGCACAAACTACCCCTCGAAGTCAGACGCTTAATCTGGAGACATCTGGCTCGTGGCATCGAAGAGCGTCGAGAAAAAACCCACGATTTTGATCCGCTCCCTGGAAAGTACCTCTGTGAACAATTGAACGCCCAATCCGTACCTTATCACTTCGATAACCATGAAGCCGCGGGGCACGATCATATCCTGCATCTTTTATCTGACCGTCACCGAATACTCGCGAGAGAAGACTACGGCCGTGAATACTTTGACGAATTGCTTCGATCTGAGCCATGTTTCTTCAAGATTAACGGTAGACTTTTTTCCGCTGAATCTGACGATGATAGTATAATTGACCCGATCGTGGGTGCAATGGAGACATGGACCCAATTTTTACGTTACCGCGGTCAATATGACAGTATGCGAACGCTTGGGATTCTTGTTGAAGAAGCTGATGGATCATGGCCATATTTCAGGGAACACGTTGAACCCATCTTGTCGTGGCTCTACGACTCAAATATGAACTATCCTCTGGAAAAGATGGTCTTTCGTGTTCAATTTGCCACGGATCTCCGTTGCTATGACACTTTTGAGTTCAGCCTGAAAGATACTGAGGAGAGTCGCCGAGATGTCCTCGGCCAAATCGAACGAAAGGACGAAACTCTCAAGGCCAATATTGCTATAGATCAGAACTATGGTGTCAAAGATGTTTTCAGCACAGTAGAAGATGGAGATGACTACTTTCTGAGGACTCAAAGGGACATTTCGTGGACCAAGATTATCACGGATTACAGATTGTATGCAAACTGGATCTGCGATCAGATGAAGGACCTCAAAGAAGAGTGTTCAAGAGACAAGGAGGAAATTGACCGAGAGAGGATAGAGGGAATCAAATAACCAGCTGCACCGACTTGTCAACCACCGAGCACAGATCATATTCATTTTATTGACAAGGCATATCACTGCATAACTTGAGATCACGGCCTGACGGAGACTAGACAGATACCCAAACAACTACTCAGATTGGAGTCGAGCCCTTACGCTGTTTTGAAGGACAGGGTCGCTTCTTACATCAGGCCGAACTTCCATCCACAACTCCAATCTTCTTTTCGCTGTATGGCATCGTAGTTCCGATCAATTTCTGCCATGACCTTTACTAATTTTCCTGAACTAATGGTCTTGAGCTCCACCGACTGTACTGTTCGCCATGAATTCAAATTCCGTGAAATCACCCCACGCCGAACACGAACCTTTTCCCCGTTACAGTCTTTGACAATTTGCACCAACCCCAAGGCACTTAATGTTGAATTGACCCAACTCTGCAAATCACTTTATCAGTCGGAAAGTATAGCTGGCACAGGCGATGCCATGCAATTTAGATGAGATCTAGTGCTTACTACCCCACATGGGATGATTGCTCATGCATACATACAGGCTCATGCGTTGCATGCCAGTTCCTATATGACCACACCCACCATAGGGCACCTGTCTAGCTTCTGCTGTCGGCATCGCTATGATCACCCATATCATGATCTGATCGTCTATCTTTCGTGCAACAACCTCGGTTGAAATGCCAGCTCATGCCCAACATGCATGAAACCGATATGGTCAATATGATAGCAGTATGCAGTCAGCTTCGAGTTGCATTCAATCACATATTGCGATCAATTCTCTATCCGGGTCGAATTTCCTCGGGGTATAAGAATCCGTGGGTTACCTCCATAAAACGACGGTCATTGATAAACCATCCCACATCATGGCTTTCGAGATGTCGGACACGTCTATCATTGTATACTTGACGTTTGGGGCGGTATCTCTCATAGGGCTCTACGTCTTGTCCAAGTTCGGCTCGAGACCTAAGGATCTTCCACCGGGTCCTCCAACCCTTCCTATCATTGGCAATATACATCAGGTGTGTATGCTATCACATGTTTCTTACAAAACCTTTCTGACTGTAGTCCAGCTTCCGAAGAAGAATGAATATCTCCAATTCACTGAATGGGCCAAAGAATATGGACCAATCTACAGTCTCATGATTGGAAGCCAGCCAATGATCGTTATCAGCAGCGGTGAAGTTGTAAAAGACCTGCTTGACAGAAGAAGTGCCATTTACTCGGATCGTCCAGAGATGTATCTCAGCAAACACATTCCTTTCGCCGACCTAAGACTCTTCCACATGGTAAGCCCATCCTGCCCAGCCGCTTTCTCGGAGAAAGATATCTAACATGACCAAAACAGCGTTATGGCCCTCGATGGCGCAGCCTGCGAAAAGTTACCCACGCCCTCCTCGGCTTCAACGCAGCCCCGGCCTACGTACCCTACCAGATCCTCGAACGCAAACAAATGCTCTCCGAAATCTTGGACTCCCCGGACGACTTCTCCTCCAGCATATCCCGATACGCGGACTCTCTAGCCACAACCTTAGTCTTCGGCTGGCGAACCCCAAACCTCAACAACCCCTCAATGCAAAATCTCCACGACGAAGTTGAAGCGATAACAAAAGCAATGGCAACAGGTGCCGCAGCCCTCCTCGACGCCTTCCCCATCTTGCGTATCTTGCCCGATTTCATGTTGCCCTTCAAGTCCAAAGCCCGCGCCGCTTACGAGTTCGGCGACTCGGTGCACATGGAAAACTGGTCCAAAGCCAGAACTTCCATGGCGGAGAAACGGATCAATCCATGTTTCTGCGTCGGTCTGATGAGGGCGCAAGAAACGGACAAACAACACTTGACAGAGAGAAACTTGGCGTACACGGCCGGCAACGTATTCGAAGCAGGGGCAGAGACCACCGCCGACGCCCTTTACGCCTTCGTACAAGCCATGCTACTATGGCCCGAAGTGCAAGCCAAAGCCCAGGAAGAAATTGATCGCGTGGTTGGACCGAACAGATTGCCTACAATGGAAGACGCATCAAATCTGCCCTACATCAGACGCATCGTCAAGGAAACACTGAGATGGATGCCAGGAGCACCTCTGGGAGCAGGACCCCACGCGACAACCCGCGACGACATTTACAACAACTACAGGATCCCCAAGGGCGTCCCCGTGATCCAGAACATCTGGGCCATCCACATGGATCCCGCTCGTTTCCCTTCCCCGAGAGTCTTCAACCCAGATCGTTTCTCTTCTTCCATGGACAACGTTCCCGTAGCAGAATCCGCTGCTCACCCCGACCAATCGAAGCGGGAAACTTTTGCTTTCGGCGCTGGCAGACGTATTTGTCCGGGTATGCACGTCGCAGACCGTTCTCTCTTCCTGGGTATCTCCGGTATCCTTTGGGCTTTCAACATCAAGCCGAAGAAAGATGAGCAAGGAAAGGACATCTTGCCCGATCCTGACGATTTGATCGTCTTGGTTGCGGCGAGACCGGCACCATATGTCGCAGATCTCAAGGTGAGAAGTGAGAAGAAAGCGGAGATTTTGAGGGAGGAATGGAAGGATACTGGGGACGTTTTGGATGAGAAGGGCCAGTGGAGGGAGACGCCCAAGGGTGTTTGGACTCCGAATTTGAGTACTTGAGGGTTAAGGACATGCGTCTTTGGATCCTTTTTTTTTGTTTCGAAAGGGATTGCAGTGGTGAGGTGGGAGTTTATGAGTATGCATGATACTACATAGTATCGTAGTCGAAATTGACAATGGCCAATGAGAGCCCTTAGCACACACATGGTACCCACTCACAATCATCATTTCAGTGGCACACCACAGTCCATAATTATCCATATCCATCCCATCACAAATCTATAGCCTAAGCAAACCACCTCCATTGGAAAGCCCCATTCCCATTCAAGAAATCAAGGCTCTCAAGGGACGTATCTACTTTCTTCTACAATATCCTGAAGTCATATACCACCATTGAGAAGCCCCAGATCCATATATATATCCCCCGGATCTCTAGTCTCGATCTTCATAGCACAGTACAAGTTTTAACCATACATAATATATCATAGAGCTGTACCTCTAGTACTGCACCGCCATTGAAAGCCCTATGCCTAATCACAGAATCAGGGCTCTCAATGGACGTAACTACTTCCTACTACAATATTCTGACGTTGTGTACAGTATCTTTCATCTGACTTTGGAATTGAGATGGAAGACTGACAGATATGTACGGACATGTCTCTCGGATTTCAGGCAAATATCCAAGCAAATGTCTATACTACTTCACAGTAATGAGTCTGGAAAATTGATGTACACAGAGGGGGGGGGGAAGAATGGTTAACAGAAAAATTACGAAAGGAGACAAAGAAGAAAAGAATCTACTCCAACATAGAACCAAAAAAAATAAAAAATAAAAAAAAGAACGGACGACAAAACCACCCAGAACCACAGGAAAAACAACCGAGAACACCATGCTCAACTCACAAAAGAAAACAGCCCCACCCACACAGAAAAAAACAGCCTTACTCATCCTCCTCGTCTCCATCCTCCCCACTCAAAGCCCTGGCCCGAGCAACCCTCTTTCCAGCCATCTTACCCTTATATTTGGCCCTACGGGCCGCAACCTTCCAGTTCTCCTGACCCTTGCGACCCCTTCTGTTCTGCACCAGATGCAGATCCTCGAACACGCCGACATCGCGGGCCAAGGCGGGCAAAACACCGGAGTAGGGGTAGGCGGGGGCGACGGCGGGCGAGTAGCCGGGAGGCAGCAAGGTGAGCGGTCTGTTGTTGCGAGGGACCAGGACGCCGAAGTGTGCGGCGTCGACTTTGAGCAACTCTCTTCTGATGATACATTGGGTTTTCTATCGATGTGATCAGTGATTCTGTTGTTGAGAATCAAGAGTGGTGTAGAACAGAAGTGAAGAACAAAAAAAAACTGACGTGGATGATTGTG
This sequence comes from Dothideomycetes sp. NU30, assembly GCA_026013035.2. Taxonomy (NCBI): domain Eukaryota; kingdom Fungi; phylum Ascomycota; class Dothideomycetes; species Dothideomycetes sp. NU30. The sequence goes on along the minus strand of BSBH01000014.1, from coordinate 261,312 downwards.
ACTTTGAAATCCTCACGCAATGCCTGTTTCAGGATTTTCCAGTCGGTCTCCTTCTCCAGAGGCTTGAAGGTGGCCCAATCACTGATCACATCTTCAGTGTACAACCAATTCGATCCTTCGAATCCGCCGGAGCAGCCAAGTTGTTTGGACTGAATCGTACTGGTATGGTCGCGCAGAAGAGTCTTGAGCTGAGTGTAGGTCAAACTGCGGGAAAGCTCCAAAGGCTTGAGGACAAGGGGTTCGCCGCCACGCCATTTGATGTAAGTGACGACATTGACTTGGAAAGGTCCTCTGTGTTGAGGAGGATTGAGAGGCTTGGGATTGATGAAGTCGCGGACCACGAATTGGTACCAGTAAGAAAGCAGAGTGTGGATGGGAATTTCCTGGAGGTTCTCGTCGAGAGCAGGGAACTGGTTGAGCTTGGCGAAAAGATACTCGGCGGCACGAGAGCTGACGGTCTTGTCCTCGACCTTGAGCAGGGCAATCAGATCCTTGCATTGGGTGTTGAGTGCTTGGTACTCATTGCGCTTGAGTCCATTGATGAGCCAAGTCCAGTGGCCTTTCTGCAACTGGAGGCGGAGTAGAGTGCGAACATTACGGTCGGGATTCTCGGCGACACGGGTGTAAAGCTCAAACAAGGCTTGATCATGAGTTTGAATTGGATCGTACCTGTCGGCGAAGGATGAAGCCCTGCTGACATGGTTGATGTCGTTAGGACAATTGGTGTCGTTGAGAGGCATGATGGGGATGTGATGATAGGCGAAAGGTGCGAGAGCAAAGATCTCGACCTTCTGAGATGGGACAGGCGACTGGGCAGCATTGGTGGCTTTATGAGTATTGAAAGCAGGCGGAACGGTCACTTGTTGTGATTGCATGATGCTTCGGAGACGCTCACGTTCTTGACGGTGCTCGGCCGTCTGCCATTTGGCACAGATCAGCCAGTACAGCTGCTGCTCGTAGGTCATGCTTCTCAAATCTTGGTCATGTTGATAGGAGATGCCTGTGAATAAGCCGCAAACCTCGCTAATGATGTGTTCTTCTGACCACTGACTAGCGTGAAGCAGGCTTTGGGTGTTCACGTCGACGTCCTCGTTGATGCTCTTGCCAATGTCAGACAGATCAAACTCAGGACACTCAGGCGTGACGTAGTTCTGCGCATCGAATATCATCTGGTTGAACGCGCTGATGTCGTCCATGTTGGTGATTGATGTTGATGTCCAGGAGAAGGTTTCTGGTGGAAGAAGAAGCTCTTGAGTAGATTGATTCGGGAAATCTAGAGCGGAGTGAAATGAAGAGAAGTGATGTGGATGGTATTGATTGATTGATTGAATTGATGTGCAGTGAGAGGTGGGAGTGGTAAGAGTTGTTTTTCCCGTCTCGCGTAAATAAGTGAAAGCATGAACGCGAAAATGAACATAAACACATCATAGTCTCCGATTTTGACATCCTGAAGTGCAGCAGATAGCCACGGAATTCTGGGGATCAAATTACAGAGAGCCCAAGAAAACCGATAATTTTTTGGGCTCTCAACGGGCACGACGATTGCAGAGACCGTCCCCATGTATAGGCATGCACACTTTTGATAGTCACTTCGTAGATGAGAAGAAGTCCAGACTTGGGCAGACTCAGGGGCTCTCAGCGGGCCATGATCTTTGCGCAGCCAGACTTGTGTATCTCTATGGTCGAAGTCTAGTGTGAGTGCGGCATTGAGAAACAAAGGCAGAGCAGAGGGAATAAAAAGACATAGATCATAACGTGAGCAGAAAAAAGTGACCGAAAGAACAATTGGGGGAAAAAGGCAAAAAAGAAAGACCCCTCAAGCCTCACTTTACGCCTGTCCTTCTTCGCAGGCAGCGCGGGGGCGGCGTCAGCGTAAAGATCAACTCTCAGAGAAAGTGGCTCGTCCTGGGTTCGAACCAGGGACCTTTAGTGATGTGTAACCATTACACCATAGAGCCGCTTGTGAAATAGTAGCAATTAAGGTTAATTATATCCCCTTGTTTTGTGTCTGTCAGTAGATGACTGGCCTTGATGTGGCTGTGGTGAATATCATGTACTGCACCGTGAAAGTCCTCAAGTTTGCACAACACCCTTGACCAGACGCAAGATCAACAAGGCCACGAGTAGGTTAGGATGTGTTCATGATACATCTCAGACTTGCTTTTTCTAAGAATGGAAAGGATGTTTCAACACCATAGGTTTATGGTAGCACGGGTTGATGTTTGTGATTCAGGGGCACGAGAGAGTCATTCAAATCAGACGGGCAGGACGGAGAGCATGAGGGGACATGACAGGAAAGAGCAGAGGTAGATTGGATAGGAACATGGCATAGGAACACAGAATGAGAAAGGAAGAGTAATGATGGTTCATGATGAGATGTCATTTTTCTGAGTTAATGTGAATCTGTACAGTACCTATATGTTCCCTACCTTTTTAAACGCCAGATCCCAAGATATCATCCAACAACAACGCTTACATGCACACGAGGAAGAGGAAAGTCGGCAAGAGCCTCAAGCATCGGTGATACAGCCGAGACTGGCGTTCTGAACGGTTTTGGCGTACTTGTAGAGAGTACCCTTCTGGTACTTGAGGGGAGGGGCCTTCCAGTCGAGCTTTCTCTTTTGCATTTCCTCATCACTGACATCAGTGTTGATGACATTGTTCTCGGCATCAATGGTGATGGTGTCGCCGTCGTGGATGAGAGCGATAGGGCCACCATCTTGAGCCTCAGGGACGATGTGACCGATCAGGAAACCGTGACTGCCACCACTGAAGCGGCCATCAGTCAACATGGCGACGTCGTTACCGAGACCAGCACCCATGATAGCAGAAGAAGGCCTGAGCATCTCGACCATACCAGGACCACCCTTGGGACCCTCGTAACGGATGACAATGACAGTCTTCTCGCCCTTCTTGAACTTGCCGCTCTCAATGGCCTGGATCAAGCCGTCTTCGCCGTCAAAGACTCTGGCCTTGCCAGTGAACTTGGTTCCCTCCTTGCCGGTAATCTTGGCAACACTGCCACCAGGTGCGATACTTCCGTAGAGAATCTGAATGTGGCCAGTCTTCTTGATGGGGTTGCTGAAAGGACGGATGATCTTCTGGTTTGCAGGCATGTCGGGGACGTTCTCGACGTTCTCCTTGAGAGTCTTTCCGGTAACAGTCATGCCACTGCCGTCAATGACACCTTCCTTGAGGAGGAACTTGAGAATGGCGGGAGTACCGCCAATATCGTACAGGTCGGCCATGACGTACTTGCCAGAAGGCTTGAGATCAGCAAGTAGAGGAGTGCGGTCGCTAACTCTTTGCATGTCATCAATGGTGAGCTCAATACCGACGGAGTGAGCCATGGCGATGAGATGGAGGACGGCGTTGGTGGAACCACCAGTGATGTTGACGAGGACCATGGCGTTCTCAAAGGCCTTGCGGGTCATGATGTCTGAGGGACGGATGTCTTCCTTGAGGAGGTTCTTGATGGCACCACCAGCAGCCAAACATTCGAGCTGCTTGGCCTTGGACTCGGCAGGGTTGGAGGAAGAGCCGGGAAGAGTCATACCCATGACTTCGATGATGGAAGCCATGGTGTTGGCAGTGTACATACCACCGCATGCACCTCCACCAGGGCAGGCGTGACGGACAATATCCATGCGCTCGTCCTCGGTGATCTCGCCAGAGATGAACTGACCGTAAGCCTGGAAAGCCGAGATGATGTCGAGCTTGGTGTCCTTGAGCTGACCGCATCCGGCAGCAATGGTTCCTCCGTAGACCATGATCGAGGGTCTGTTGACTCTTCCCATGGCCATAATGACACCGGGCATGTTCTTGTCGCATCCAGGAAGGGAAATGTTGGCATCGTACCATTGACCGCCCATGACGGTCTCAACCGAATCGGCAATGATGTCGCGGGATTGAAGAGAGTAGCGCATACCAGTGGTGCCGTTGGACATGCCATCACTGACACCGATTGTGTTGAATTGCATACCCTTGAGACCAGCTCTTTCAACACCCTCATTGACCTTGTTGCTGAGGTCCATCAGGTGCATATTGCAGGGGTTGCCAGAATACCAGACAGATGAAATGCCGACCTGTGCCTTTTTCATGTCCTCGTCGGTGAAGCCAGTGGCGTAGAGCATAGCCTGCGAGGCACCGTGGGCCTTGGGTTGCGTGATGATGGCGCTGGTCTTGTTGAGAGCTCCCTCATCGAGCTTGATTTGTTTCCGTACGAGTTCATCGCCGGAACTGTACTGTCTGAATGAAGAAGTGGCAGCTCCTCTGTTGCCATGTTAGCAATGCTCAATCGCGACTTCTTCAAGCTTCAGAACTTCAAGATGCTGCTGGACTGGGAAAGGGCTCACGCTGAACGCCATTGCAATCTCGACGACCTGAGAGCCTTGGCTCCAATACGCGACGACAACATCTTGACCCAATGCTTGGAAGAGACTCAAAGAAAAGAGGCAACTGCATACTCTACAATGAGATGATTCGAAATGCTCACAGACCACAAACTTTCCCGCAGTCGCGAGTCATGGGAACTACGTAACTTTACGCCTTCTGTGATTGGCTGAGCCGACCTTGTCCTCGCCGATTTCGGCAGCTGCAGACTTCGTCCAAGGAAGGAAGGGAATCAAGCCCGAGCAAAATGGTAAAAAATTATCGATAAATACTAACCATCAATAGATTCCTTTATCGAACTCTACCGGAGCTCAATTGCTTGAGTTCTTACATTGTCAATGTTAGAGATACTCCCCGAAGATGAAATACGTCAACTTTTGCTGAATGGAGCAAATCTGGTTCCTCGTGAAAGAATCGACAATGAGGATGAAAAAGCACAAGCATTGACGAGGTAAGGAGAGAAAATCATTCGCATCAAAGTAGACAGATTGTTATCTGCATAGCTTGACTGTTTACTGACTGAAAAGTCAGGGTCAAAGATTTGTTCCACCGAGCATCTTACACTCTGCCAGCAGATATCACAAACCAACACAGGACAGTAGCTTGTAATCTGTTATCAGCCATCATCGAGAAATGTTCGCAGGCACAGGAGAACGACTTGCAACTTCATCTCTGGGGTGAAGATGCACTCTGGTCCGCTGCTTTTCGGACCTATCTGAATCTCCACCATACCCTCAATGTCAAGCCATCACGCCTATTGCTGACCACACTGACATCTGTTCTTGCAAAATGTCAAGACAAGTCTGCTTGCGAAACCAGCAAAATGGCTGCTCTCGCCTTGTGTGGTCAGTCAATCATCGAACCGTCTGAGACTCTGCATACAAGGCCGGCAATGCAAGTGCTTGCGCATTGGCTCTCGAAAAAGCTCATCGATTTCGATAACGTTGCACACGCACTTGGTAAATTCTCCCACAGGAAATCGGAATACATTTCGGATCTACCTCCACAAGAAGTGATTGAAGTCATCCTTCGCTGGTCCCCTCATGAAGATTTTGCATCGTCTGCCGGCTCTTTGGTAGCTTTATTACTGAAAACTGCACGGCAATTCTCCCCGGAGCTTAAATTCCACGAACAGCGATCCTCGCCATGGGTCAAGACCATCCTCGAAATTCTTGAAGAGAAGCCGCAATCGCTTGAAGTGTTCCGTCACTACGTATTCCCGGAACTTCTCCCCAGCGACGTTTATGGGTTTGTTCAACTACTCGAGGCTTTGGGCATCCACACAATACTTGGATCGGGTAGTGATGTACACCAAACTCTGCCGCTTCCCAAAACACAATGTGAAGAAGCGCTCTTCTGCGCTTTGTCCATTGGTAGTAGACATGGCTTAGTCCGTGTTGTCGAGACTGATCAACAAGAAGAAGAAAGTGCTGGGCTTTCCATTGACAAAGATGTACTTTGTATCTCGGACAAAGTCCTGGGGAGTCTACTTTTGCATCTTTCCAATACAATCAGGATTGCTGGACTTTCCATGCTGACCACTACGACTGCAACAACAAAGCCCTTCTCCAAGACCGCATTAGCGTCGCTCAAGACTGGTCTACCATACTTCCATGCCGATTCTGACGCAGGACTTCGAAGTGAGCTGTTCAGCTTGATGAGACATCTCATTGAACGTATCAAAGCAGCAACAGCAAATCTGGCGAAACCAGTAACAAGGCAATTCAAGGCAAAGACAAAGTCAAGACTCGATACTCCTCTAGATCCTGCCAAATCAGCTGAACTTTTACATGCTCACCAAGCGTTCTTGAAGTGGTATATTTCCTTCTTGAAGGCAGAGCTGCGACCTATAGCCAGTTACCAGACACATGTCTCTGCTCTTAGGTGTACGGCCATAGTGGCAAGATCAGGAGTCGACCCCAGAGTTCCTAACGATCATCGCCTGAAGTCGGCTGGACCAGTTGTAGCCTGGCCTTTTGAGATCCACGTCATCGACGACGAAATGGTGGATCTCTTGATTGATCTGCTCTTGGATCCCTTCGACGAAGTCCGCTCCGCCACTGCTGACATTCTTTCACTAGTAGAAGAAGTTGGTCTGAACACTGGTCAAAAAAACGAATCTCCAGTACTTGTGAGAGTTCTCGCTCAAGCCGAAGATATTATGAAGACCAGTGGACGAGCCGACCAAGCCGATGGTGTGGCGCGTTTATACAGCATTCTATTCAGTCAAAGCACAGCCTTGACCATTGAAAGTGGAGATTGGTGGACGTCAAGATTTGGCATCCTTGAACACCTTGTTGACTCGATCGAGACGACGCTACAGATTGCTCTCGCCGAGATAGGAAAAGCAGTCAGCAAGCACCCTTTGCATGGTCTTTTCACTAGTCTGAGGTAAGCTTTACGGTGTTGAGGTCAGATTCGTAGTTGACAACCACTTCGCAGATACATTGTCGAAAGACAAGGATTCTATCAGACATTGACAGCCGATGACGCTGCTACTTTGCGGCTGCAAGCACTATACCGTCGTTTGTACAAGGATTTCCAAGTTGTATGGTCGTGTGTGTATGGAACACTATGCAACGACGCCCCCGAAGGCTTCGTCCTGGATGCGTTGGAGGAGGAGGAGATTGGCACCAAAGATGTTGTGAGTTACTCATGGAGAGCATTGAAGGAGTCAAGGTGAGTTGTCATGATGCCTTACCACGACTGCCATCTGACTGTTTAGTCTGCTTCTCCGCGCCATAGTTCAGAGCTGCCCCGTCGGTACCTTGGAGAACTCGCTTCTCTCGCCTGTCCAGCTTCGTTCTTTGGGCGATCTCACCTTTACCGAGCTTGCAGAACTCCGTCATCGTGGAGCTTTCTCAACCGTAGCCCAGACATTCGTCGCTTGCTGTATTCGTTGCAATGCTGGAAGTGAGATTGTCAGTGAGACGCTCGAAGACTGGTACAAACGCGCAATGCTCTGTGTTCAGAACCAGACAACCATCAACACTCGTCGTTCCGCAGGTATTCCTTCATTGATGATAGGTATCATTGTTGCCGACTCAAAGGGCGTGCTTTTCGCGAGAGCAATGAAGGATCTCAATGCTGAAGCTCTGAGGCCGGTAGATCCATCAGCAGAGACAGCGGGTGGCCTTTCACAAGTGCATGCCATGAACTGCATGAAGGACATCTTCAAGAACTCGAAACTTGGCGAGCGTACCGAAGCAAGTGTTCCAGCAGCACTCGAGATTTCGGCAAAGTGCTTGTCATCAGATACGTAAGTGAAGCACCAATGACCAACTTCAAGGGAAATACTTACCTTGACACAGTTGGGCTGTCCGTAATTCTGGACTCATGCTGTTCCGAGCGCTCATGGATCGACTGATTGGAACAAACGATTCTTATACCGATGACGATACACCAACGCAAAGTCGTTTGTCGGAGGAGACGACTACAGCACTCATGAAAGTCATTCTGAAGCTGCTGGCCCCAACTGAGGGTGATCTGAATAATATCAAAGCCAATGCTGAGGTTGTTTTTCCTGCACTGCAACTACTGCAGCGTGTTCAGCCACCCAAGAAGATGCTCACCAAAACACTAAAGAGTGTTCTGCAGCTTGTGGGCAATGCACAATGGCATGTTCGAGACAAAGCAGCTAGGACATACTCCATTCTCGTGCCAAGTGCTGATCGTGTCAAGTATGTCATTAACCTGATTCGCGAACAGTCTACCTCCCAAAACAGATTACATGGCTCCTTGATGGCTGCAAGATACCTCATCGCGAGACAGGGCAACAATCTATCTTATGAAGGTGAGTTTTACCTCTCAATATGGGTTGTACCAGTAAATTGACGTCTCTAGACTGTGAAAAAATTGCCGTCCCTCTGCAAGAAAGGATGGACGACCTTCTCTACAGCAGCACCTGCCCATACACACAATTTGCATTCGTGGATGTGCAAGCAGCACACTTTTGGTCTTGGATCCAGCTTGGCTATGGTGGTCCAGAGAGTATGTACATCTATCACCTCCATGAACCCCCATCGGCTGATTTCATGCTAGGTCCAGACTCTTCATGGGCTTCTGTGAAGGAGATGAATGAACTTCTCTACCTCCCGCACGAACAATTTGTTGCGTGTGCAGCGTTCCGCCAATCTCTTGCGTTGTGCATCATCTATCAATACTCCATCATTGGTGTCCCGCAATATTCTCCCATCATGGAAGCACCAATCAACACCTTCATCTTGCTAGCTCAGCGTGATGCTGATGCATGTTCCGTCGCTCTGCGACAGGCATTGCAAGCCACCATTGATCAGCCCAAAACTCTCAAAAGAACTACCGATACCTTGATGCTTATCTCAATCAACATCTTGTTCAGCGAGGACGTGACCGATATTGAAGTCAAGGACGCTGCGCAGGAAGTCATATACCGTCTGACCAGCACTCAATCACTGCCCGTCCACGCTTTCTCCGAGATTTTTCTACCTGCGATGCAAGATAAACTCTTGCCGTCGGATTTTGCAACACCATTGTTCAGCGACAAGCGCGTTTTCTTGCAAGGAATGATGCTCAATTTCCGATTCGAAGCCGTACTCGAAGGAAGGATTAAGCTGTCGCAAGATACCGTCAAAGCTTTGAGCGAGTCCTTACAAGAATGGATAACCAACGTTCGTAACGCTCTGCACGAACAGAATCCATTCGACACCCGCATTGCAGCAGTGCGTGCACTCCAGCAGATTAGTCTAAAGACTTTGACTCATATGAGCACGGAGCCGACATACTCGAAGTCATTCTTCGACTTTTGTCTCGCAGTCTACGATCTCAACAACGACGACGACGATGAGATCCGCAGCATTGCAGCATTAGTTTCTTCTAGACTCTTCGAGAAAGCTGCGATCCAGAACAAGGAAGTTGTGCCCGTCGCCGCTAATGATCAATTGGCCGAGCTACTTCCCAAGCTTGTCGATCAGTCCGAGGCTCTGGCACTCTCTGCTGTTTCTCGTATGACTGGAGGTGCCATCGCCGCCGCCAGAGTCACGCCAGTCAAACAAATCCTGTCCGAGAAGAGCAAACAAGACATGGCTCTCTTCCAGCAGGAAAAACAAAATCTGTTCATTGACGAAGCTCGCGAAACAAAAATCTGGTCCAATGTTCTGGCAAACCTCCCTGCCACCGCTTTCTCCCAAGAGCTGCAGCAAAATTTGGCTACATGGACGATGGATGGCTTGAATGTTCTGTTGACTGAGATTGATGCTCACCCAGATACTCCACTAGGTTGGAGCAGAAAGGGGGAGGTTTTCGTACTGGGTATGCAAGTTTTGTTCGCTGCCAAAGCGTTGATGGAGTTGGCGGGCAAGTTGGACAAGCTGCCTGTGTCAAAGGAAGGAGTAAGAGGAGAGTTGGAAGAGGTGCTGAAGAAGGGCAAGGAGAATGGGATGAACGTTTTGTGGATCAAGCAGATTGAGGAGATCTTGGGAGCATAAAAGAACAAAGGTATTCTAGTTGCGGCGGTAATTCATGATATAGCTTGTTCACAAGAAATCAAAGTCAGGGATTTGTACTGCGAGTCGATTGTTAGTCGTCAACCTTGGCGTTGAGAACAAGAAGTCGCAGTACCAAATGACACCTTCAAAAGCTCGGCTAAGTACATTGTTTATTTCTCGTTGTTCATCGTCTTCACGCAGTCATCACTCTGTCTCCATTCCTCCTCACATATTCTATTGTCCACACAGCGTCACGATTCACTACCAATCACTTTCTCGTCTCTTCGTCTGAGACTTATCATCCGTCAGGTCTTCGGCAACAACATCTCAAATCCATCACTGAGATCACGATCGTCCACCTTTGAGGTCGAAGACAAAGCCAGACAGTCGAAGATTTGACTTGTTGGCAGTGACGGCAAAACCCTCTCAATCTGCTGCGCCAGACTCTTGATCTTGAAAGCCACAACAACAAACAATCCCTGAATTGGTAGCGGGATCCTAGTGATCTTGTCGATAAGACTGGTCAATCTAGCTCATTACCTCTGGCTGCATCTTCACGATCTTTGATTTTGACTCTTGTGCAGTAAACGTTGGCCATCACGTCTCAGCCGAGAGATCTGCGCTTCTCTAGAAGATTGAGACGGCATCACAATTCCAAACGATCTTAGAGATCTTTCGTGGTGAACCAGACGCTAGAGATTGTTCCTGACCTACTTGAGCCAGTGATCGATCGAGTCTGCTCCCTGTCTCGACGACCCTCAAATTGTGGTCCTATCTCCCAAGACCACCGACTCGGTCGCTTTGTGCCATTCACAGACCGCTGACTCAGTATCCTTATTGACAGATCCACCATCACATATAACCCTGCTCACGTCTGTGTCGACTCTCAGGATCCTAACACTGGAGTCTGTCAGTGCTTAGACCTTGAACCAAGGAATCTCGCTCGAGCAGCGGTTATCAGATCGTTGGAAGCAAGCACGTCCATCGAGGTTCGCCTCCACTGAAAGCATAGTCACCAAGGTACTCTCACTAACGCACTAATCACCAGACACTCAATCCTCGTATCTTGATCCAAGTCCTTCCATCAAGGTCACTTTCAATCAAGCTCTCACCAAAGACATTGCAACCACACAGAACCCCCACTCAAGTGACCACACTCAAAATCACACCGCCTCCATTCAAGTCAACCAGATTATCCAAATCTCTCCCCAACTTGTCCAGAGATCAGAAGACACGGGAGGCTTTTCTCGGGAAGAAGAGAAACCAAAGAAAGCCTTTCGACAATCACTCTGCTCTCCATTCTCCAGTCTTCCACATTCATACCTATCGACCACTCCCATCAATTTAACCTCACAAAATTCCGGGTTTGAAAACGGAATATCTGACACAGACAGACACTCAGAGAACGGTCTAGTCAATAAGAAAGAACCACGATTCGAAGAAGTCAAGCAAAAGAGACAAGAAAGGAGAAGGAAAAAAAAAGAGATAAAGCTACGGAAACGATGGATCCCACATCAACGATAATCCTAACACTCCTCCTGATCACAATCTGTTGCCTGTTGTTCTGGTTCTTCTGGACCAAAGTCTTGGATTGGGAGTTGAGATTGTGGTTCATCAAGAGCAAGCGTCGTCGTCGGGCTGGAGATACTGCTGAGGGTCAGGGTGATGATGCTTAATGCTGCTTCATGCTGATGCCTATGGCGAGTGTTGGTACTCCAATTCCAAGAGACCGCGAGACTAGCCCTGCAACTCGAGTCTCAAAAGAGGGAAAGGAACTTGTGGGTGTGATGAGATGACGATCCTCCCAATCCCGAGCAGAAGACAAAGCTTGATGGTTGATGAGTTGAGAGGGATATCACCTCTCAAAAAAAAAAAAAAAAAAATCCAACACGACGAGAAGGATCTGGTGGAAGGATTGAGGTGTTGGCAAAATGGAGTGAAAGGGGAGATCTTTGCGTTGATCAGGAACTGCAGAAGAGATGAACGGAAGAAAAAAAAGACAGAAGCACGGGTCATCCAATTCGATCAAGGGATTGGCAAACAGGAAGTGTGACTGAAGGGGGGAAAAGTAAAGCACAAAGAATAGATTTGGAATTCCCTCGAGCAATAAGAATGCATCATGAGGAAGAAGACTCAGAATGTCGCCGGGGGTTCACTATCAGTGACTACAAAACTACGTACAAGGAATTCTCATCAGTAGATATAGATTTTTGAGATGAGGGATACATGCAGAGAGGTCGAGACAAATATGGACATGGTCCATCGGAAGCCCTAATCTCTAGAGAGTGTCCCGTTCAAGACTCTCAAGGGACGTCTCTGTAGTTGATACCCATCTTTCTGAAGGTATATAGGTCATCTTGGTTGCATTTTGACCCCGTGCATGCCTTTTCTAAGATTTATTTCGTTTTTGGAAAAAACTTCGAGTGGATTCTTCCCATGTGTACGAGGTTCCAGTTTGCAATGTTTTGAGTTTTCTACTCGCATGATTTGGACAATTAATTTCGGAATTCTGCAGCTACGGTGGCATCCTCCATTACCCGTTTCCATGTCGCATGTGTCGTCCACGAAGAAGAAGAAGAAAAAAAAAAACATTAATTCCTCGTTCTATATCTCGTTTTCCCTACCTTGTCGTTACAACAATCCCAATTCATCTTCTTTCACTTGATCTCGGCGACGGGAATCTTGTTGACTTCGACCTTTGCTTCTTCCCAAGTCTCCAGGCTTCGTTGGGCCCATTCGACGTGCAGTTTTGCGAATGCCAGCTTTGAATGAATTAGTATATAATGCCTTTCGTTGATACTGACGGTGAAGAAAAAGAAGGAAGGGAAGAGACTCACCATGTACTTGCGCAGGTCCTCCTCTTTGTCGGCCTGGAAGCGTTTGAGATCTTGCATGACTGCACCACTTGCATCTTTGACGTCCTTTTCTGACACTTCGAGTGCTTGTTCGAGCTATGGTTGATTAGTAAAACATGCTGTGCCCAGCCGTTGAAAAGGGTCAAACATACCTGAGACAAACTCTCCTTGGTCTTGCCAATCTGATCTCTTCTCGCACGCTCAGGATCCGTATCGACAACATTGTGATAAGCATGGGTGAGACGCCCAAAGATTTTGTTGGTGACTCCACCACTTGTACCTCGTTTGTGTTGTTGTTGTTGTTGTTGTTGTTGTTGTTGAGTAGGGGAAGGGGGTTGCGGTTGTCCTTGATCAGCACTTGGACCACCACTTCCCATGGTTGGAGGAAAGTCAGAATCAATGCTAGCAGTGTCGTCTTCAGCACGGCGAGGCAATTGATCCCTAGCCGGATTGCGTCTGCCTGCGTTGCTTCCTGCTGACATAGTACGCTGTGGAGAGTTGCTGTTGCCGCCACCGGAGTTCAAGTACTGCTCAATACGTTTTGCTTCCATTTCGCTACGCTCAAGAGAATCCAGTGATGTTCGTTTCTTGTCGAGTTCTTCGCGGGTCATCTCTTGTTGGACGCGCTTGAGGACTCGGTAGCGAAGGACATTCTTGACGATACCAGCGAATTGAGCGCTCTCACGCATGGGCTCGGCAAATTGTGCGGATAATGCGCTGGACAGGTCGCGGGTCTGAATGTAGGTAAAATCGCATGCTTGACCAACCTTCTCAATGGCAGCTGCGACTTCGGGGGATTGTTCTGACAGGGAAAATGCGTTGTAACGACCACCGCATTCCATCAAGTCGTCGCCAAGCTTGTACATGTGGCTGAGAGTGCGTTGATTTGTTCTTTCCATGGAGCCTTGTAGCAGAGCTTCCAGCTCGCGAGATGAAGATTCGTATTGAACAAAGTAAGGATCGAGCTCTTCTTCTGACAGGGCCCGAGAGTCTGGAGGGAAGCGGCCGAAGAGTTGGGGACCGGGGGTGGTGTGAGCGGCTGCCGAAGGAGTGGAGTGCTGGGGAGGAGAGTTCGGTGTGCCGGACGCCGAGGTTGCGGTGGTGGAAGAGCGTAACTTGGCGGAGGATGAGGGGACGGGCAAGAAGTTGTGGCCGGGAGAGGGGTTGGCAGGGTCGAGGGGAGGAGCTTTTAGGTTGTTCTTGGGGATGTTGATGACGGGGTGTGAGTGGAGGACCTCGGTCTGTACGTAGTCAGCGGGCTTGAACAAGGCAAAAGAATTGGTGTAAGGTGGTCATACCCAGCTGGCGTTGGGATCGAGGAAGCGCCACCAGACATTGTCGTCGCGCACTTGTTCCATGCGGCGACAGCGGTTGAGGAAGGTGGCCAGCATGCGCTGGCGCAGCTCAATGATTCCCACATCCTCCTTTGCCTTGGTGGGCTTGGTAGCGTAGTCGGAGATGGAGTGCTTCTCGGGAATGGGCGGGATGATGAGGGTCGGGTGGAGGGCGACTAGTGTTGCTCTCAATGATGCGAATTCACTGTATCTTCTGCGGACTTCGATATCCTACATGTCGTCAGTACTGGGGCGACCATCGGCACAGTCAAGCCGACTCACTCCTGTGCGGACTGTATATGTGATGTAGCCGCCGCCGCCCTCGGTGTTCTTGCCCGCGTGGACGATCTGAATGTCCAGCTCTGGCTGCTCGTGTAGAATCTGCTCAATGCGACTACGATAGCCACCTCTCCTGGGCGCTACCTTGGGTTGTTCTTCTTGCTCATCATCGTCATCGTCTTGGTCGTCATTGTGGTGGGGCTCGGGCTGGCCAAAAGGCTCGTCTTGGTACGACGACTGTGAGCGGAACTGTTCGGGAGTGGCGTTCTGCGGACTGCTGAGACCTGAAGGGGGAGTTGAAGGTGTCTGCTGGAAACCTGTATGCGACAGTCAGACCTGCCGATCGCGTAACATGTGGTGGTCGAAGGTGGATTGTCTATACCGGCTGCTTCGGAGCCCTCCGAGTCGCGGCGGTTGAACGACCCGTATGGGTTGTTGTCCTCGTCGTCCCACATCTTTTTGCTTGTTTTCTTGCGCCTCTTGCTCTTGATTCTTTCTTCGGGGATTATAGATGTGTCTAGCGGAAGTTCAATGTCAATCCAATCGTCTTGCCAATCCCCGCCGTCATGCGCTGCCTGGGGAAGCTCGTGGGTAATCTTCGGCCGAACTCTACGTCAGCCAAGCTCCACAAAATAGCCGTGCCTAGAACTTGCCGACGCCGACAACGAAACATCAGAGAACTCCCTCTCGTCAAACTCAAACATCTTTCCTTATGCTTTGGCTTTTAAAAGTATCCTCTCATCATCGCTGGTCATAAAAATCCCGTTAATTCAGTTGTTATGATGTCTATTCGCCATCTTCGCGCCAAGCTTCACCGAGTCACTAGTGAACTACCTGCTTATACCATGTTAGCATCTTATAACATGACTATCGAAAAGACTAGTTGTATAGCTAGACGTTCTGCACTGACCTACACCAAGCTAGACTGACCAGGATTGAGATCCATTCCCTGACAGAGCGTACTTGGTTGTTGATAATGGCATCCTTGGGCTCCTATACTTCGTACTGCATGATTACACAAAGACCGCTGATCATGTAGTTATGTCTCTGGATACACGTTGTCATAACGCTGCTCCTAGTCAATATGGTGTACGCATGTACAGTTTATCTGACAATGTACTGCTTGCACGACATACTGTAGTTTTGTGACTTTCCTATGAATTTAGAGCATGAAGTCCGGAGCATCTCCAAGAGAGGAAGCTGTACCGAGACTCTGACTCCGCATACGGAAGGTGCGCCGACCATCCCCGTGTTTGATGTTTGGTCCCCTATGACTCTTTGCTCTTCATAGATCCTTTCATCCAGGCTTCCTCCTTTTCTTGCTGTGTTCTCTTTTTCTCAATTCTTCATTCTTCATACACCGGTCGCTCCGAATCATTCATCAACACTAGACCAACACTATATCAGATTTAGTAGAACTCAACCCGATCAATACTTCAAGATCCAAAATCAAGGGGGCTCGAAAGAGATTATACCATATTTACAATGCCACCAACAATCTACGTGGTCCGTCACGCTCAGGGCCATCACAATGTCAATGTACAGTACCACTAAACTGCCACTACGGATCCATCTGACCTCTTTCAAAGCGCCAACATCACCTCCGCGACCCTCACATCACAGATCTCGGCCGCACTCAATGCACTCAACTCTCTCAAACCTTCCCCAAAGACATTAAAATCGACACAATTCTAGCCTCACCCTTGACCCGTACCATCGAGACCGCTTGTTTAGGTTTTGGTGACATTTTGAGAAATCAACCGGAAGTCAAGTTTGAATTGATTCCCATGGCTCAGGAGATTGCCAACCAACCTTGCGATATCGGATATGAGCCCGAGCAATTGAGAGAGAGGGTTGAAGACTGGTTGGTTGAAGAGAACATGGGTTTTGGTACTGGGAGGATGGATTGGAGCGAGGTGCATGAGGGATGGAATTCAAAGGTTTGTTCCCCGACTTTCTTCTTCTTTTGGGAACCCTCCTTTTCTTACTCTTCGTCCTCGCGTCTACCACTCGTTCTTCAATGTAGCGTGAAAAACAAAAACTTCACGTATCAGTCATCTGACATCTTATACCAGTCCGGCCCCTACACAGCCTCTGTCACCCAAGTCGAAGCTCGTGCAGCATCTCTCCGCTCTTATCTCTTCTCTCGCCCTGAGCAGACCATCATCCTCGTCTCCCATGGCGCCTTCCTCCACTATTTCTCCGAAGATTGGACCTTCTTTGACGGCGCAAAAGGTACCGCCTACGAGAATTGCGAATTCAGAAAATTCGATTGGGCAGAAGGAAGTTCGGAGCAAGAAGCTCATTTGGTCGAGGTTGGTGGTGCAAAGGTCAAGATGGGTAGACCTCCGGGTGTGCATGCTCATGTCTTGGAGGGAATTGAGAAAGTCGAGGGGGTCAACAGTAAGAAGATCAAGGTTGGTGCTGCAAAGGTTTAGGTAAGGAGTCATGATCTACGTGGTTTGCGTACAGATTAACTTGATGTTGCTAGACTGTACTACGTCTCGAGACCCGAATGGAATCTGCTGGGTTCTAGCTATATCCCATCAATCGCGCTCCTCCCAAATCAACTATCTTTTGTTCGGGGTATCTCAGTTAACTCGTCATTTTTTCTTTGTCAACAGTTGTCGAACATTCAGATTTCTCCACATCCGCATTTGTTGTCCTTTATTGGCAAGTCTCGAGATTCATCTTCGAGCGCGAACATCGACTGAACCGATGTCTGCACCGAGACGACTCCATTTTGCCAACCGAGACGTCTATCATGATAATTCATATACCCAACATGTGAAACAAATTCTCATTGCTGAAACGCCAAACGTGTCTGCTTTTCATTTCTTGCCAGAAGATGTCGAGTTTGAGAGAATCATGAGTAGCATCGTACGTTCTGGATAGAGAACACAGAGCGAAGGAGATACAAGGAGAAAGTGCACAATTTCGCTTTCCTTTTGCAGGTCCTTTGTACTCAAGCTAGTACCGTGTCGGCTGATAATATCGCCGGTGGTCTCGTGAGTGGTAAGGATGTCAAACCCTTAGCACCAAATTTTGTCAAGGCGCACAAATCAACTCAAAATCTCGCAGAATAGTCGGCGACTGTCGAGATCGTGCCTAGTGGCTAACATATCCATGATATATCTCTTACTTTGAATGCAGTATGTGGAGGAATCATTAAACGCGTACGACAAAACGGAGTAAGGAAGTCAGCGGTGATGGTCAGAATATGATGGTTGCCGAAGGCTTTTTGAGTTAAGTTCTCCAAGGCACCAAATTCCCGTGGAAAGGCCTTTTGATACTCTCTGCCTTGTCTTCGGACCACCGCCAGACTCCGTTCTCACCATCGACATCAGCATCTCCAGACATCATTGTTTTCAGCTTCTCAAAACTTTCATCTCTTTGTTGCTTTTCAAAGAAGATAGGTCGCCAAACTTTGCCTTCTGCTTTCTCTTGTTTCCGCATCTCTCTTTGTCCTTCTTCAACCTTACTTTTCTCGTTCGCTGCTGCTTGCATGTTGCCTGAGTCCAATGCATTGATTGTACCAGCCCACGCTTTGCGGCTTTCCCAAGGATCGAGAAGATTCTGAGCAGGTACCTGTACAGGTTGTGCGGTGCTGGCATTGGTGTCAAAGTTCTCAATCACGGAACCTGAATGGGTATCGGTGAAGATGAATTTGTCGTTCCAGCTTCCCTCAACTTCGTAGATTGGCTTTTGCCTCTTACTATCATTCGGTTGGAAGATAGCGGCGTGGAGACCATTCTTCTTGCCGGCCAGGCCGAGCATCCTCTTGCCGGAAAAGTCGATCGTAGAGATGTAACCAGAAGAGGATACAATGTCGTAGCTGCCGATCAATTCTGGATAAGGTGTTCCCGTCAACAAGCCTGATACTTTTACTTGTGGAAGTGGTATTAGATAGTCTTCGTTGTAATGATCGAGATGGATGATGGCATGTCCAATCTGCTTTATGTTGACGCTGCCACTGAAAGTTATGTTTTGGCATGCGTAGCCTTCAGCCTGTGATGAAATCAGAAATTTAATTGATTCGCATAGGAGCCTGGAGGTCTGATTTTCTGCTGGACATACCCGGATGCCTTTCTCGTCATTCCATAGATAACATGCCGTGATGGGAGGATGATGGCTACATATATCAGTCGTCAACTGTTTCCATGGTCTCTCGCAAAACTTACCTGACCTGTTCGCTGATTAGTCCAGTCCTTCCTTCGCCATTTTCGCCTCCCCAACCACCAATGAATATTTCTCCCAAGAACGCATTGAGCGGCTTCTTTACGCCATCAGCTTCCTCTCTTCCAGCATACTGTTGTCGTTTCAAGCTTGCCAAAAACCATCTCAGGACTAGCAGCATACGTTTCGCAGGATCGGTTTCCGAAGCTGCAGCGCAGAATAGAGAAGGTCGCTCCGCCCAGTAAGAAGGAAACTCAACAGTGGATTGTGATGCCAGCAGAAAAGGTGGTGCTGTGATATTACTGAGGTCACCTTTGATGGTTGAGATTGAGGCGATGAACTCCTTCAAGGATGATCGATTGGAATCACCCATTGTGATATTATTCTACCTGAATCTTGACCGTCGATTATCAGTGTCGATGAAGTACCGGTAGTGATATAGTAGAAATATGGATGGAGAAGGTGCGGGTTACTTTCATGTGATGGTCCCCCAGAAAAGGTAGTGACGACATCAGAAACGTCCCTTCTTGGCATCAACAACGACATGCTGCAGTCTCTCAAGTTGATCTATACATGAAGATGGAGTTGACACTACCGTAAAGAAGATCCGTTGGAAGTTTCGTTCTCGAAGGATACTACATAGATGGTCTGGAGCCCTGAGTGGATCACCTTCTTAGTACTCTCGTCCCTCTGTACATGCATAGGTTGAATATGTTGTTTGAGGAATTGTCGGCTGAGAGCCCTCATTGATGGACTGTACCGTGGAATTGATCTAGTGCTCTTAACAAGATTCCTCCTCGGGTCCCTCGTCCTCTGCACATATATGGTTCAATCGGATTGGTATGTCTGTCGAGAGCACTAGCGTCCATTAAATCATGGCATTCGAAGTAGGACAAGACTGTAATTGTACCTCGCGTTGCGGAATGCACCACAGACCAAGAAATTCTGCCCCTCTCTCTTTTAGCTGCCTCCCGCAAGCCTCTTTGGACATTAGTTTCTCGTTACCTTGTCACATTCTGGCAAACCCAGTTTAGATGATGCGTTTATCCTGGACCATAAGCAATGACTCAGTCCAATCCCACTTCTCCCCATTCAACACTGGCCCGAACTCGTCATAGAGCCGCCTGCCATCTTCCAAAAACGCAACAGCAGAGCTTCGGTGCAATCTGGTCACCTCGTGCCTCAAATCTCTCTTCATTGTCAGGTAGTAAGATGTTATACTCGTGGAACCCAAGTCCAGAAAGGTATACGTACTCGAGATCACCCTCTTTGGCAATGTAGTCGACCAGGCTCTGGAAGGTGTATATGTCCTCGAAGATCACGCTTTCGAGGTAGATGCTTGTCAGAAAATGTGGACGGCCACCAAAATCCTTGAGCATGTACTGCAAAGAAATTCTCATGTAGCAGCCGATCAATTTGAGAGACGTGAGATCTGTAGTCCACTGCCACGATCTTGGACAACAGCATACGAAGCAGGCTTCAGGGCAACAGATGCTGTAAGAGTCGCAACTGATATTCTGGAAGCAAACTCGCTCGGTATGGCTGTCATATTGCAAAATCTGGGGCTGGCCATTGATTGCGTTTCCATTGTTGCCCATGTTTACACTGAGTACATAGCTTGGAGAAGGGGCTTGGGGCATTGAGGCTTTGTTTGCATCCTGGATATCAAGAAGGGCTTGATCGATGGCAATTCTTGTCTCGCGTCTCATTTCAAATTCATGGTTATGAAAGGCTTGGAGACAAAGAAACCGAATTTCGGCATAACGGAATAAACTTTCTGGAGACAAAGCACATAGCACATTAAAGATAGGCAGTAAACTTGAATTGAAGTTCTGGCAATCATGCCCTGGAACAAAATCATCCTTTCATCAATTCTTGATCATCGTGTTCAATCAACTCTGGTCCCCAACAGTGCTTCCTCCAACCTCATCCTCTACAATCCCTGTAACTTCCAGTTCCTGCCTCATGTCACAGCTCAAAATCTTTGCCACCTTTCTAGAACCGTCCAAGCACCGGCAGTCATACCAGTACCGGCACCTCCGCCATCGCCTCCGCGGTCTCCTCGGCCACCTCTTCTCACCATGTCCTTGAACATCTGCTTGCGATTGTCATGCTTTCTGCGGTTCTTCGAGGCTTTGAGATTGCGCTTGGATCTGTGGGTGATCTCCATGGTGAGAGGAGGCAGGGTTGTTGGCACGTACTCTGTTGGGGCTTCCGTGGAGTCTTTGGTCCGCGCCCAGTCGTTCCAAAGTGGTGTCTCGCCGGGAGGAGCAGTGTGAGCGGACATGACCTTGCGCAAGATGGCTGAGGGCATAGAGAGGTGAGAATCCTGATTGTTTGTTAGCCTGCTATCTATGATATTTATGAGGTATTGGAAGTGTGGTAGGGGTCATGGTCTTTCTGTAGGACTGACGAACATATTGAACACCATAACAATACATAGTACCATGATGAGTTAAGTCCTTGTCCATTGAAGGCCTCGAGATCTGTTCAGGACTTCGGGCTTCCAATGGACATAGACTCCACTCGATACAGTACTCTGATGTGTTATGGGTCCTCAAGAAAGACAGTTGTGCCGATGAGACTTACATGGATTATGAAAACCTCGGTCGACTGGAACTTGTGCATCATAGCAGGATAGGTGATGCGGTCGAGCACTTCCCAATACTGTCTGTCCATTTGCAAAGCCGATATATCTCTCGCTTCCTGCCAGTGCCATTTTCCGGTTGAAGAATCGACATTGAGCCCACCAAGTCGCGGTTCTGATTCTTCGTTGTCCGCATCGATCAACATACGCATTCCTTGCTCAAGCATATTGAGTCCACGATTGTGTTGATACAAGCATGGTTGAGCGACAGCAGGCTTACCACCGCAGAGCTCGAGGAACGTGATGACATTGACGTGGGATTGAACATCATCATCTTCGTACATGGTCTCTTCCTCTGGCTCGCCCTTGTAGTGAAGATCAGACATTGTGGCGTACAGAATGGCGCAGAGATCGTCGAGGCAATCTTGGATGACAGGTAGGCGATGGCATATGTAACCGGTAGATGCGATGACAGCTTTATTCAAGGCGATTGCGTATCTTTCTGTATTGTAATTCGCCCTGCGCGAGAATGCAATCTGATGCACGGTGACGGGGATCGTCAGGATTGTAGGATAGGTCGTCATGTTCAGATTGATCGGTCCCGTCATCCTGTTCAGATAGGTCGAATTCGTCATTTTGGTAAGA
The DNA here is from genome assembly GCA_026013035.2 of Dothideomycetes sp. NU30. Classification (NCBI taxonomy): domain Eukaryota; kingdom Fungi; phylum Ascomycota; class Dothideomycetes; species Dothideomycetes sp. NU30. Next base: position 239,582 of record BSBH01000014.1, on the reverse strand, counting down.
CCCGTCGGCCTGGTCGGACAGGTCAAGCTGGTTGGACTGGCCGGGGTGGAATTTCTGGTCGAGCTGCTTGAGATTGTTAACCTCGTTTGACTTGTTGAATCGTGCCGTGGCTTACAGGCGCATCTTGCGAGGGCTGCTACGAATTGAAAAGCATCATCTGCAAGAGATCATCCATGTTCTCGTATTCCATGGCATATTTCTTCATCCGGCGAATTGCCCATAACTTTTCGATATTGACTTTGATGATGGTAGCAGCATCTGAGTTGCGTGCCAGGCGATCGATCTCAACGAACATTTTTTGGATTTCAATATCAGGTTTTTCCACAGCTTCGAGATTGGCGCCACTTCTGATCTTGTCTTGCGCTATCTTGCGCGTGATTTCGATGATGCTATTCTGTTTCTTCATTGTGCTTGAACACAGACTGGTGAAAAGCAAGAAAGAATGAGAGAGTAGGGGAAACAGAGGTGTTTGATGTTACGCGTAGAAACTTGTATATAGCGAGACTTGGACAAACTAGAACAAAAAATAAATCCACTCGACCCTTCACTTACGCCAGCGATAAGATCCCCACAGAAGAAGCTCACATCTGTAAAGACATACCACTCGATCAGAAACACGCTCTTACTCAATACAATTCCTTGCTACAAGAGCGCTGATCGAGCGATGACTATCTGTATTGAGAGGAAGGGGCAGGAGGACGGTGCAGAGCAGAAAACAGAAGGAGACAAACAAGAATTGAACTTGCAATCCCGGTATAGCAACACTAGTCACGTGACCATGGTTCAAGATTGCAAAAAGAGACAGAACCTGCTCAGGCTGGAATCGAACCAGCGACCTCAGTGATTGGTAGCTCTGAGGTTCTAGAGATTTAGTACGCATGTATGTGGCCACTACACCACTGCAGGTTCTTGGTGGAATAATAGCAATCCTCATTAGATATATACCCTCTTTGTGCTTTGTCAACTTGATAGATAGCACTTCGGGATGGTCTCTTTTGTATTGCAGACTCAGTTTATGTGTAAGGGGTCTTTTTTCTTTCTGTAGAACAAAGAAGATAGTGGGTGTGGTATGCATGCTGACGGGAAAGTGCGAACACAAAGGATAGGGATTCGTTTTCTTTCTTTCTTGATAGACGAAGGGGAGTTCTAACAGATGAACGAGAAAAACACACACCATATTGCTGGAGAGTCTCTATGCATTCCAATCAACTGTGAGCAGCAGTACATACAAGATACTACTCTCTGCTCATGGTTATTGGGCTGCTGTCAGATCTCGCGAATGCTTGAAGCCATGATGGACTAGGGAATTCAAGCCACAAGGTCACTCCATAGCTCCTTTCTACTTTTGAACGAAGAGCAGGAGCGTCCCTGCAGTTGTCGCCATGCTCTTGTCTTGCAGACCACAACAGGAATTGTAGGAGGTGAGGTTGTTCAGCAAAATCTCCACCTCCACATTCTTTTGTGCGGGGCCGCATATCATCCGTCATACTACGACAAATATCTGATACCGCGATGATCGACCTCCTCTCCCCTCTTCTCATCACTACGCATGAGCCATAACAGACAATCGTACCATTTTTCTGCCATAATCCAACTGGTTTCCAATCCCAGATGTGTGCCCGTTGCTATATGATGACCGCGTCGTGATAAGCAAGGTGGGCACGTGCAGGTGAAACGCGACAGCCTGCAGAAATAGTTGATTCCTTCGGTCTCAAGGATGGTACCTCCCAGCTTCCAAGAAGGCCATGAATGACTCAACCCCCATCATGATAAGTATCGCATGGTTTCCCATTGGTTCCTCGTCTAGCACCTCAGCATTCAGTTTCTGCAAGACCCCTAATCATGTTTGATACGATCATTAACACAGTCTTGCAAAGCCCATCTTCGATGATGATTAGCTTTGTTGCGCTCGTAAGTTATTATCCGACTTTCCCTTCTGCGTAACGACGTTCACTCAGGTAAACAAGGCCGTGCTCTAAGCAGTTAGTCGGGTGTTTTACAACATCTATCTGCATCCCTTGTCGAATTATCCAGGACCCAAATTGGCAGTAGCAACACGAGCATGGCAGATCCGTGAGCGACTGAAGGGCCGTTGGCCATTCACCGCTGCAAAACTCCACTCGATATATGGACCCGTCATTCGTATCGCTCCAGATGAGCTAATTTACACTGACGCTGCGGCATGGAATCAAATCTATGGTCACCATGTTGGAAAGCCCGAACTTCAAAAGGACAAAGTTGCCTATGGTAACATCAACGATGGTACCATGATCAAGGCAAACAAGGAACGCCATATCGTAATGCGCAAAGTTGTTGCTCCTAGCTTCTCCGAACGTGCTCTCAGGCAGCAGGAACACATCATCCGTGGCTACGGAGATCTACTTGTTGACCGCCTTGCAAAACAATCGGAAGACGGAACCAAAGCGGTCAACATGGTGAAATGGCTCAACGTAAGCTGTTGCTTCTACCCGCCTTCAGCAACAGGCTAATAAGAACCTCATAGTTTCTCACATTCGACGTTATGGGTGACCTCGTCTTTGGTGAATCCTTCGAATGTCTCGAGAGCTCTAATTACCATCCCTTGGTTACTCTTGTGGCTGCAACGGTCAAGATGAGTGCTTACATAGGTGCCACTCATCACTTTCCGATTTTGAGATCTCTACTTCTTCTTCTTGCACCCAAGGACATTAGAAGAAAACGGGAAAGTTACAAGAAGTTGGTAGACGCCAAGGCTGATCAACGCAAAGCTCAAGGATGGGAACGACCTGACCTTATGTCTGGATATTTAAATCCAAGCAGCGGGATTACAGACAACGAGTATCACCGCGACTGCCTTCTATTTATTGTGGCTGGCAGTGAGACGACAGCAACATTGCTCTCCGGCGCGACCTACTTGCTTCTCAACAATCCGGAAAAGATGAAGAAGGTCACAACCGAAGTACGCGGTGCATTTAGCTCAGCAGAGGATATCAAGCTCGTATCGCTGAATAAGTTGGAGTATCTGCTCGCCTGCTTGAACGAATCGTTGAGAATGTACCCTCCTGTTCCGGATTCTCTGGCTCGCAACACTGGCGACAATACGGAGATCATCTGTGGCAAGCCTGTCCCACCTCATGTATGTCTTATTGTAGTGCTGAGAATTCCTCGGAGCTGACCATTATTAGACCGTTGTCGGTGTCCATCAGTTGGCTGCATACAGTTCTTCCACCAATTTCATTCGTCCCTCCGAATTCATCCCTGAGCGTTGGCTCGACAACAACCCAAAGTTTGCCTCGGACAACAAGAGCGTCATGCAACCATTTAGCCTCGGTCCTCGCAACTGCGCTGGGATCAAGTGAGTTCTGACTGTCTTCTCCCTTACCAACATAGTCTTACTAATGTATCATGACTAGTCTTGCGTACTTTGAGATGCGCCTCACCATGGCTTTGCTTCTTTGGCATTTTGACCTCGAACTACAACCCGAATCACAGAACTGGATGAAGCAAAAAGTGTATAATTTGTGGGAGAAGAAACCTCTGATGGTTAAGTTGACACGACGAAAGATATGATTTGATGACACTCATGGAATTTTCGAGGACACGGATGCGAAACAAGTTGATTTATCATTGATATCCGATCGACGGTAATAATTCTGGACACAACTCTGTCTACTGAGACTCTTTTATGATCACGACTGTCCTTCTTGCCCACACAAACACATGTTGCACACTCGAGGGCTAACTATGCCCGAATAGAGACACATCAAGAAGGCTTGTGCAAGTACATAAAGGATTTCCATTGCCTTGTGTAAAACGAATCGAAGAAAGTTGCATGGAAATCGCCAAACACAACCATCACTGCCTTCCTCAACTTCTTTTCTTGATAGACCAAGATGCCATGACACGGTTTCTTCTCCGCTTTCAAGTAGAAATCCAAGCTCGACATTGAATCGAAACAAATTCCCTTGATATCTCATGATCGGCAATCCTATAGAATAATCCCAGGCAGGAGAGATCTTATAACTTCGGCTTTTCTACAGTAACGTCTCTATTTCTAAAGACAACGAGCACGAGTCCCCAACTGTACTATGCAGACCGCCCCTCCCAGCATTTATGATACATCTACCTGATCATCTACAGCAACGCAGGGGTCAGCAACAGCTAGACAATATCTCATTGAGATGACAGAGTAACATAACAAGGAACTCGTACCTTGCAGAATCTAGAACTGATACGAGATTATTGATTTGATTTGAAGATGTATTAGAAAAACTCGTTTCTTCTACAATAAGAATGATTCTTTTTTTTTTCTTTTTCTTTTTCCCCTAGAAGGAGAAGGAAAGAGTCAAGTAACACAACTAAACCTCCAAACATCATCGAACTTAAGCAACTCTTTTATTTTATTTTCCCCCTCCAGACAGAATGTTGATGATAAACGCGACAGAAAAAAAAAGAAAAGGATACTGTCAAGATAATTGATATACTGACGTCGGGAAAGAGGTGTAATACATTCTACCACGTACTTTCAGACGACATTTCTTAGATACTACCTCTGACTTTTGACCAAGTGCTTCCAACCTTGTTCTCCAAGTCAGTTCAACCGTTTAGAGCACAGAGTCAAGTCAAGAGCTAATAATCAAAGGGACATACGAGAGAGATTCGATGACAGGGTTACCCTCACCACCCCTTTTCTATAATGCTTTTAACATCGCGAACCATCTTTTATCATCTGTTCCCGTCAACTTTTTCCTCCAGCCATTTATATCTCGCTTACCAAATCTCTTTACACCTCTTCCAAGCAACCTTCCGAGTAAGAAGAACTGTCGTATCCCTGGCTTTTGACAGGTAGAAATCACCATAAGCCTGAGGTAACTTAGATTGTTCATGTCAAAAGGATTTGTATCAGTTGAGACATCCATCCGATAATGTAGGCAACCCGACATTTTCCGCGTTTGGGTGGGTCTGCTATTGATGGCATGAGTCACTCAATCGTTACATTTTGTCTATGTGCCTTTCCGTAGTGAGAAACATGCTGGATGACGATGTGACTGACAAGCAGAGTTTGTGCAGGCTACTCGGACCTTGAGTCTCAGCGTCACGGGGACGAGTTTGATGGGACAGGGTTACAGGTTTATATGTGCTAGACAGGACTTGTCTCGAGCAAACAGATGTTGTTGGAGATCACGTTAGAAGGACACAGGAAGAATTAAAATTCGTTCGAGGCAACAAGGGTTTTCGCGAACAACTTCAGATAGATATTCCATGTTTTCTGCTTGCTTCCTACTACGACCAGCGTATCCAGTGCTTTGAATCCTTCCATCTCCGCTATACATGTAGCAGACACAATCACTCTATTTCATTCTTCCATCATGTAAACCCCATCATAAAAAGCCATGTCGTGATGATTCTACTTCTGAGCAGCGAAACCAAGCTGAGGGGTAGAATTCTCCATGGAGAAAACAACAAATTGACTTTTGAGGAAGATATCTCCGAAGATGGAGAAACCGATACCAGCATTGCTCTGGATACCACCATAGCACTGGGAGCTAGTGACCTGGGCATAGTTGATGTAACTGCCGGGAACGACATACTTTTGACCACCAATGACGGCAGTGAAACTGGGAAGGGTAGCTGAGCAAGGGAATACGTAACCACCTTGGGTATTGCTGTATGTGGCGCTGGGGACGGAGGCGTAGTAGGCGTCGACGATGTAGTCGGGAAGGAGGAGAAGAGTGGTGCCGGTGTCGGCAATGGCGCTGTAGGAAGAGCTGACTGTGGCTTTGCTGCCAATGGCATAGCCGGTAGTAGTAAATTGCCAGAATCCGTTTGCGGTGTTGACATTGACGTAGGTCAGGGCACCGGTGTACTTGGAATTGTCAATGTAGCCAAAGTCGTAGGATCCGGGCGTCCCCTTCTTGAGGTCGACGGTGAAGAGTTTTCTGGCGAGGGAGCCCTTGACGGTGTCGAAGAAGGTGGTCTGTTGGTCCGGTCGAACGGTGTTGATGGAACTGAAAGCTAGGCCGAGCAAGCCGTCGCTGTCAGTGTCAGAGACGAAAGAGGATGAGATTGAGGTCGCGGCTTCGACGGCTTGGGAGGTTGCGGTCACAGCACCAACGACGACCTTGTCGGCGTAGACGACACCAGCAGCACCGGAGCCATCACCGTAGGAGATTCTCCATGTCTCGCCTTGAAGACGTTTGCCGTTTGCAGTGTTGTAGACTGCGTGGCCGCTTTGTTGAGTTTTTGATTGAAGGGTGGAGAAGACCCAGAGATCAGAACTTCCAGTGTCGAAGTCAAGATTGAGGGTTGTGCCACCGACACTCACGGGGCAAAGATATTGCTCATCACCCTGATTGTCTCTGTCAATTTGAATATTTTAGGATAGTTTTGGAGGCAAGAACGAACATCGTAGGGGGTTGCAACGACAGAACCACTCTGAGAGGCAGCAGCAGCAGCTTGTTGAACAACAGTGGGCGCAGTGCCCTTGTACTTGTTGATGGCATTGAGAAGAGCGACAGGAGGAGCGGCTACTTCGGATTTTCCGTTAGAGACTTGGGGAACTGTGAACTTGATGTTGCTTCTAGTCTCGAGTTCAATTGGGGAAGCGAATCCCAATGCTGCAAAGGCAGCGAGGACAGTGAGAGTGTCCTGCATTGTGCTGAATAGCGAAGGTAGTGATGGGGAAGAATTGAAAGCGAGTGAATTGCGGTTGATGAGTTTGATCGCTGATGGGAAGACGACCATTTTATATCTGCTTCATCTACCTTTTGCCTCAACAGCAAGACATTGATATCAGACTGTTAGGTACAATCGGTCGCCTCCGGTATCCCCTCTCCTTCGTCGGTCACAATCGCATATAGGTGCATACCCTTACACAGCCAATGGCATCGATGGACACGACCAGTTCGGCTACGTGCGAAAGGGCATCAAGAGGTCTCGAAGGCAAATCAACAAGACATCCAACCCTGAACTGCCTTTCTCGTGCTAATCACTTACTGTTAGTCTAACGTGTGGAAATATGAGCACCAATAGCGAACGCAGAACGTGGAAGGTCGAAGTGCTGATCATCTAGAGAGAAACTCGGTTATGCAAGAAAGGTAAAATGGCTCGAATGGTGTGCAATATGGAGGCAATCTGGGGAGAGATGATCAAGCAAATGCTAAGAAGGCTTGGAAGGTCTGGAGTTGACATGCTTGACCAACAAGCCAAGTACGAGCAAGCATGCCGCTACAGTTGTGGTTGAAATGCAGGTCCGAGAAGGCAAACGGATAGATTAGAACTCCCCATGTTGCGATAAAGGGCAGGTGTGAGCGGAAACGTGGGGATCTTCACCTTCACGCTAAACGCAATCTGGAAGCTGGATCTGTTTCATCGCTTACTGTGAACTGCAGAAGTCCATCAGCTTCTCCTTTCCTTGTTGATCATCAAACCGTCGTGTCTTTTTTGCCTCGGCATCTGGATTGTTCCAGCAAACATCTCCGGCTTCCATTGGCAGGAGTAACCAAGCAGGGTTTAATTGGGAAAATAAAGAGTGTCCAATCATAAAAGTCAAGCAGCTGAAGTTGGTTTAACACGGGTTGTGATGGACAAGATGGCGACATCTCGGCATTGCAGATTGTTAAATTGATCTGCAGCGTTCTTGGAAAGATATGGTAGGTGCAATGTGTGGGTAGCTCGTATCCAGCTTGGAGCAGAGTGGAATAGAAGGTTCAAAAGATCCAGCTTGGAGCAGAGTGGAATAGAAGGTTCAAAAGATCCAAATATTGGTGATAGAGCCACTGTCTTGATTTTCACCCCCGATGTGAGGTGCAGACGGTATTGGCCATAGCAAGACACTGCTCAGAAGTAGAGAGTATCTGTGTATGTAGAGCCATCCGCACCATCAGTGCACAACAATACATATCGTAGAAGTCTTATCAGCGGAACAAGAATATTCTAGACCGTGCTTTCGTTCCACGCATGGTCGCATACATGCTGATAGCGAATGTCGCATGCAGATGGGACTTCTTTCTTGATGCCCGAGTGATGGTCAAATGACTTGGCTTAAGATCTACCTTGCATAGAACGGTGCTTGTCTTCGGCAGCTTAAATGCTTGGTACCATGCGATATCAAAGCCTTTATGATAAGAAGCTCCGTACAGAGGATACGACACGGAAGAATTATCTGCACGAGCAACTTAGGTTGGGATTCGGTTGAACAGTGAAAACGGAAGGAGGTATGCTGGTGCAAATGTGATAATATCGTAATTAGCGAGAAAGAATGCTAGAGACAATCAGGTTTCAGGAAGCGATTTGATGTCCTGATCCAAATGCGCACGCAGAAGATATCGATAATTTACTTGGATATACTGGTGTCATGGTGGTAGGGAGAGAGACTGGTGCATAGACAAAGGAGTTATTGTCGGGGAATCTTGGGCAGTGCGAGTCATGAAGAATGTGGCAGGCGCTGAAGTTGACACGATGGGACAGGTGCATGTTTATGCACACCACTTGGTCGTGAAGGTGGTGGGGTGGGGTGGGGTGATTGTGAGCAGATGCATAGTTGGCCGGTGGTGCCGTATCAAAGAGTCTCAGTGCAGACGAAACGTGAGTGTAAGACAGAGATCTTGAAGCGGCTCTTTGGAAGAGCCTTGATGAACAAATGGTCGTATGATTGTAAAAGATGCTCTCCTTGTTACTCCATGATGATGCTGCCAGGCCAAGAACTCCCCAAACTCCATACTTTTCCCTCCATTCCCAAAAGGATCATCGACGGGTATCTCTGACATTTTTTGTTTTCCTCTTCGAATCCAGGTCTTAGAAGACAGGACACTGCATACTCAACCAGCAAAAAGAGTGTCTTCGTCTCTGAGGTATTCACCCACGTCTGCTTGTCTGAAACAGACGATACCAGTAGGATCGAGACGCTTGGCCTCGGATGTAGAACGAGAAGTAACACCGAAACCAAGAGGAGTGTCGTTCATGGACAAGACAACGACACCAGCGTGTTCCGGACAGTCCTCACTCCAGCGACCGATGTGAGCCTTGACAATATGACCACCGTAAAGGAAAGGCTGGTAAGAAGTTCAGTTAGTGCGTGCGCTTTCCTCGATGCTCTCGTGGAACACTCACCATTTCACCATTCGGCTTGACCCAGACCTTGTAACGAGCAAGAGGGGCAATCAAATCCAGAGCAGTAACGTGCATCTTGAACTTTCCGGTCTTTGTCATCTTTCCTAAACAAGTACCGAGGCAGAGGAGATTGTCACGAGCGACGGAGGTAGCGAGGTTGGCGAGGTCTTCGCGGACATAGTAGACACGGTCTTTTTGGATGCGGAAGACGAAGCGAACTTGGTCTTTGCCGTTTGCTGCCGGGGCGGTATCGGTGACGAGGTTGTTGAGAGACTTGCCGCAGTAAGTCGCCTTTTACAATGATTAGTCGGAGGTTCTGGTGCTGCAGCTGTGGTAGGGCATTACCAGTTTGTCGAAAACGACGCGAGTCTCGGGTTCTGTGAGGGAGCGCATCCTGGTATTGTCTGTGTATGTGTGTATGTGTGTATGTGGCTGAGAAGAGTGGTGGTAATGAGGAAGTCGCGATGGGTCAATATTGCTGTACAGGAATGGAATGCGCCTGTAGAAAAAAAGAAGCTGCCGGGCGGAGAAGTATCTAACTCTTTCCAATCCAGGACTAGTGCAGCACAGTCGGGGGTTTGACAGTCTTTCTCCGCAAATGAAGCGCCATTCCGATTGGCTGGCAGCACAGACTCGGCCGTCTTTTTTCTCTGCCAGGCATTTGCTGATGCTGATGCTGATGCCGATGATTTCTCTCCACCACTTTTACCAACCACCACCAAGACAATAACCTCAGTCATGGCACCAATCGCAAAGAGACGTCGTCTCAGCCCACCCGACACGTCTGCATCCAAGCCGTCAAAGAAAGGAGCGACTTCCGAGGAAAAGATCAACGACTTTTACCAACACGCATCCGGATGGGATCTCGAGCAGGATTACGAAACGAGGCCGCGAGCACACAAGAAGAAGAAGGAAGAGACAAGACTGCCCATCAAGACTGCCGAGGGTTGGGTTGAGCAAGCGCCTGCTGTTGTGGAAGAGAAAAAGACTGAAGAGGATGACGACAGTTTTCTTGGAAGCGGCGATGAGGGCGAGGAAGCACAAGACGGCGAAGACGACCAAGCCGAACCAGAGCCCGAGGAGCCTCACATGTCACCACGCGAGCAGATCATCCAAGCCAAGGAAGAACTCGCCCGTGTCGCCAGCATGATCAGCGAGGATCCGGAAGAGAATATCGGCCAACTGAAGAAGCTGCAAGTCGTGGCTTCGTCGAGGAACAGGACTGTGCAGAAGCTGGCTCTGGCTACTCAGCTCGCCATCTTCCGGGACATCATCCCTGGTTACCGCATCCGTCCGGCGTCCGAGGATGAGATGCGGGCAAAGCTCTCCAAGGAAGTCAAGAAGCTGCGCAACTTCGAACAGGCGCTCGTAGGAGGCTACCACCAATACGTCAAGTCCCTGACCAGAGCTGCCAAGGGCAGTGGTGATTCGAACAAGGAGAAGGCGTCGGTAGCCACAGTCGCCATCTCGTGCGCCTGCACTCTGTTGAACACGGTGCCTCACTTCAACTACCGCGGCGATCTGATCAACATCATCGTCGGCAAGCTGAGTGTCCGAAACACAAACGCAGACTTTCATAGATGTGTCGAGACGCTGGAAGACTTGTTCCGTGACGATGAAGACGGAAACGCCGCCCGCGAGGCCGTTGATCTCCTCTGCAAAATGATGAAGTCCCGAAGCTACAAGGTGCACGAATCTGTCTTGAACACTTTCCTTCATCTCCGCCTCCTCTCCGAGTTCGCCCACAAAGGCAGCAACAGCCGCATCGACAAAGAGTCAGACGAGAAGCCCAAACAAAAACAGAAGCGCGAATGGAGGAACAAAAAGGAAAGAAAACGTCTGCGCGAGACCAAAGACGTCGAGAAAGAAATGAAAGAAGCTGATGCCCTCGTGTCTCACGAAGAACGTGACGCAAACCAAGCAGAAATGCTCAAGCTGGTCTTTGTCGCCTACTTCCGCATCCTCAAAGCACGTATCCCATCTCTCACCGGCGCAGTGCTCGAAGGTCTAGCCCGCTACGCTCATCTCATCAACCAAGACTTTTTCGGCGACATCCTCGAAGCCCTCCGCGAACTCGTCGCCTTCTCAGACGCCATGCACGACTACGTCGACGAGGAAGACGAGGAAGGAGGTTCCGCCCCACGTAACGTAAACAGAGAATCGCTTCTCTGCATCATCACCGCATTTGCCCTTCTCCAAGGCCAGGATGTTTTCAGATCAGTCAGCTCTTTGCACCTCGATCTCGATTTCTTCATCACCTACTTGTACAAGACCCTGATTGCCTCGAGTCTGAACCCGGACTTGGAACTCAGTGCAAAGACATTACGACTTCGCGATCCTCACACCGATGAGGACCAAAACATGCCTCCTCAACAAGCAAAGCACAAGATCAACGTCCAAACAACCACAGTACTTCTCCTACGCTCTTTGTCTTCAGTCATGCTCCCACCACAAAACGTGCGTTCGGTGCCACCCCTCCGTCTCGCCGCTTTCACCAAACAATTACTCACCGCTTCCCTGCAATTACCTGAGAAATCTTGTCTGGCCATGTTAGGCTTACTCACCCAAGTTGCCAAGGTGCAAGGCAAGAAGATCGCCGCGTTGTGGTACACGGAGGAGAGAAAGGGAGATGGTGTCTTTGATCCCCTGAGAGAAGAAGTCGAAGCTAGCAACCCATTCGCTACCACCGCTTGGGAAGGAGAGTTGCTCAAGATGCATTTCTGTCCTCAAGTCAGGGATGCCATCACTGGCTTGGAAAAAGGTGTCGTTGCTTCTAGGTCTTGAGCGCATATATTTTTCAATCTATATGATATGATCAATCTCCAGATTAATTTTCTATGTTTCAAGCTTGCATGTGCAATATTAAATTTTCCATCTTTCGCTTTCCTTTTTCAGCATGCGAAACTAAATACTAGAACCATATATCACATTCAGTGTTTTCTTCTCTTCCCTCTTGCCCGGTAAGAATCCGAACGAGAAGACACTCATTGACACACCTGACATCCTTGAAAACACTCGAACGAATTATCCCAAGTTGTTCCTCGTATTGCGTCCCTATGCCGACGAGCAAATAGTATCTTCCACTTACTCCATGCTACCTCTGAGTATCTACGCTGATGATCCGTGTCCAATGAAGATTCCCTGTTTACACCCTTGGGAGATTATTTCAGGTGTTGTCTTCTTGCTAATAAGGCCTTTCTAAGGAAGCCTTGTTCCTTTTCGTACTTGCTTCTTAACAAGACCCAGCGAAGAAGAAGCCCAGAAGCCTTGTGCTACCACTGCCGTGAGACTGCACGATTCATTCTATGTTGTTCCTCGTGTTGCGTCCCTATACCGACAGTCAAATCATCTCTTCTCTCCACCGCATCCCATACCACTAAATTCTTGTTCCGAAAGCACATAGCAGGGCAGAAATCCCCATCTGTAAGACTTAGGAGAACTTGTCCAGATATGCATCTCAAGCCGTACCACTACCCTCGACCTTAAAGTCTCTTATAAGAAAGGGTTGTTTCTTTCCGTACTTGTTCTTTAATGATATCCCATAAAGAAGCCCAACCATGTGTCTTAAATTCTTTAAAGACATATAGACAGACCTTTCTATGTTGTTACTCGCGTTGCGTCCCTAAACTGTCGAACAAAACATGCCTTCTCCATACTCCGCACCACATCCTATTCTCTACGCTGATACTCCATGCTAATTAAGGCGGGTTGTTATACTGAAGTCTAGAAAATGATATTAGGGCATCGTATGGGTACCCAAATGTAGTCAAGAGGCAATTAAGCTTGGTTACTTGTATCTTCTCCATCGTCCGGTTTCACACCGAGACTTTATGATATCGTCTCTGTCAGAATAAACATCAAAGACACCAACCATAACTCCCGAACACCACAAATACACACACCCAAACTCCATTCTTTGAGCTCAAGTAACTTCCACCCTAAAAACATTTTTTTCCAGATTGATTTTCGTCTCATAAACACCATATAGAGTAAGAACAGTTGATCACAACTTAACTACCTATCTTTAAGTTGAGTTGTCTACATATACATGTAACCACATTATCTAACGCACTTTTCTCTCTTTTTGATGAAACAACAATACACATCGCTTTCCCATCTTTCCTACTGCTTACGAACCACTTTCTACACAGTCCATCTCAACCAATTTCTTCGCATTGTGTCCATGAACCGGAAAAAATACAACATGTCTTCTCTCTACTCCGTTCTGTATCTCACTCGCACACTTCCACTCGCCTCATCGTCCGAACAGACTTATATAGGGATTCAAGGACCTGTTCTGATCAGATTTCGTCCGGGACTTCGTATCCCAAGAAACCTCCATCAAAGCATCCAAGTTGCCAAATGCAGTCGCTGTCCTCTTGGATTCAGAAGGCACTTCCTAAATACTTGCCCTTGAGCTTACCACATGTACTCATGATTTACATGAGATAATCAGCTATTTATGACATGAACAGTGGAATGCATCAACTTTCCCTTTGTATTAAAATCATTCAATCTGTGGATTGTTGGCGATGGATGAATCCCCCATCCCCCCTGTCCATGAGTAAAGAATTACACACCAGGGTTTCCAGGTTCAGAAAAGACGGAAGAGAAGGCAAAGGAAAACACATGGGGAAAACACATGGTATCGGAAAAGCGCAAGCAACAAGAAGGGGTCCATATTTCAAATCCTGGCACCAATACAGAGGAAATTAGATATATATATATACGAAATATTCCAATCCAAGCATCATAGCTTATTTCTCAACATAAACCTTCCCATCCAATTCATGGATGACTCTTCCTTCCATCTCAACAGGACTGTTGACCGCATTCTTCTCTACCATCCACCTCTCCTCCATGCCCTCAGAACCACTGGCATCGACTTGTTCAACATCCCCATGTCCAAGACTACTCTTCTCCCTCACAGCATCCGCTGATCTGACTTTCCGTTGCCTGCGTAGCCATACCAACACTCCCAAGATCAATCCCACAAGTAACACAACAACACCAACAACAACACCAGCAATAGCGCCTCCAGAAAGTCCACCAGATTCCTCGTAATCTTTAGCAGCCTCGGACAACGGTTTCAAAGAAGGCCAAGTATCATTCCAAGCAGGTGCATTAATCATAGCGACTCTTCCCGTATCATTGCCTAACCCTGGTGTCATGGCTACAATGATCTCCTCATCGAAACTCGGTCCTGGTGCTTGTGCTAGCATCAACCGACGGGTTTGCCAGTTTTGTGCCAGGAATGCTGATTGCAAGAATGCTCTTCCGAGATGATAGGTCGAGCTGTCTGAAGGGCTGTATGGTGAACAGGGGAAATATTGGGTTGATTGTTTTACTAGTGGGTTTTCGAGAGTCAGATTGAGAAGGGTGAAAGGGATGTAGATTGTGTTTGGTTGAGAGGAAAGCGAGGAAGAGAAAGTAAATGAGAGGTAGGAGGGTGAGGTCAGGATTGTGTGGTATGAAGATGCTGATGTGTTCCAAAGGTAGAGTCCTAGTGCCGAATCGAAGGTTACTGGTAAGTTGCTTGCAATCGCCGTACATGTATCGGCAGGGAGATGAAGATATGGTACTCCTGGATTTGGATACACGGACTCTCTAGAAGAAGCTTTACCATTGTTTTGGAGGAGTCCGGTAATGGGTAAATTCTTTTGCGTCGGGAAAGGTGATTTCCCTGCTGCGACACCGAGACTGATGTCTGTCAAGTTGAAAGTGTTCGAGTTGGACACGATTGGCTCGGTCAGGCATCTTGACTTGTCATAGCCGCCTAGTACGAGACTACCAGGGATTGGAGATGAGTCTGATGCGGACCCGATATGCAGACCATAAGACATGGAAGGAATGTCGCCTTGATTATACGCTGCTCCCAATGTGGTGTTCAACGAGACATTCGAACCATTGACGGAAGTGTAGTTATAATGAGCATCGCCCCCATAGATCGAGAAGAAGCCAGTGTTCAGAGTATACCAGTTGTCCGTTGAAGGATAGTTTACGGTAAAGTCGTGATCGATAGTGTTCGCGATGAAATCCAGGTAAGAGTCAGGGCGGTTAGGTGTCTGAAGCGTTATTCTATCGCTGATTGTAGTTGCTTGACCTTCCAGGTTGAGGGGACCCAAAGATGTATCCCAAGTCGAAGCATTGAGAGTTGTGCTGTTCATCCATGACCAGTCGCCCTGCTCACCTATCCAAAGTGTTGATTGAGGCACAGAGCATGCAGGGCCGGTAGTTGGGTTTGTGCATGCTTCGCGGCCGACGAACAAGTTGCTTGTCGTGAGAGCAGGTAGCATAGTCAAGTTCTGTAAAATATGACATCAGTATATAGAGGTAAGAGGCAATCGAAAGATGTCTGACTTTTTGCGGCCATGATACAAGTTGAGTGAATGCATTCCATGGACCTACAACAACGAAATCAGTCTTTGTACGAAATGTCTACTCAGATACTTGACTGACCATCAGGCCCTACAGGAGTGCTCAGGTTGAGAGGTCTGGGATTGGCGGCGTGGGTTATGTGCGACAGTAGACCGAATATCATCAAGCTGCAAGATTGCCATCGTGAATCTCGGTGTTGTGATACAAACATCGCAATGGTGCACAGCAAAGCCAATCCCGTAAAGACTGAAACAGAACGAGAATGGGTGACAAAGATGAGACAGAAGGACTGGAGATGAATTGAAGAAAAGAGAATCAGACTTGATCTTTTGAGCGCCGGCAGTAAGCAAGGCTGTGATTCTGGTCTAGAGGCGCTAAGTCCTCATTTAATTGTACATGGCGCATCTACACTGCCGATTGCCTCAGATAAATCGAGGCAGAGAATAGTAAGCCAAGATTGCTGAACTTCTGCTGGGGTTTCATGTCTTGTACTTAGAGTAGCCAATAGCATTTATCGTTCCCAAGGCTAAAAGGATTGACTGGAGGATGCAAGCGCCAACAAGATCCCGGCGCTTGCAGGGCTTCAAGGCACCACATCACCGGTAAAATGTGATAGTACCACAGCATACTTGTATGTGAGAAATTTCGGAAGGATGAGCCTCCTTGTAGGCTTCTCGAAATTGCTACTCAGGTAATAGAAATGTTGCTGCTTGATCTGGAAATTTGTGCGTCGTGCATGAGAGGCTTTGAAACAAAGCAATGATCAGGACCCTGGCAAAATCTGCTGAATTGGGTAGGCGGCATGTCGTGCAGCACAGCACATCATGCACGAACACTTCAGGACATCTTGATATCAAACCTCGAGTTAAATATGTACTGAAGACAGCCGAAGATTAACCCTTGGACGAACAATGGAAATAAAATCTTGGCTCGTTGATCTGCGACTGATTGAAGAGCCATGTCCTAAAATTTGTATCCTTGTCTTCGATCGCTATGAATATAAATTGGAAGGGACCACGACGAGGACCGATGAGAACGTCGTTATTCAGCGCCAGTCCTAGCGTCTGCAGTTGCGTGACTGGCTGCATACTGACCCTCTGCCATTCGCTGTTTTATAAGATCTCTCATTCTTCTTTTCTCGATCTCCTTCCGAGACTCATTTTTTGCACTTGAGGAAAGGCCTGCGGGCTTGGGGGCTCCTCCGGATATATTGGATTGGTACATACGTTTTAGGCGCGACGTGTATGGCGAAGTTGTGGAAAATGTCGACATCAAAGCCTGAGAATTGAATGGTGCAACCTCTAGATCTAGCAAACCATAGTCAAGTGGTGAGAATTTCGATGCCGGTATCGCATCCTCACGATGATCTGGTGATAGAAATTCACGCTGGGCTGATGTGCTCCGAGATGTGCTAGTGTGAGTCTCATACTCGAGCCGATCAGAAGTTGTATGAGAAGGGAACGCCCTGGCAAAGTCCCTGAAACCACCCTTAACGATGTAGATAGTGCCTCCATAACCTTCGTCATAGAACCTTTGAACAATGTCAGTACAGAAAGTGGCGTCTCTGAGGTGAGTCGATGAGGCATCGTAAACAATGATGTATCTGTTGCTCTGCCAGTCTTTGAACTCCACGGACATGTCCAGATATTTTAATTTGAAAGAAGGATGCTTGAGGACAGTACTAGATATGCAAAGATTAAGGGCTCCTTTTATGTGAGCGTCGGAATACTGGTCCGAGAATCGCAGATCGAGAAGGAGGATGTCATTGGCAGATGACTCCAACAAAGTGCAGACTTCCTGAGGAGTTATAAGTTGGGTGATGTCTCGGCGATGATCGCTATTTGACAGGTAAGGCGAAGATTCGATGAAAATAGAGGTTGAGGCTTTCAGGTTACTTGCAGGAGCTCGAAGAAGCTTCAAACATCCGCTGTCTCGTCCAGACACAACCCGAGAATATCGTTGGAGAAATTCCTCTTGACTGAGAATTGTGGGCACGTTGTGTTCAACAGACAAAGAATCAATCTCAAGTTCGATCCTTTGAAGATCCCTGTGTATAGCTGAATGTTCGCGGAGTAGGTTTTCCGCTTGCTGTAAAGTGTCGAAGTTAGGGCCACTACGCTTAAAGTCAGTCACAATTCCAGATAAGATTTACAGCTCGATGACTTGCCTGATTGTGATGATCGTACGTCTCAGTGCGTCAGTATCATTACCATCCTCGTTGTTCTGAGACCTTGTCCAAGGAATCTCAATGCGACAACCTGTATTGCGCGCAATACAGTCATATAGATAGTCCCATTGAGCCACAATTTTCGCATGCATAGAATTGGGCCATTGCTTCATTGCTAACGACGATTTCTGATGTAGTGGTCAATGGAACTCCAATCTTGGAAGCTCAAATTTGTGAGGTACTCACGCATTCCCTGGAGTTGCCTCTATTTTCTAGCCCTTGCCCTTGGTTCGGGTGGTCCAGCCACATCAGACACTCTCCTCCAGTCTCAATCTCGTCTTCTGCGTTTGGAAACGTGGTCCTATGTCTTCGATATAAATGTTCTACGGCTCCACGTTTCGTTCCATAGTGATGCTTATTTTCACATCTAATACAGCGTTGACGGACTGAATCAGCATATGGGATCTGGCAGATCGAAGCACCACGAGTTGACATTGCCTCGGTTCAGATTCGGAAACTCGGTCGACATATATCGATGTACAGTCTTAGTGGCCTCTTCGATAGCTTTCCTGATGGGTTGTGCGCCGTGGTCACTGGACGATAGTTCCGTGCCGACGGACTGGAGAAAACATAAGAATCCCTTGGTATCTCTAGATCTCGTCCAGCATCGCTGCGCTTCGATGATGGCATCTTTGGTTGAGTAGAGCCCTGAGATCCAGAGTCTCTCAATGTATTGCATTTCCATTTTGTACCAGTGTTGATTTCGAGCCTTTTTCACACCATCAATCAAAATTGTCTCGCTCGAGGCATCGAAATCCTTGTTACTGCTCCAATGCGAAAGAATCTGAAAATCTTGCTTAGACAATGGAAGCATTACTATCGACGACGAATGTCTCGAGTTCACAATTGCCATGATCTTCTCAATCTCAAGCCAAACCATGCTTGCATAGAAAAGACAAGATTTGTTACCTTTGATATGCAGACTGAGGAGACATGATTGCCTCATGGTGTCAAGTATTGTCATTAAGTTGAGATATGAGGATTGATCACATGAGGCTCGCTTGAGTAGTGGCTCCAAGCCTAGAGATGGATGCTTATGCAAGACGTTGTGGATTTGGTGTATTCCCGAATCAAATGCGAGATTTGCAACGTACAGCATCAGGCAGGACGCTGCATCTTTGAGGTTACCAGCTGCGACGTGCTCTAGATATGTCTGAATATATCTTTCCCCTAATGGAGCGTTTCTGTCCAGAGGATCTCCGCTTGGAGGATTCTCGCTTTTGTTTTCGTCCTGGGATTGCTTGTCCTTGGCCGACATTGGGGCGAATGTTGCCACAGCATGCTCTAGCTCAGAAGTCGAGATTATGCTGTCTTCGTCATGATATGCGATGCCGAGGATTTGCAATCTTAATTCAGCTACTTTCTTCTACGATAGTACATCAGCAATATTGGCACTGGAGTCAAGATCATAGAACAATGGGATAACAAGATTGCGATAGAGATGGTGCTAAATGTTGCTTGACTTACCTCAACCTCGTCCTTGAGAGAAGCGAAACTGATAGCATCGCGGGCGGCGTCGACAGCTGCATCGAGATTGCCCAGAGTGTGTACACGGACGAAAGCCTCGAAGAGGATGAAGACATATCGCTCTGCGCCATCAAATGTCGTCTCTTGAAAGAGATCCGCAAGAAATATATCTGCGCTTGCGAAGTCGCCTTGGTCGATCAACAGCATCACATACTCAGCTGCAATTGGGAACATGTACTTGGAAGGCACTAGCGCTTCTTGAAACAGGTCTCTGGCGTCTTTGTACTGTCCCAGCTTCCCTAACCTTATGATATTCTCCAAGGTCGCTGGTATGTCCTCTTCAATGTCAAACTCCACGTCCAAGTCAATGTTAGATCGTGCATCGCTCATGGGTAATTGAGGCTTCCGTCGTGAGCGTGGACCACGTATGGTACCTCGCTGTAATTCAAATTCGTAGCAAGTGAGAGAGCAAGGGTGCTTGCCATCAGAGCGACTGCAGGGACTTAGTGTCTCGATGACACTGCCACAATGCATTTCTCCCTTGCTCTTGACCCAACACATGATTTCTTGGAATACCTTCCTTCTCGTTTGGTTTTTGAATGAAGACGCTTGAAGAAGAGAACGTCATCCTGACTGAAGTCTTTGGTGTGAAAATCAAGCGGGAGTCCAGAGTAAAGCGTCTCTTAGAAATATTGAGGCAGCAGTTCAGATGTGCATAATGGTTTCACGATCCAGAATCCGCTACTGCCGAGGTCCTAGAAAGATTTCAGAACGATCACATAACTCTCAGACGAGAAGATTAATGTCAGTGAGCTACAATTATATGATAAGTACGGCCACCACGATCATGCATGGCGTTCCATCAGCTGACGCAAGGCTGCATGGCGGCCCACCCCAAGCAATACTGCATTGCGGGACGTTCATCAACATGTGCGTTCAACGACACAAGATTTTGTAATATTGGAAGAGAGTCAAATATCCTGTGGTGACTTACGATGGTAGTTCTAGGCTGTTTTGAGTTATACTAACTGAATTGTTGATCCGTGGACAAGGCCGATGTTTACCGCTGAGGGCTATTGCTTGCGTGAACTTAAGCATCTAGTACACTGTGTCGGCTATCAGGGCTTAGCGTCATGTAAGCTGTGCTGGCCGTCAGGAGTTAATGCGGATCAGATATTAAAGTGTCCAAATACCCAGCGTCTGCACTCTTATGGACTGGCAGCAGAGATGTATGGCAGCTTTACGAAGTATTATCCTACTCTGGCGAGCAATCGGGATGCCTCTCTTGGTGGTTCGAACTTTGGCAAAGCCCGAGTAACATGCTGCTTCAAAGCTCCGCAGACGAAATGGGGCGTATTGGACGGTCAGTCATCAGGCGACAAAAGCAAGGCTGGCTTGATGTATCTTGAAATCGCCTTTCACCAACCTTCAGACTACCAACTGCTTGATGCCTCCATTCGGATGGAGTTCAGCACGCCAGAGTTACCGCAACATGGACCTTTCGTTCATCAACACGCTCCTCGAGCCATGTGCGGTCATGCCGACTCACGAAAAATCCAAAAAAGTGCGGTTTTCGAGCCTTCAGTAGATGTGTCCGCCCTCGGGGGAATGGGTTCGACGATAGGTTCGAAAGGGAAAAACAGTGAATATGTCGAGGAGCACCGGTGGCATTTCACCAGTACTCGTGAGCCCGACGATCAAATGCCGCATGAGTACACAAAAGTGGTCTGGAGATGGGAGGACGAACAGGATCGGGACAAGAAACCGTTTAATCGACCTTTTGATACTGCCGTTGTGTTGTACGTCGGTGACGATACAAAACCTTTTCAGGTGCAACTTGTTATACAGGGAAAACTCAGGAGTCACAAGAGTCGTCTGCGGGAGTTTTCCTTCAACAAGAGTCGAAGCGTGCAACGGACTGGTCCTTTCAAGATCCAGCCCAAGTTCCAAGTACCGGCGGCTGATCTTAAAGCCCTTGTTGAGGGCCTTGATGCGGAGCTGGCGGACAAGAACAACTCTCGTGCTATGCCAGGTAAACCCAGTGTTTCCGGTCAAAGATTCGAAGCTGACGTGTGCTTTTGTAGTCTACGCAGACTTCCTTGACCCTCCTAGCAACGCCACTCCGTCGCCATCAGCAATTTCAACACAGACGCCTACTCCTGCAAGCACTCAGCCAGTAACTGTCAGCATTCAACCCAGTGGATCTTCATCAGTAATTGGCGTCCCTGGTAATACTCAGTCTGTCGCAAGCACGACGTCGCCGAACGTGCAACAAACAGCTGGGAACCCATCGGCACACACGTCAGGCTCAACAGGAACCACGACCATGACGATCTGAGGCAGAATATACAACGAATGATTACAAGATCTTGACACTCAGTTCCGCGTATAGCTAGTTTTCTGATAGAAGAGCTGTAAATGTCAGCTACAGAGTGGGGTCTGAAGAGCTCGTCTTTTTTTTTCTGAATCGATAGTGCCATACGTTCTTGTCTGAGATCCACGAAGGGTGTCATGCGATATGTGGCGTCTTGCGAGCCTTATCCCATCATAGCCATCACGAGACGTGTCAGCCTGACAGTTGACAGTCCCAGAAAATGACGTGGTTGGGACACGGAGAGCTATAACATCGTCCGCTCTGTTGTCTTGCTTTTATCGACGAAACCAAGTGCCGTCGCATGCATGCGGAAGGTCGAGTCATTTTGAGGGTCGAGTTAGTATAATCGCTAAAGCATTCATAACGGGAGAAGAAAGCAGCCCTGCTTTGAAACGATCGGATATTTTTTCAAAAAATGTCGTCAGCAAATCGTGGATACCTCCTTCTCAGATCAGAGATGGGTATACTTTGCTTGGTCATCTTTCCAAGAACCAAGACCGTGGATTGTTTTCCGAGAGAATCCCATGCCCTGTTACATGAATCGTTCCTACTCCTTAATATTGGAATTCAAGACATATATTGCATGTTGCTCGCTCGACCGCATAGCAACAACGCAAACACAGGACGCCTGAAGAAAACAGGTAAGCTCAGCCAACAACCATGCAAACGACAGTCTTCCCCGTCAAGAAGCGAGCTGAAGCAATTTTGTGGCGTTCGACAGAAACCACCACTTGATACTATCATCAGACCGTTTAGCATCTCCCAGGAAGTTTTGGCAGTTCCTGGCAGCTGTCCGCGTGCAGTTTGGCAGCTGGCAGTTGAGAGGTTTCCAAGTCAGAAAAATGACGTTGACAAGCAAAAGAAACAACATATTTCGTCAAAACCTGCCCCAGACTTTGACCAAAAAAACCTTGAAATCAAAATCTTGGAACGCTAAAGGCGCATTCCGCCGAGAAGCGACACGTGGAAAGGAACACCCTTCAATTTAGTGATGAACCACCAGAAATGAGCTTCATCTCCCCATCAACCTGTCAGAGTGTCTTACCTTGCTGCTGTCATAATAATCCTTGATGCTTAAGTATGGAACGCCTTGCACAGAAGAATATTCCATGTTTACATTTTGGGGTATCGGTTTGTCGGAGGTTCCCCAGGAACGAGTATCGATCGGCGATGAGGCTAAGAACATCGTCGACGAGCCGCATGATGGTCTTTTGAGGCTATGATGAATGCGTTCTCATCGCCGATTGTTGCTTCATAGCTGTAAGGTCAACCGACCTGGTTGAATACATAGAGACAGGTATGCTGCCGATGGTCTATGAACATAGCTCAATACTTTCCTTGCCCTTCCTTTGCATTTCACTCGCTACTCATCACTACAAGCCTATCACTTTATCTCTCATAACAATCGTATATCAAATCATTTGCTCTGTTCGAGAGAAGAACAAACACATCATGTCAAGACCAGACTTCTCCACAGCCTCCTCCGACTCCTCAACATCTCCATCAACCACGACCTCAACTTCATCTTCCCAACCATCCCTCCTAGACCTTCAAGACTACACCCGCATAATCTCCTCAGCACCAAAACGCAGCAAATCACCCCGAGGTCTCAGCGCCGAAACAACCCAACTAGCAAAAGAACTCCACAAATCAACCGCTGCCCTAAAACAAGAAGAACGAGCTCAATTCTTCGCTGGAGGTCTACAATGGCTGATGGAATCCACCGCAGAAGCCGAAGAAGCTTACAGAAACAACCCTAGACGAAGAGGCAGTCTGTTGACCGAGAGGGCGGTCAAAATCAATGCTATTGTCGAGGGCAACGGAAGTCGGATGACGATTTTGAAGGGGGGAAGTGGTGGTAGCGATACTTCGTCCGAGGAAAGCGAATTAAGAAAATCGAGTTCGGAAGCTACTGGACGGATTGATGCGTGGGTCCATCAGCAGACGAGAGAGACTAGTGATCCACTACAGTGAAGATGAGATGTGGTCATGCGTCTAAACCACTTCCACGCCATCACTGCCCCAGCATTGATCCCGCCATCGACTAGTCCAAGGTCAGTGATCTGGGGGTGGCGTCTCCCACGCTACGTATCGCCATACAGCCTTCGCCCGCCATCGCATCCGGTCACGAGGTGTGGCATCCTTTCGTCTTAGCCAATGCCTCGTTGCACTTCGAGCAGACGAGGAATATTGGGAAGAGAGACAAAGGTCATGAGAGTCAGGAAATGTCGGGGGAAAACAAGACATTGGCATCTTTGCCAAGGTACAACAGCACAAGACTCTCGAGTCAAGCACAACAGGCTACACTCCAGCTCTCAGAGTTGATAAAAGCACCCATATACAGATATTAATTAATACAAGCCAATGCCCCTGTGGCATTGTACTTTCTCTTCCACCCATCCCAAAGGCAAAAAATCATCGCACCGTTCCCGAGACCCTACAATCCTTCTCAATGAAATCAAGCAACTTCGTGACCGCACCCAGCAAAGGTCTGCCAGTAGACTTGGCCTTCATCAAAAACCCTTTCGTCCTGTCATCCATTTTCCCATCCATCGCAAACTCCAAATAATTCATGATAGCATTCAACAAAGTCCTAAACTCATGACTCGAATTCGAAATCAAGAGTTTGTACAGATGGGTCTCTTGCATGGCACCTTCTTTCTGTTTCCACAACGTGTCCAACTTGCTGTAGACGAGACGGATGATGGCGGCGTGTTGGAGATCATTGTCGCCCCAACCCCGGTTACCCCGAGCATTTAGTACTGATGGTTTCTCTCGGAAGAAAATTACAAAGTCTTCGCCGGTTACTGAAAGGGGGATGTAGAGTAACTCGTCGACGGAATGGAACCCGGGTTGATATAGTAAATCTGGAAAATCTGTGGCGATTTGGACTGAGGTGACGACTTCGGCGAGTTTCTGCGTGTGGAAATATTCGATCAGGGCGAAGCCTTCGTGAGGTGCTGTTGCTGTGCCTTTGAACTCTTTCCTTCCGTGGATTGAGAGAATGGCGAAGTCTGCTCCCATTGTGCTAAGGAGATCTAGCGGTGTCGTGAGTGATTGTGGTAAATGTTGTCTGGTAGATGGCTGGTTCATGAGGAATGTTCGTTCTTCTGTTGAGGATTTTGAAAACATTGTTCTTTCGAGTTTTCTGGAGGTGAGGTCGCCGACATGGCGGCAAAGACCGCGGGTTAAGAAGGAGACTGGGATTGGACTAGGCGTGTGGGACTGGCAGGTGACGACGCCCCATAGCTTGCCATACACTTCTAGCGGTATGGAGACTGAGGATTGGATTGTCTTATTGCTGAGGTGATCCGAAAGTGAAGGTGGGGAGGTTCTGAGGTAGAGGGATGTGTTGGTAGGCAGATTCGGAAGTTGTGTTCCAGGACGAGCAATGAGGCGTGCTGTCTTGATACCCTTCCCATGGCATACCTGGACTTTCTGAGTCTCGTACATCTCTCGGCATTCCGATGAAAGAGGATGTGATTGGAGATCCTTCTCTTGGGCTGTATATCTGAAAGAGTGCGATACGTCACCCTGCGCAATCGACCAACTGTTCCAGTGCTTGTCAAATCGTTGCACTGTGACATTGGCATGTCTGGTGATGTCCTGGAAAGTCCGTACAACGTGCTCGAACAGGCCGTCCAGAGTCTTGGCTGTTGACATTCCTTCGTGGGCTCTGGACATTGTGCCGAGCATGTTAGTGACGCTACCCGTCGAGCGCTGTCGACAGTATTGACGTCGGAGTGATTTCTTTGTGTGTTGACAATGTTGTGTACGAGTGTTTTGCAACGGATAGCATGCTGACCATGCGTTTTCTTCTACCTCAAGCTCACATATGATGAGATTTGAATTGGTAGCATCTGTATGTAGGACACATGAGAAGTCGTTCTCCCTCCCATCGGGTGATTGTATCGATAGCTTGAAGACGTTCGGTGTGCTGTTATCGTATGAAGGACCATGCAATGAACTTATACAATCGAGAAGTGTTTCCGATTCTTCGTCGCTCAGTATGTCCAGAAAGTTGTCTAGAGCAAACAAGCTTGATGGCGAGTGACCAAGCACAGCTTCGGAATTGTCACTAATTAGCAAGACTCGTAATGCGCCGTCCGAGCCTTGCGAGAGTCCAATCACAGCGCCGACATCCTGAATACTGCCTGCAGTGTTCCAGCTGTCGACCTGATAATTAATTTCTGTCTCAATTCGTAGATCCTCGAGTGAATCAGTAAATGGATCTGGTAGTGAACTAGGCGCATGTTTGAAATCCTTCAAAATCCCATGATGCCGTTGTCGAGGTGTACCAGATTCCTGACAGTAAACGTCGACTGGAGTTGGAAACTGTGCACATGGGATGGATATGAGGCGTTCAACAGAGTTTGTTGTAGACCTGGCGCTGGGGCTGTGGAGCAATATATGGAAGGCAGGCGCAGAGGATTCCGTCTGGTTGGAAGTCGTTACTGTACTCATATCACCTCAAGGCGCGTTATTTTATGTCGCAATGCACAGTGTAGGGGAAATTCCTGATGCTGATGTTGAAGAGTAGAATGTCGAAAGCCACAACAACAAAATGTTATGGGAGAGGGGATGCAGATCAACATTTTTGCTTCAATTTAGAAGTGATCGCGATGTCCAAAGGCAAAAGAGACGTGAAGCATGGGTGGTTATGGGCTTCATCGAGATCTATAGCGTTAGCGTGACAGGATCGAACGATTGTGGAAGTAAGAAGACACTTTATTGTTGCACGTAACGTGGTGCTGCGCGTGGATAGAACCTGTGCATACGAATACTTGATACTTTCAAAGATACTTCTGTATCACAGCACTACAAGCTGAATTGCAGGAATGCATTCAGTAGTTGAATCTGTTAATGCGCATGAAGATGAATGTTTATAGGCCTGACGTCAAGTACTTTTCCATGATGCGCAGTCTTCTACGATGTTTCGAATGTCTTTAGAGCGTTCACGTGTCCGAATACAGCGTCAATAGGAGTAATGCAAGTCGGCAAAAAGCTTACGGCGCACCGTGTCTCTCGAAAAATAGGGACGATGGACTACCTAAACGGTGATGAGTGGTAGACATAAAACACGGAGGTCAGGCATGGACGCATGAACAGGAGTCAGTTCCGCGCCAATCATCTTTTAGCATTTCATGCCAAGACCTTGGGAAAAGAAGATGATCGAGGAGATGCAACAACATGTGATGCCGGATAGGCGGAAATATCTACCGAAATGACTTGCATTGTTTGTGCAATATTGATGTATCTGTACCGAGATTGGTACTTGTCCTTTGTAGAGATTGGAAACAGTTTAGAATTCTGATGAAATAGCAGAGATGAGCTCCATTGAGAGGTACTTCTCATCCGAGTTTCTCTGCTTCGTCGTTTTCAAACTTGCCTCAGAAATAATATCAGCAAAGCTCGTACATGATCCTATGGAACCAATGCCAGCTCAGCTGGCTCATCTTCATTGGTCTAGTGGTCATGATTTCCGCTTGTCAGGAGTAAAATCTCGTCAAGCGCGGGAGACCGGGGTTCGATTCCCCGATGGAGAGCTTCATTTTTGTTTGGTGCCTTGTTATCATGGCGTGTGATTGTTTTGCATCGTGTCGAACAGCATCTGTTTTGCAAAGGAGAAGTGAAGCGGAAGAGCAAGCGAATCAAAAAGGTCAAGGAAGACACGAAGTGAGACGCAGCCAATTGCGGCATGCAAAGAAGGAACGAAGGACAAACTGCACGGTGACGTGTGTGGGGAAGGAGCGAGAGAGAATCAGGCACTTGGCAGCAGCAAAGAGCGGATCGGAAGACGAGACTCAGAAGGAGATTATTGAAATTGTTAATTTTCCATATAATCATCACAACATCGTAGTGGCGCCGAGACGACAATGGCTGCACCGTCGAGAAGCAAACGAGGGCCGACTGTATTGGTATTTCGACCCTGAGCGCCATCGCGTAACAACAGACAAGATAACAGGACTGACAATGGCTGAACAGGTGACAGACGCGCGAGAACAACCTCAGCGACCGGCGACGCTCAACCGAGCAGGCACGAAACTCATCTCGGTCGACAATGTTCTGCAGTTCTCATCAGACATCCCCTCGGCTCAGCGAAGAGGCCCTCCTGGCGGCTTCAGGCCGGCGAATCACACTCGCACTCCCAGCGGACGACATCCTTTCGAACCAAAGTTGGCAGGACGTTCACTAGTACCAGTCGTGGGCTCGCACATTCCCGCTCGCAGCAGCAAAGTCAGTGAGAAGCTGGTTCTGCTCCCGGAGACGAGCGAAAAGACTCCATCAGAAGAAGATGAAGAGGACGAGGACGAGGATGAAGCGCCACCATCGGATGCACAGCTTATACGCAGAAAGTCGCCGAGACTTGGAGACAAGAGCTATGCTGAGAGACTTCCCAAAGCCAGTCGCGCCGACAAGCTGGCAAGAGTGACAGCCTACTGTACAGCGCAGAGCTACCGCATGCGCGCCACGGCCGATTTTATCCGAGAACAACATGGCGCTCGAACGAAACTCTACGACGACTGTCTCTATGCCGTATACCAACTGCCTCTTCTTGGTGGAAATGACGGATACCGCATTCGCAGTAGTCCTGTGTTGAAGAACCCTGGCGGCAAGAGCATTCTGGACGAGCAGATCGAAGCCAACGAACGTCGTGATCATCGCGAGGGCTGGATGGACGAGAGTGATGAATACACAGTACACGGCAACGCTCGCGATCACGAAGAGCCGGGATCCCGCCGTCACAGCAATTCAAGTAATCACTCAACCTCTGGTGGGCACATCTCACCCGATGCCCTGACGGTTGGCGAGTTGTTTGTCTTCAACTACGGTGTTGCTGTCTTCTGGAACTTCACCGCCCACCAGGAAAAGGACATTCTCGCCGATCTGACTTTCAGCAACTCACCAAGCGTTCCCTCCAAACTGAGCGTAGCTTCCAAACTCAGTGGTGCCGCACCCTCGACTGTTCCCACCCTGCCTCTCCTTACACGTCCTCTTAGCGAAGCCGATTTTGAGACCGAGGACTTCCATTTTGAGTACAATGCCAATATTGATAAACCCCGTATCTTCAACGACATGATTACCCTCCGCACTAGCGACCACATGATTAAGCTCGCCATGAGTTATGCCATCTCACAATCCACCAAACTCAGTCACTTTGAAGAACGCATGCAACGGACCATGTCGGAAGCTCAGTACGTTCCTCGCAAGCTGGCTCTTGAAGGACGTCTAGGTATGACCCGCACTCAAGTCGTTGGACTCGTTGGCAAACTCTTCCAGGGTCGTGTCGATGTCAACTTGAGCTCCAACATGCTCGACACACCAGGCTTTTTCTGGGACAGTGAGCCCACACTTCTCCCTCTCTATGCTGCTGTTCGCGAGTACTTGGAAATCAAGCCTCGCATCATGGTCCTCAACGAGCGCTGTCGTGTCTTCTTGGATCTGGCCGAAATCTTGTCTGATCAGATTGCTGACACCAAGATGACCAAAATCACTTGGATTGTCATTGTCCTTATTGTCATTTCCATCTTGGTCACTTGCTCGGAGGTCATTCTGAGATTCGCCATCATCACAAAGGAGAACAACAAGGAGGGAGGTAGTATAGCCATTCCAAGTCCCAAAGAATTGTGAGAGGGGATCCATGGTTCATCGTTTCTGATTCGTAGCGTTGGCGTTCGGGAATGGTATGCGACTGGTTTTGCGCGCATGGAGCATGGAGGTAGATACATGGTGACATTAACTCTTTTACATCATGGCGTTCAGGTTGTATACTGTGCGGTTGGAATCAATACTCCGTTATTCTTGACAACCCTTGTTGGTTGGAGTACAATAATAATCAATTCAATGCTCCATGTCTTCTCAACAACATATGTTTTCAGACCTTGATTTCCCGACCTCACTTATTCACTTCGCTTCTAGGTTCAAGGGCCTAGAACATATCTCATGGTAGCAGTGTTATGGATAATAATACCTCGCTCGGCGTTGAGATTCAGATTGCGCGAGGAGAGGAGGATTTGCATGACGACGCTCACCTGCATGAACGCCGCCTCCCGAACGGAAGTCCGCCAATTGACGACAAGAATCACCAGAATACTCCGGACAACTACCAAGATCGCTATCAATATTGAAAAAGCGTCCGGTAAATTTCTCCCGCCGTGTACAAAGAACATATATCAAAATGGCTCTCCAAGAGTTTTCTGTTTACTCTATACTTCTTTTCAATTCTCCTACTTCCTCAGCCTCGATCAGCCTTGGGGATCTTGAGCTGCTCTTGAAATTTTCAGTGATTTAGTAACCAAACATATAAACGCTTCGATAGGAAACTAGCAATCGTCCAAGTATCTCAAGATGCCCAACCTTACATCTTCACAGCCTCTAAACATCCTCATCCTGGGTGGAGGTGTAGCAGGTACCCTCCTATTCCCAATCACTCTCTCAGAGCACTTACTAACAGCACAACAGGTCTCACAGCTGCTATGGCCTTATCCAAGTTCCTTCCTTCTACTCCTTCTTCCCCAGTGAACATTCAAGTCTTCGAGATTCGCCCAGAGCCAGGTGTCATCGGCGGTGCTGTAAACCTTACTCCCAACGCCCTGCGGCTGTTGGACTTCCTCGGTGTATTCCCCATCATGAGGAAGAATGATTATGGCATTGATGTGGATGCAATTGAGATCTTCAATGTTTATGGAAAGGTTCAGATGGGAGAGAGTAGTTTTAGCGGACCCGAAGGAAAGGGACTGGGCAGTCCCCCTTATAAGGTTTGTCTAGCTCTCCTTCCTAGTTCGAGACCTATCAAGCTCGAATACTGACAGGTTCAACAGGCACTCAGAATTACTCGTGCAGATGTGATGAAATCACTCGTCGAAGCCGTATCCAATTGCGAAAACATCACTTTCACTTGCGGCAAAAGAACAACCGCAATCACCGAATCCAACGAATCAGGAGTACAACTGACCTTTGAAGATGGTTCTTCAGTCCAGGGTGACGTTCTTCTTGGTTGCGATGGCATTCACAGTATCACCAGAACCAAGCACGTTGAACCTGAACGCAAAGAAATCTACTCTGGAATCGCCAACGCTTTTGGATTTGCACCTTTACCCACCAAGGAACCCATGATCGCCAACAAGCCTTTGCACTTTGGAAACACAGCTATCAACTTTGCCAGAAGGGGAATGCTTTTGACCAGTTACTACACTAGGGCAAAGAACACAGTCTACGTTGGAGGTCTGCTTCAGGTACCAGAGATTGAGAGTCGAGATGGTTGGAAAGTCAGGGGTGCCGACCAGGAAGCCACGAAGAGAGACATGCACGAACGCTTTGCCACGCCCGATGTTGTACACGAGGATATTGCGCCGTTGATCGACGCTGCAGAGGACTGGTTCATGTGGCCTGTGTTCACCTTACCTGCTGGAGGCAAATGGTGCACGGAAAGAACCATGTTGTTAGGTGACGCAGCTCATGCAATGCCGCCACAGGGTGAGGCGACCGGCATCGTCCTTGAAGATACGGTGTTATTTGCGAGATGTCTTGCAAAGCAAAGGGAATTGGGCAATGGAAGTACTCAGGATGGGTTTGAAGCCTATGAGAAGCTGAGGCGGCCGAGGATTGATGCGGCGTTCAAGGAGAGCGGGGCGGTGGTAAAGACTGTGCAGGATTCCGGATGGCTAGGACATACCATCAAGTGTATCATTGTGCCTTGGTTTTTGTGGTGGACAAGGGCGAGCAGGGAGAAGCATTTTACTGAGGATGTTACGACTTCAGATCTGGGCTTTTGAAAGCCGTGCTGGTCATTGAAACGAAACCGATAAGATAAGAGCTCTTTCAGGTGTTCTGGGTATTGGAAGGTTACTGGTGTTTTGTTACAAGAAAGGTTCATGGCTTTTCAGTGGATTGGGTTGCTGATTTTCATTGAGTGTAGTAGTTGTGTTTCAAAGGATCACATGTTTGATTCACAGGAATTTGTTCTTCCTCGTTTATTCTGGATCCAGCAAGCACATATGAAAGGCCGAAACAAATGTGCTGCTGGTTGACAGGTTGAGACATGATATGCTGTAAAATTGCACAATTTTATGCATGCGGAGCAGTTCCGTTGTGGAGTTGGCCGACCACTGCTGCCTACGACTGCGACGACGTCCGTTCTGTGACTCAGACCATGACCTCTCTCTTTGCAACACATGAAAACATATAGGACAACATGAGCTTACTCTCATCTGGAAGCACATCGAACTATATCTGCCAAATGGCTACATGCTTGAATCATCGAATGAGACTCTTCCAGTGGTATCTTCTGGCAGTTCCGGGCCTTTCTTGTCGTAGGTGTTTCCGTATAGAATCATTCTTGTTTACAAAGGTTCTACGTCAAACGGTAGGTTGGTACACTTCCACTTGCATACGTTCCTTGTTGGTCTTCTTGCTTGGCGACATCAGGCAGCAGGCGAGCAGCAAGGTACATAAGCTCTCTCAATACTCCCTCAGATTTCTTTTCCGCAACATCCCATCGCTACCTATTCTCATCTCCTCCATTGCACTCCAAATCTTGCGAGAGCTCACCGCTACCATAAAGTTCGACTGCAAAACTACACACTGGTAGTTATACTGTACCATCTCATTACACTCCTGATCCTCACGCCAAGATGTCACACGGCCATATCTGTGGCTGCTACTACATCCTTCCAAACTCAAACTCCTGGTATCAACGCCGCCAGTACCTGCCTCAGGTCCAGCTGAACTCTCATACTACTATCTCACCCTTGTCATTTGTGACCAAGTTGTCACAAACCTTCACAAACTCTATTGACGCCGACATTACCGAGGCCAGATACACATTCCCTCTCTACGATGGTGTGGCCGTAACTGCTTTCACCTGCACTGTTCGTGACAAGGTCATCACTGGTCATGTCGAGGAAAAGGCACAAGCTCGCAAGACCTTTGATGCCGCAGTCGAGAGAGGTGAATCTGCAGGCCTACTGGAATCTCTCCCACTCGGCGTGTTTGGTGTAACTCTTGGCAATATACCTGCCAACTCAGTCATCAAGGTTGACATTACCTATGGTGGAGAGCTCAAACACGATGCCCAAATTGATGGTCTTCGTTTCATCATTCCTACTTCCATCGCTCCTCGTTATGGAAGCTATCCTGGAGAGCTCACTAAGCCTTCGAATGCCATCGTCAAGGGTATCAACATCACAGTCGACGTCGACATGCAAGGCTCGATCATTCGCAAGGTCCAGTCTCCATCAAAAGATCATCCCATTTCCATGTCTATCGGAGCACTTTCCACTGATCAAGATGGATCTACTTTCAATCCCTCCAAGGCTTCCGTTACTCTCACTCACGGATCTACCGAGCTTGGTGCAGATTTCGTTTTGCAAATCCTCATTGACGATATTTTCTCTCCAAAGGCACTTCTTGAGAAACACTCCGTGTTGAGCAACCACTACGCTCTCATGACCACGTTCGTGCCAAAGTTCAATCTCAAGCCCATCAAGCCCGAAATTGTCTTTATCGCCGACCAGAGTGGTAGTATGGGAGGAGAAAACAATACCTCCCTGGTCGCCGCTCTCAAGACCTTTATCAAATCGCTACCCGTCGATGTGCATTTCAACATATGTGCTTTCGGTAGCAAGTACCGCTTTCTCTGGGATCAGAGCAAACCCTACACCCGCGAAACTGCCAAGGAAGCTCTTGATTTTGTCCAAACGTTCAACGCAGGATACGGCGGTACTGAAATGCAGAAACCCGTGGTTGCAGCATTCGAGAAGCATCTTCGTGAGCTGCCTCTTGAGCTGATCCTTATCACTGATGGCGCAATCACTTCTGAACAACGTCTCTTCGACTTTGTCTCCAACAAGATCCATCAGGAAAAGGTTGACGCACGCCTTTTTGTCCTTGGTATCGGCGCCAGTGTTTCGCACACGCTCGTTGAAGGCCTAGGCCGCGCTGGTAATGGCTTCTCGCAATTTGTCTCGCCTGTTGAAGTCATGGATTACAAAGTCGTTCGCATGCTCAAGGCTGCCCTCTACCCTCACATCAAAGACTACTCTTTGCAACTTGAGTATGAAGACAACGAGGATGACTTTGACATGGTTAGCGAGGCTGATCATGCTGATACTGTTACTCCTGCTGCGTCTACCGATACTCTTGCTGCATCCGATACCCCCAAGGCTACTATCTCGCTTTTCGACACTTCTGCTGACCTCAGCAAGGCACCAAAGGACGAAGCCTCTTCAGATGACGTTCAGTTACCTGCGGTTACCATTCCGAAGATCTTGCAAGCTCCTCAACACATCCCAGCTCTTTTACCTTTCAACCGTACCACAATCCAACTGTTGCTCAAAGACATTAACCAAACGCCTAAGTCTGTTGTCCTGCGAGGGACCTGCTCAGAAGGTCCGCTCGAACTGAGAATCCCCGTGCAACCCCTGGACAGCAAAGACAACGTCACTAACTGTCTTGCTGCAAGAAAAGCCATTCAGGAGCTTGAAGACGGCAGAGGATGGCTTACAGATGCCAAAGAAGATGAAGTTCTGATCAAGGACAAACACCCTTCTGCCTTTGAGAAACTTGTCAAGAATGAGATTGTCCGACTCGGTCTCGAATATCAAGTTGCCAACAAATACTGCTCTTTCGTCGCCGTCCAAGATAGAGAGTCTCCTGAAAAGGATGTTCCTGATCAGGCACTTGTTGAAGAAGTCCTCTCCTTCATGAGACAGAGACGGCAAGGAGGAGGTGCATATCAGCCACCGACGATGAGATTCGACGCCTGTATGAGTAGCACCCCCAGAGGTCCACCACCGCCACCACCACCAATGAGGGCGTGTATGGCTCCCTCAATGGCTCCCTCAATGGCTCCACCAGCCATGCCGTCTATGGCTGCCCCGATGGCTCCACTAGCTATGCCGTTCATGGCTCGCTCAATGGCTCCAGCTAAAAAGCGATGTGCGAGACCCGCATCCAATAACTTCTTCGCATCCGCACCTGCGAACGAGCTGCAAAGAAATCGTCTCGTGGAGTCTTCCGACTCCTCCCGGGACGCTAGAAGGGTCGACAGTCAAAGCCAACCCCCCGACTCAATCCAAGTAGACCGTGCCGTCCTAGAACAGTACAGTGCAGAAATGGAGGCCGCTGCTTGTATGCCATTCGATAGCGACGAAGACATTGAGAACTCTATGAATTACCTTGAAGCCGAGGAGGAAGCAGAAGTATCAGATGATGGTTCTGCAGCAAACAGATTCTTCCGCGACGATGAATCGACTGCCAACGACTCTGACGTTGAAAGCGATACATATCCTATCACTGCTGTTGCCGGTCCCAAATCCCCCACCAAGCAATCGCTAGACCCCCTCTCTATCGTCCGTAGTCTCATCGATCTCCAGGAATTCGACGGTACTTGGAGCTGGACCTCCGAGTTGAAGTCTATCTTTGGCAAGGAAGTTGCGATCAAGCATGATGCTACTGCACATGTGCTCGCTTGGTTGCAGGCCAAGGCTGTAGAGTATAAGGACCTTTGGGACATGGTTTGGGACAAGGGATTCGCTACTTTGGGGGATGAGAAGGCTTTTGAGGCCGCTAAGAGGGATGTTGAGGGTTGTTGAAGGGAGGAATCAGATGGGGTTGTGGAGATGGACATGGGTTGGAAATAACTGCTGTGATGGATGACGGCCACAAGAGAAGGGATAAGAACTGTTTTTTGAACAAACATAGATGGAATCTGGAAGGAAGTTTAGGCATGTTGATATGCTTACATCAGCATTTTCGATAGGACGGCATCAGCAAAGGATGGGAAAAGATCCCTGAATGGGTCACGAAGATTGAAAAGAACGATTGGTCAGAACCACCTTATGTAGAAACAGAATTAACACAAGATCACAATGAGGATGGTGTAGATCTTTCTTGATCGTTCTGATCCGAAGATGCCGGTCGTCGACACCATCTTTGCTTCTCGTTGTTTTTATTCGTCTTCCCAAAAGTGAACGTCAACACGGCCAGGCTGGGTAAGATAGAGATTTCGAGAGGCATAGTCATCCTCAATCTCTTCTTCTTCCTCCTCGCCTTCTGATTTGTCTTCTGGTCCATCCTCTCATCTGTCTTCATCTACATCCTCCTCATCGTCTTCTGATTCCCAAAAGTGGGGATCGATGCTGTCCATGTCAAGATAACGATAACAATCGTTGTGACCCTCGTATCTAGCCTCATCTTCGTCATCGTTACCAACAGGTTCTTCTTCAGCTCCGTCTTCTTCCCCTTCCTCCTCCTCCTTCTCCTCCTCTTTTTCGTAAGCGTCTTCTTCATCTTCTGCTTTGTTCGAATAATATCGGATCGGTATATCGATCTCTAAGAGTCAGTTTCTACTCAGACAGGATATCCGATGGTGATATCTCCTCCACTGCCAGAGATCAGCAAGGTGCACGCACAACACAATCCTCTGAAATCGCCCAAGACGCTTCAAGGTAAGATAGATGAGATGTTCAGAAAACTCTCTCCGCATGCTGTCGAAAGAACTGAGAAGGTGGCGATCTAGTGCCATCTGTGGTGCAGGTTACCGTAGGTCAAGATCGGAAGCCCACACCGGACAGTCCTCAAGATGAGGGGACTTGTAGTAGTGTAAGCCAATGTTCAGATCTATGGGATCCTCGTAGGGAGGAAATTTCGTCTCGGTGATGGTTTCTCGTTGCCGGAGTATAGGTTTGGCTTCTCTCTTCTCCGATTCGAACTGTTTGGGGATCGGACGGCCCATCTTGTTATTGTATTCTGCAGATGTGACTTTTGATGTCTTGTTGTTTCAGTTAAGTTCCTGTCGATCTAAGACCGTATTGCGTGTGTTTGGAAAGTTTCTTGTTTGTTACTGCCAGTAGAAGGTGAAGTGGATATAGAGAAGAAGATATCCTACTGATTAAGATCCAGATATTTGGCTATGTGAAGATATTGTTATAAAAAGAACGTTTCTGCTTTAGACTTCTCAAATCAGTCACAAACCATCTGCACAGTCAGCGACGACTCGAGGCGATATGTGGAGTTATAACAATCCTTTGCGCGTTGTGCTTCTCTCTGAGATCCTCTCTGAGAGGCTCTTCGAGCGGGTTATTGCTTTCTCGAGCGCATGATGAGATATCGTCGCTGGTAAAAAGGTCATAGGACACAATGGACAGACTCTTACACATCTCGAACGGGGAGGCCGACGAGAAGTCGTCCAAAGAGTGCTCCGGAGAAGGAGCACAGCACGCAAAGGATACAAAGGATCGTTTGCCCTAGCAAAGTTGAATGTGGCCAACAACAGGACATTCGACTCAACTTACTGAATCGCCGATATAAGCTGGCTGCACTTTTCTTAACCTGCACAGAAACCGCAAGCTCTATTCATTTGCATGGAGCTGCAGCACAAGCGTAGATACCTATTATGCGAATCGCAGAGCACGTGTCAAGTACGTCGAGACCGATTCGTGTAGTTCATAGAAATTCGTTCATTGAGTAACAAGTCATGGACGAGCTGATTCTATATAAGATGGACGAGACGGAAGGAGAAACTCGATACGCCAGTCTAAGAGAACGGTCCAACTAGTCTGTCTTCATATCCCCCTTCATCGTCGTGCAGATGATTGTAACGTATCGGCACATCCATCTGCGGAAACCACTTTCCGCTTAGAGCGAGTATGCAGCTGTGGTATTTCCTCCATTCATCTTGGCCGTATACCTCAACACACAGCACGAGCCTTTCAGTTCTTCCCGTGCGGCCTATTTTGATGGAAGTCCTATGAATGTGCTCATCATCAACGTCCTTGGGAAAGATATGATAGAACTCCTCTCGCATGTAATGGAGTTGTTTAATCAGGTGGGAATCGGTTCCGGAATAGCCATGAGGTACTGGCTCTAGGTTGTTCCAGATAAGGTTTTCAGCTCTGTGGTAGTGCAAGCCAATAGTGAGATCCATGGGATTTTCATAAGGCGGGCAGTCTGGGTCTTCGAAACAGTGTCTTTCTCAAACTCTGGGAACAGGTTCGATCTCGCTCTGTTCGGAATCGGGCTGTGTGGCGACTGGACGATCCATTGTCGAATTGGGGTTTGAATGTGTTGGGGATTTGTGATATCTCACCGATGGTTTGAGTGGTCTCAATGAGTTGCGCGTTTTGAGGGCTTGGTGTGAATGATTATGGGAGCTGAGATGAGAGTTTTTGAAAATGGAAAGGGCGCGATATCTCTGGGGCCGAAGAAGATGTGCTGCCTTTGACTCATTTGCGAACCACCATCGCGTTTGACATTTCGAAGGTAATTAGCTACTTTATGCTCAATCAAGATAGTTTGATGTCGCGTGGAGAAGCTGCTGCCTCGGCGTTGCTGACACCCTGATTGAGCTTGTTGTCTTTGTTCATGAAGGTTGAAGCACTTTTTGCCATCCGGATCAACCTCGTTCGCAACCGACTGCATGGTGTCAAGTGCCGTCTTGGCTTCCTTCCTTGTATACTCATCCCACTTATCATCCTCTGCTGCGTCAAGCAGTTGTTGCTTCCAAGCTGCCCATCGGTCAACAGGATCAAGCTCCAGTGTTTTACTGATACCTCGGCTCCTTCGCCCTTCCCTGATCAACTCGTTCAATATCTGTATCCCAATCCTTCTAAACCAACAAGCTACAACCGGTATATCCCACGACAACGACCGCTCGTCGTCTTCATTCCTGGGTGGTCTCTCCAGCACATCGATCAATTTTGAAATGACGCAAACATCACACTGGAAGAAACCTTCCGCAATAAGCTGGGCCTCGATGTCCTGGTTCTTAATGTAGACCGCGCGCTCATCATCCAGGGATTCTTTGGTTTTGGTAATTATGTCATACGGATCCATCCAGTGAGTATCTCGCCAGTTCATATGGAGAAATCCTATGACATCTTTGAAAGCCGCTGGCTGTTCTTGATCATCCTCGCCCTCGCAAGGTACTTGACCCTGATGTAGATGGTCCGGGATCTGTTTGATGGCACGTAAGAGCGAGAAAATTTCGTGGGTCCTCGAGGATGGCCAGGCACTCAATGCATCAACGAGTAGAGCATACAGCTGGCAAGCTTCAACTTCGCCACTGTCCCCATAGAATTCGGTTGCATAGACTGGTTTAGGGTTGACGACAATAGGACGCGTGATTGCATGTGCTGCTTCAGTAACATCGGTTTTCCCGTCGTGGTACGACTTTAGAACTGCTGTTCCCTCTTGCATGAAATGCGGAAAAGATGTTTGATTCCTTTTCGCGATTTCTTCAAACCATGTTTCTGGAACGCTGCCTGTCTGCTCGCTGATCAATGGTATCAGAGTCATGTTTATTTGTCGGGAATGGGTGAGTAAAGGACTTGGTTGATGGAGTGAGTAAGAGAAAGTACAAGTTGTATTCTGAGAAGACACTATCGAGTATTATAGTTTGACTCGACTGGAAACGTCAGCCAAGCACTCCACGCGACTGAGTCATAAGTGATATCGAGGAGCCAGCATGAGGCATGGCCCATGCATCTGTAGGTGTGAATGCCCTCCATCTGACCGATTGGAACACCGAGATTGCTCGATTTCGTACAAAGTTCGGAGATGGGAAAGGAGTAGAGAAGCCGGATCAGAGGTCTTGCCAGGTATTCAGATAGTAGCGGATGGGTAGTGAGCGACGCCTCATGATGTTAAAGATTGCGGAGCGCAAAGGCCCATGGATGTCCTTTCAATCGCTGGGATCTTGCAAGTAGCATGCAATGAAGACATGCGGTGCCGATTGCTCGAGTCGCATGATGACGTCGGCTCTAGATCTGTTGACAGCAAGAGGTAGCATTACATCGTGATTTCCCTGGCTGTGAAAGAATGACTCGAGTTCTCTGAATGTTGGGAGTTGTGGGTGGTCCGGCTGCAGTATTTCCAGATCCTGTATGGCACGGTCGTCATCAAAGTGTAGACCGAGGGACAAGTCCAAAGGTGATTCGTAGAGTGGATGGCCGCTTGTGGCGACGACATTGTCAGAGACTTGGTCGCATTGATCTTCGATGTTCGGCATGGTGGTGTGCTTGTGTGGGGATTTGTGGTGCTGAAGTCTGAGAAGTGGGAATGTTTTGATAGGAATTCGTGCTCAGAATCAATCTAAGATGAGGCAGAAAGGACGAGCGACTGCCTACAGAATTAACGCACAATACTTATCCCATGCATGCGAGTTCTTGGTGAAGAAGCAATCTGGGAAGGGCTTGTTGGTATACGACATTACACAAGGGTCGACCAGGAACGAGCTGTGTGCATTGGAGGCCCCAGATTAACAATACAAACCGAGACACAATCGTGGGCTCTGAGCGGACATGGTTTTCATGGTCCTGGTCTCTCTGTAAATGCATGAGTCAATATAGCAACGTCGTGTTTGTGGAGATGGCCACAGTAAAGTGTCAACAGAGCCAATCCTTCAACTGCCAGGATACTAGAAGGCTTTCGAGAACAGACGACATGATAGGTATCATCTCCTGAAGAGGATTAAGGTGGAAGTGAGAGAGCAAGCGGTCGTCGCAGAAGGGAAGCACAATCTATTCACGGCAAGTCCCGATGGTGAGCTTCTCCACAATCTTGCGGCGGGGATCTTGGCCGACGACCGACATGACGGAGCATTCACATGTCGACAACCCAGTCACTTGACGACTTGACAACAACAATCATGCCAGGTCTTGTGAAAGACGAGGGTGAGGGCCTTTCTCGAACAATACAAGCACACGCGCATCAACTAACGCGTCCGTCACAGCATCAGCCAAGCGCAAAGCATCCGACTCGCCGTCAACCGCCAGCGCCAGCGACGTCAAGCGCATCAAATCGTCCAACTCGCCCACACCAACCCTCGACCAACAAGCCGATGGCGACAACGACTCTTCCGCAGGCGATCCCGCCCAATCTTCCGCCCCGCGCATCGTCCCCTTCCCCGAGAAGCCCGCCGTAATCGAAGAGCGCACCGGCGAGATAGAGTTTCGCTGTGTCAACAACGACGGCGACCACGAGAGCTACATCATCCTCACCGGCCTCAAATGTATTTTTCAAAAACAGCTGCCCAAGATGCCCAAGGATTACATTGCCCGTCTCGTCTACGACCGCACACATCTGTCCATGGCCATTGTCAAGAAACCCCTGGAAGTGGTGGGAGGCATAACCTACCGTCCCTTCAAAGGCCGTCAATTTGCCGAAATCGTCTTTTGCGCCATCTCCTCGGATCAACAAGTAAAAGGCTACGGAGCACATTTGATGTCACATCTGAAAGACTACGTCAAGGCAACAAGCGATGTCATGCACTTCCTCACCTACGCCGACAACTACGCCATCGGATACTTCAAAAAACAGGGCTTCACAAAGGAAATCACGCTCGAGAGACCGAGGTGGATGGGCTACATCAAAGACTACGAAGGAGGCACTATAATGCAATGCAGCATGCTGCCCAAAATCCGCTACCTGGAATCCGGCCGCCTGCTGCTCAAACAAAAAGCCGCCGTCCACGCAAAGATAAAAGCAGTCTCCAAATCCTTCGAAATCCACGCCCCGCCATCTCAATGGAAAGGCCTCAAAAAGGGCATCGACGAATTACCCCCCATCGACCCTCTGTCCATCCACGCCATCAAGGAAACGGGCTGGTCCCTGGACATGGACGCCCTGGCCCGCCAACCCCGCCACAACCCAAACCACTCTCAACTCATGCACCTCCTCTCCGCCCTGCAAAACAGCACAAACGCCTGGCCCTTCCTGCAGCCTGTCAACAAGGACGAAGTCCTCGATTACTACGACGTCATCAAACAACCCATGGACTTGTCCACCATGGAGCAAAAACTGGAAAACGACGCTTACGAGACGCCCGAGGATTTCATCAGGGATGCCACGTTGATCAGTGTGAATTGCAGACGGTACAATGCCGAGCACACGCCGTACCACAAGGCTGCCACGAAATTGGAAAAGGAGATGTGGAAGCGGGTCAAAGAGGTGCCCGAGTGGAGTTATATTGAGCCCGAGCATTTTGCAGAGGTTGGCAAGTGATGTTTCGATGGTCTCTCTTTTTTTTTTTGCTTCCTACTGCCGGTTTTCTGTTCCTTTTTCGCGGACTCGGGGAAGAGAAACCCTCTTTTTTCTTATTTCTTCCTTTTTGTTGATACGATACCATACGATACCCCCCTTTCTTATAACATTCCCTCTCCTCTCCCTTGACCCTTTTCCTGCCACTCCATGCTCTTTCTTACTTCCGTAGTTACAAAACACGCCATCTCGTGGAGTTTCATCACGACCAAACCTCATTATGCTGCTCGGTGTGAGTATTCACAAGACTATGTCACAGACGAAGACCGAAAAACGGGAAAGGAACTAAACGGTACAAAGGATTTTTTTATAGACAAAAGACATTATCGTCGTTGTTTCGTATTTGACCTCTTTCGAGGACTGACCAAGGAAAATAGTACAACTAATCTACTTTCCATCTCTTGTCTTCCCACCCCTTCTCCATCTTCCTTCTCTCTCTCTCTTCTTCGTAAAGAAACCCAAAGTAACAAAAAAAACGCCATGCCTGCTATCAGAACAAGAAAGAAGAAAAGTAAAACCAAAACCCAAGGGAATAATAGAATCAGAGGGGAGGGGAAGAAGAAGAAACACAATAAAAATGAAACAAGAAGCGAAGAAGAGTGGGAAGAAAAGGGGATTGGTCAACAGACTGTAGAAGAGAAAGGGATGAATCAGCAGGTGATAAAAGACGAAGAACGGCCCACACACCAAAAGGTAGAGGACAGAAGCCCAGAAGTAGGCAATGGAGGAAGAGCAGCCCCCTAGGTGTATCGCTGTCTGGGAAGAAAGAAAGAAGAAGAAGAAATGGAAAAAGCCTGGGTGTCGCAACCACGAGCGGAACAAGAACTCAAGAACCTTCTAAAGTCTCTTGCCAGGCACGAAGATGAAAAGACAACAGACTGCCACGTCGACAATGACGATCCACATCAAGCACATTAGTGCCCTGCGGACCAACAGCTTGTGCACAAATTCTTCTTTGACACGGAAGAAATTGGCAAAGGTGTATTCCGAGTAACCGAGGAGCGCTTGAATGGGGTCGAGCATGTATTGATGGGATACTAAGAAGTAGATGGCGATTGTGAAGGGAAGGATTTCCTGTGGTGGAACATGTTAGTCACGCTGACC
Source organism: Dothideomycetes sp. NU30 (assembly GCA_026013035.2). NCBI lineage: Eukaryota > Fungi > Ascomycota > Dothideomycetes > Dothideomycetes sp. NU30. The sequence goes on along the minus strand of BSBH01000014.1, from coordinate 196,902 downwards.
TTTGCAGAGACAAGACGGAAGATGTGAAAGGGAGATGGTGCCGAGAAAGAGAAGAACAGAAACTTACCCAGCATCTCGTCGACCTCGAAGCATCGAGGAAGATGAGGACAAAGGCAGTCCAGATAGCACCAAACAGAGCAACCAATCCAACGACCAAACGCAACATCATGCTGGGTTGCACAATGTTACCCAGAGCCTTGGCCCTCAAGAAACCAGGGAAAGCATCACGTTCCATTGCTTGATAGACATAATCCTTGGCGGCATCAAAGACTTCGGGGTCATCACGACCTTCGTTTTCGATAGCATCCGTGACTTGTTCGAGAATACCGACGGGAATAATGATTTCACGTTCGGAGCCTTGGAGGAGGTAGGTGTAGAGGATCTTCTCTGCGCTGGCACGGATGTCTTGTCTAGAGACTGTTGTGCCGTTGGGTGAAGGATCTTGAGTGTAGGGGCTGGTTTCGTTTGTCGAGTCGACCATTGATCTTCTAGCGTGAGGGTTGTCGAGGGTGTTGCTGCCCAGTGATTGCGAGGGAGAGTGTTGAGAGGCATTGTCGCGAAGGAAGGCAGATACGCGACCAGCGTCTTTGTCCGAGGGGCCGGCTAACATGCTGTGGTCGCCCTCATTGCTGTGGAGGTCGTTGTTGTTGATGTAGTTGCCGTTGTTACCGAGGATCTGACTGCTGCGTTTACTGCATGACTTTTCCAGTTCGGGTGTCTCGGCAAGGACGCTGCGATGGAGACCGCGCACGTAGTGGCGGCAGAGTGACATGTGTTGAGAGACATCGAGCCTGTTTTTGTTCAAGTAATTAGTAACTGCTCTTGAGGCGTGTCACAGCGGGACGAATGGTGTTCCACGCACCAGAAATCGAGATAATCAACACTGCGCTGCGAGTCGCGCATGTAAATGTAGAAACTGAAGAGATCGACCGGAGGTTTCGTTTGTCGACTCAGCACCTCCCACAGGTTCGGCAGCCTATTGCGCTGAACTTCCATGTGCCCCGACATGGCCATTATCTCCCTGTCACTGTCGCTATCGCGCCTTGTGATGTCTTTTTTTACGTGTCGCAATGCGGTCGAAGGGAAGTCTGGCCGTCGTCGGATGTTCGAGTGGAAAAAGCGGTTGAGCGAGAGAATTGCAGTCGGTCGGATCTTGTTGTATAAATTAAACAGCTGTTACTGAGTTTAATGGTCGCAGTTGTAAAAGGTTGAATTGAGCTGAAAGGAAACAGAACGAGTGTGGTGGTGGTTGTGGTGGTTGTGGTGGTTGTGGTGGTTGTGGTTGTCAGAGTGTTTGTCTGGGTCGTCGTCCGTCGTTCCTTCCTTCCACTTTGCGTCGTTTCCTTCCCTCAACTTCCTCCTTCCCTCCTTGCTCCGACATTCGACAAAGCGAACGGTCGGGCCAAGCCACGCATCATCCATTCTGTCCAATCATCACCCTCCGCAACGCTCAGGCCACCAATAACATCTGCACCTCAGTCCGCGGCCGCTATTCTACTTCGGGCAAGATTCTCGTTCGTCCTCATCTCTGACATGTCGACCAAACTCGACGACACCCTTCTCTTGTTTTGTGCTTTGAGCCTTGATCCTGTCATGATTTCTTGACAGCGATCAACATTGTGCTTCTTCTTCTGACGTGACGTATCCGTGTTTCGTCTTTTGGACTTCACAAATCCACTTTACTCACACCCTTCTCATAAGCAGAGTCCTCAGACATCACAAACAGGTTCTGAAAAGTATATTTACAGTATTATTATCGTCAATTGCTATTAAACGTATTCAACATTAGGTACATTCAAACGTCTACCATCTTTTCTTGTTTTGCTGTTGACAACCCTTCACGGACTGCCGGCCAACTTGGCGGTAAGAGGAGGCAGAGGGCAAGTCTCTCCATCTTCTGTCTCATAAACAACATAGTTTTGCTGCATGCCAAACAAGTTGTGTTCCGAGACATGGCAAAGCAATTGCCAAACACCAGGCAATTGAGCGTTCATGGTAAAAGTAAACATCTCTCCAGCATTGACGCTCTGTGCTGCTTGCCATTGTTGGAGATATTGGAAGTTGTTTCCGTGCATGTGGAAAACGTGAGATGCACTGCCGAATGCCATGACATACCACAACACGGGGTCGTTTCTGCACATCTCGTAGGGGGCACCATTGGACAAAACGTAGCCATTGATGGTGTAGAAGTTGGGTGCCTGAGCATCAGTCAATTGATACTCGGGGAAGTTGGCCAGTTGTGGAACCCAGAAACTCTCATTGCCAGTGTGGGGAATGACGAGCTGGTTTGTCGGTCTCAGGCTGCTGGTGTTGAGACCTCTGGCTCTGGCGTTGGTGCCGGCCATGAATGACTTGGCTTCGTAGTTTGTGTTGGTGGTAATGACAAACTCGCGGTGAGATGCCATAGTGCTGTCCATCTGTCCAGCGTTGTAGACAATCATAGGGCCGGAAAGACCGGCACTGACATCGGCGGGCATGTTGACGAAGCTGTGGTATGACCAGAGTCTGCTGCTTTCGCCTTGAGCAGGTGCCTGGGATTCGGACACAAGCCATTTGTAAACAGCGCAACCACCAGGGGGCACGGCGTCTTGCTCCTGCACGTTGGGTGATTCGCCAGTGGTGGTGTTTGGGTAGAGACTGCCTTCATACTGCTTTCCTGTTGACATGTTAGCATTTGATCATCTAACATGATAACATGGATGACATACCATAGTACATGCCCATGGAGTGCATGCTGGCGTAGTGGTCAGGGAGGTTGTTCTTGAACATGATCTGGACCATGTCGCCAACCTCTGCTCTGAGGATAGGACCATTGATACCGTTGTGAGCAGGCTGCTCAGTAGTCGTGTTGAAGGTTGCGTCAGTGTAACCCTTGTACACGGCCTTTTCCCAAGTGGTACCCCAATCACCACCAAGAGAGCCAGTGATGTTGAGGTAGCCAGCTGCAACGGCGTGAGGAGAGCTCTGGATAGGTACACCAAGCCAGTTATCCCTATGTCAAGTTAGTCCTCGCTCAATTGAACTATTCGGGCATTCACGTACCATCCGCTAGGTGCGTAGTTCCATGATACTTGCTCGGCGGCGACGTAGTAAGTGCGCACATTACCCGAGTAGTTGAAGTTGGAGGGGATGCTCCTCGCTCCAGGGAGATTTCCGTCAAGGAGAGCTGCACATGCTCCGGGAGTCGCCAGCAGGGAAGCTACAGGCGCGGTGCCGCTTGCTGGGATTGAGAGAACGCCTCCGTTAGGGAGGGATGAGCTAACATCTGCTGCTGTGGGAATGGCAGCAATGCTAGAGTTCGCTGGGATAGATGTTGCCGCCGGGTTACTGGCTGGCGCAGAGGGGTTAGGCACTAGACTCTCAGATGCGCCTGATGGAGTGCCGCTTGCGCTAGCACTGAGAATGAGACTAGAAGATGACGGTCCACCAGCAACAGTGACCTCAGCCTGTTGGGCTTCAATGGTGGAGGTTTCAGATACGACCGAGGTGGAGGTCGATGTCTCGGTGGTAGTAGTGATAACAGCAGGGTTGCAGAAAGCAAGGCTACCAAAGGCAGCGAGAACGAAAGTAGAAGAACGCATTGTCAAAGAGTGAACAAAAGCGATCAGTAAGGATTTGGAAGGAGATGCACACTGATTTGAATGAGGACAACCCATGTTGATATAGCCACACGAGTCTCCAGCCATCAGGCTGGCAGAACGCCCGGTTCCTGCATGACTATCTCGCGAATCGACAAGGATGACGGTATTTCAGGTCCACTAAGGCACACTGATCTGAGATGGCTTACCACATTCGTCCCCACGATTTGTCCAAAAATGGATAGAGATGTGCCCAAGATCAAGGCAACGCGCCGAAGATCCGTACCATTTTGTGGACTAGATATCATTAAGCCTTTGTGGATATGACCACTCTGGATGAAGGTAGGTACCGTAGCAATGAGCAGTGACGCCATGCAAGTCTGTGAGCCATATCTCAGAACTTCCACCAGCGTAGGGGTACGAGGATTGCCGCGGGACAGCATGGTAGTAGTGTGCTCTCCTTGCGGCGTTGCGGTGTTGCCGTGGGGAACCGTCTGTCTCAACTCAAATCCCAACCTCATCGCTTGAGAAGCCAAGATTTTTGTAGTAGAAGCAGGAACCACGATGGGATGAAGGAAGTGGATCGGCTACTCATGCATTGCATTGATCCACAGTGCATGCTATGGCGCGGTAAGACCTACCTTTGTTGATGGGATGAGAAAGTTGGATATCATCATCACCACAGGCTTAATCATGAGGTTATGGTGGGGTGGACATTTACGACCATATCGCGTGTGAGGTGAAAACATGCTTGACATTGTCAGCAACAACACATTCTCTATAACTCGCTCCGTCCTTTCGACGATTTGACATGGCAATTCGCAGTACCTCATGCCGGCAAGATCGCTCGATTGCTTGTGTTCGATGAATCTAGTATGTCCATGAGCCGAGCAAGATGCGATGGAAGCGAGTGATTACACTGCATGCTCCTCCTTATCGGTTTCAACTCCGAGGGCTTTCCAAGCAATTGACTCCGCGATGATGCTGACATGGAAAAAATCCGTTGTTGACAGTGGGGGGAACGACAGGATGTCGGCACGGGAATAGAAGTGATGATGGAAGAAATCTGTTTGGCTTGTTTGTCTCGGTTGCACCTCCACTTTCAAGACCTCTCCCAAGGCGGCTCCCAGCCAACGACATGCAGTCGCAACTTTAAGTTCCTGATCTCCTTCAGCCACGCTCTCATGGGCTTGAGCGAGCATGAGCTTGCGCTGAAAGGATTCCCCTACCACAAGTCGACTTCTTGACCCACGAGGTTGCTTGTGTAACCGTCAGCCATCTGCAGATAAGCATTGCGGCTCGGTTGAAATGTCTCAGATCTCAACGAATCAACTGTTTCACGGATGCGGATTTCAAGAATGTTTTATCAAAAGTACTTCTTCTTTCCAAGGGAAAATCATAGGTTGCATAGGATTCCATCACTTTTTAGCACCGCAAGATGCCCTCTGTTGATCTCCTTGACAGACTTACACCTACGCAAGAAACGAAAAAGTCAGTATTGCCAGATCACAAACTTTAACCGAAGAAAACATACCCTGCAAGCGCCATGGTCATGCGCAGTTCAGCCAAGAGGATCTTTACAGCCAACTCGACGCCATCTTGACCCTTGTACTGCACAATGTGCTTATCAGCATGGCGTCTTCCCATCATCCTACCATATAATTTTGGACGACTTACTGCAAGCCCCCAGATTGGCACTCTACCCATGAATACGAAATCTGCGCCCAAGGCCAATGCTTTGAAGATGTCGCTGCCTCTTCTAACGCCACCATCAAATGCAATGGGGATCTTACCCTTCGCAACAGAGGCACAGTCATGTAGCGCATCCAAAGTTGCCGGCACGCCGTCCAGTTGTCGCCCACCGTGATTGGATATCATGATACCATCGACTTTGTGTTGTATAGCCAGAGCGACATCTTCTGGAGATGCGACACCTTTCAACCAGATCGGTAATTTGGTTTTCGAACGTAGCCAGGGAATCGCTGTTATCCACTCAATCGATGCGTCTAGACTCAATATCAGCACGAGGCAGGTTAGTGGCGCAAAGGCATCAAGTGTACAAGCCACATGTTCAGCACATGCATGCAAACTCACCATATTCCAACCCCTTTCCTGTAGCTGTCAGATTCGGCCACTCCAACCCCTCAGGCAGCTCAAACTTGTTCCGATGTTCATTCAATCTCTGACCCAGCACCGGAACATCTACGCTCAAGAAGATAGCTTTGTACCCAGCAACTGTGCAAAAGAACACCATCAGCAAAGCCATTCAACAACGACGATATATCAGAACAAACCATACCTTCAGCACGTCCAATCGTCTTACCACAAGCCTCCTTATCCCTGATCATCGAGACATGCATGAAATAAGGATTTCCCTCACTTTCCTTGATCACATCTTCCAAGCTCTGCGTCGCAAAGACTGACAATCCCATACAAACACCCATCTTCGCTGCAGCTCTCGATGTCGCTAATTCACCGTCTGGGTGTGCGAGTCTGTGCATTGCTGCTGGGCTGAATCCGAAAGGTGCTGATGTCTATACACGACCATCGTCAGAAGGAAAATCTGCTTGGTGCGGTGTAGAGGAGACTGGAGGTAAGTTGAAAATTAGAACGAACCTTGATACCGAAAATTTCGGCACTGGTGTCGATGTTGGATACGTTGACAAGGACTCGAGGTCGGATCTTGTAGCGGTTGAAAGCGGCTTCATTATCTTTGAGCCTTTGTTTGTCCGTAAGTGTCTACTCGTACTGAAAAGTTGAGTTGTACGGGAACTGGATTGGCACTTACGTGATCAAGTCCATGGCTCCTTCGTTGTAATAGTCTGATTGTTTGGATGTTATCAGCTTCCAAAAATGACATCCCGGTCATGCCTTTCTTACCTCGATAAGGTATGGGTAAACTCCTTCCCGCCGCATCTTTCAAGTCGGCGATGGTAAGGACATTAGGGTCGAGAGTCGGTGCACGATTCATTAAGTAGGTATTGATATTCGTCGTGGAGGTAGTAAGAATAACACAATCTGTTGTATTTACAGAGGTTGGGATGAGAGGTATGTAAAAGGTCATGTACTCAAAAGAGAAGAGATACAAGTACAATCCTCTCGGTCTTGACCTTCCGATGTTTCATGCTATCAGAAGTATACCGAGAAAGGCTATTCATGGCCGACGAAGCTTTATCTTGACTTTGAGGAGTATTTTTTTGACCGAGGAGGATACATGGTCTATCGTCTTTTTTTTTATCTCTCGGTGCATTCATCGCTTATCATGCTTCGTTGCTTAAGTGCTCCCTGAACAAAGATAGGTACCTTTGACAATCGGTTGCTAGTGAATTTGGCATCTATAATGAATCGATCTATCTTCTGTAACAACAGCTTGGTTTCTGCTGATCAATCTTCCCTCAATGGCTCAAAAGAGTAATGAGTCAAGAATCTCTGAGCCATACAGGCCATGATTGATCTGCCGCTTTGGCTCTTTCCTTGAAGTTCCAATACTATATAATTCATGCAGGCCGGGCAGGCCTTCAACAAAGCCCGGCTGGCGCAATGGTAGCGCGCAAGACTTCTAAGTTGCCCTCAAGCAACACTGATATCTTGAGGCTGTGGGTTCGAGCCCCACGTTGGGCTTTATCTTTTGCTTCCTCATCTAGGATGAGGATACCTTTTCTTTTGCTGGATATGAGTGTGATGGAGGTAAGTTGAGTATTAAACAATTAATTCAAGATTTTTTTTGATGAGGAGTGGTCGCTGGTGTGTCTCTTCTGGGCTGGGCTTTTATCCTTCGCTCTTTTCTTGACAAACTTGTTATTGCAGTAGAATATAGATGACCTTGCCCCTTGGGATCCTCGTTCTTCTTTGTATCTGTTTTTTCCTTCTCCTGCTTGTCCTGCTTCTTTTGTTAAATAACAGAATGTAGTCATACCGAATCAAGCCCAGTCGCATTCTCTCTATCTTGTCGCATTCTCTAAAGGTGACAATGCGTTGTGCTTCTTACTCTGTCTATCCTTTTCACCCTTCTCTGAGCCTACAGAAAAAGGAGTGTATTGACAAATTGTTAGCTCGTTCACCATATCACATGCGTGTGTTAAAAGAAAGCACTTCTCTCATCAGTATCGACGAACTTGCTAGGTTGGCACGCAAACGAAGATACAAAGCTAGAACACCCACAAGAACACCCAAAAGTAGAATTACATTAGATCATAATACGTAAAGCTCGATCAATATCCATAAGCTCCTTTATACCGATAAAGAAGAGTTGTTGTAGAAAAATGGTCAAGAGCAGAACACAGAGGTCACACAAAGCACGAAGGAAAAAACAAGAAGTTTAGCAATAAAATGTGTTCATTTTTCAGACACCAAGTATGCTACAAGGAGAATGCAAAAAACTTGTGCGACCATCAATACATGGATCAAGCACTTCGAATAAGAAAAGTAGAAGAAAAAAAAATACGCCGTTATGATGCGTCCATCAAGTCATGACAGCACTTGGACGAACAACAGACCATGATACCTGCTCAAGTCTGTAAGAAGGCCAATGGTGCTTTATATTGTTTTTGCTCCTTTATAGACTTTGCTTTCCTCTTGTCTCGATAGGCAATAAGATCATGGCGACAAACGCAGCAAAGAAAAGACCTCCTGATGCATAAATGGGGGCATTGGGGTTGAGGCCAGAAGCGTTGACGGCAACGATAGGCGCACAAAGACCAGCGATACGGTTGAAAAGACTGGAGATACCGCTTCCGGTACCGCGGTTGGGGCCAGGGAAAACTTCGGGAGTGTAGGCGTACAAGACACCATACATGATGTTTTGGAAGAATGCCTCGAGGGAAGAGAAAGCGAGTTGAGTGCCAGAGTTGGTGGAAGTGGTGAAGAGGAAGAGGAACATGCCCGAGATGGCGGTTGCGATTGCCATGGTACCCTTGCGACCAATGTACTTGATGTTGACGGTGTAGTTTGCGATGAAGGAACCGGGGACACCGACGATAGATGTGATGGCATAGTTGCGGTAGGTGGTTGAGACGGAAGAGGCACCGCCGCCACCGTTGTTGGCGAGGTATTGAGGCAGGAAAGCGTTGAAGAGAGGGTATCCCATACCGATGGTGGCCCAGATGAACCAGATGAGGACTGTGCTGAGAGCAAGAGTGCGGCCCTTGAACAAGGGTGCAATACGTTGTCCAGAGAACTTGCCAAGCGAGCGCTTAATAATGTCAACGGTGCTGAGAGCAGTCTTCTCAACGGCATCAGGATTACCGCCAATCTGGTTGAGAATATCCTCGGTGAGCCAGGTTTGAGTCTTGTTATGCTTGGCAAGGCTCTGGATGACGTGGACGGCCTCGGTCTGACGACCACGAGAGAGCAGGAACTTGGGTGACTCGTACATGGTGAAGAAGAAGAAGCGGAAGATGAACATGACGAAAGTAATGGCACCAAGAGTGAGAATGAAGTAGCGCCAGCCCATGTTGTCAGCCTTGGTGCAGACAGGTGCAGCGGGGTCGCAAGAGTAGTTGGGGATGTAAGCCCAGGCAAGGAGAGACGAGATGAGCTGTCCAACCGGCCACCATACGGACAGCAATGTCAGGAGGTTACCGGACTCATGAGGAAGGAACTCGAGGAAAAGAGCACCGTCGACAGGAAGGTTACCACCGACGCCAAGACCAATGCAAGCGTAGAGAGCACATGTGCCAATCCAGTTGGGACCACCGCCAGCTGCGAGACCGAAGCTGCCGGCAAGGAAGAGGGTGGTGTTGAATGCGAGGCGACGACCGATAATGTCTGAAGCGACGCCCCAGAAACTGGCACCGATACAGAGACCAACGAATAGCGAGAGTGTCGTGTAACGGACATTCAAACTGCTGACACCAAACTCGGCGGCGATAGGGTCCAATGTCAATGCTACGCCCTGAAGCCAGAGATTGTCTGCCATCCAGCCGAGACCGCACAAGATGAAAAGTTCCCACTGATAGCGTCCCATACCCATATCTTGGATGGCTCTGTTGATGACTTTTGACTTGCCTAGAAGATGTAAGCAAAGTGACGGACCAGCAAGGGTTACGCGGTAGATAATGTCTGCTGGGAAGTACTCTCTTCCCACATAACCAGCGATTCATGGATACATACGGTCATAGGCAGAGTTGGAGGAAACGTCTTCCTGGGCCAACTCATTATCAACCTCTGCTCGTAGGTTCTCAATGGTGGTGGCGACTTTTCGAGTCTTGCCTTCGTTCAATGCCATGACCGAACCTGTTCTGGCAGTGTCGTTTTCGCTCGAAGAATTGTCCCCGAGTGAGCCAGTAGTAGCGAATTCTTTTGGCTTCTCATTGATTGCTGCTGGTGAGCCTTGAGTGAGTGGGCAAACATATTGTGAGAGGTCTTCTTCGATGGGGTTAGCACCTCCGAACATGCGCTTGATATATGTTATTCCGGACATGGTCGCAAGGGATTGTTTGTTTGTTGTTTCGCGAGTTTGGTGCTAGGGAATGGTTGCAAGGGAGGAAGGTTAATATCCTTTGAATCCTGCAAAAAAGTCAAAGGCAAGCAAATCACGAGTCGCTGCTTTGGTAAGACACTTTGAAATGTGCGTTGCAAGGGAAGGTGCCGAAGGTCGCGTATGTCGAACAGCTGTTGTCGTTGTTGTTCAAGTCGCTCAGGCAATCAATGTCGGGGAGTCGCTTTGGTAGAATAACTATATAATGTCGCTTGGGAGAAATGTCGAAGTAAAGGTTGCTTGGATGTTGTAGCGGCGATGAGGGTGGTCAACCAGCTTATTCACCAAGTTAACGTGGCGCGTGAGAGACTTGTTCTGGATGATGGAGAGTCAACTCTAGTTTATTGGTTGCATAATCGTCCAAATGAGTTTCAGTGAGGGGAAATGGGGCGAATCGAGGTGCGCTTGATTATTTCAAGAAAAAAGAGAGCAGAGATGTCTGAGGGATGCGGCAGGCATTTAAGAGTGGATATTTCCAAAACATGACCTCGCCCATTTTCTGAGGGTCGGTCAGTGCCCTGGGTTCGGCTCCGGACGGCGCACCGCTGTGGATACGCAGGATTGTACATAACAGGAGGATTTTTAGCAGACAGATCCAATCAACGTATGTGGTCCCACCACCTCCAATACGACCTCGATGATTATTGAGGGTAGTTAGAGGTGGATCTCGGCGGTGGAAGACATCGCGTGACAGTAGCGTGCACGTAAAGAAACTTATTTGATCCGAGCGCCCTTGGCCACCGTCATTGCTCCGAGCTTCTCGCCGCATCGTTATTCTCTACGAGGAAGTCATGTCCCCCGTTCACTTACCGTATGACGCGCTGCAGTTTGCAGATAAGCGGAATTGAGGCTCGAATTCATCAACTTGCCTCCAACGGTCAAGCAACGATGATGATTGCGCGCCACATGATGGTTCTGTTCTCATAGGAAACCGTCAAAGCAGCGACCTGTTCGGAGTGATTTCAGCCTTCGTAGCCAAAATTTTCTGCCGCACCAACGTCTGAAGCCAAGGCTGAAATGTGCCGCCGCTAACAGTGCTTCATAAATTATATTGAAAATGCTTAATGCTACTACCAACGACGTCCTAACCACAATACAACTCCTGGTAGAATCTCAACACTCGATGCTCGGAACAGCTCGGGATGTCAAAAGAGATGTTCAACCATATATCTATGTACTCGCGCATTCCACTATAGCTGCGAATCAAGAGATCAAACTGTATCGCCAGTAGTCCCTGGAGAACAATGGCCCAGCCCTGTGGCTCATCTGTCAAGAGCTTTCCAGAAATAGTTTTGACAGCTGAACAGGTGTTACAAGCAGGAGTCCGCAAACTTCTGAACCCTTCTCAGAAATGGAAGGACCCTCCTAGTTCAGTCATATCATTACACGAGTAAGCCAATATACCCCAGCTCCTGCAACGCTATCAAGTTGGTAGAGTTACAGATGTCAGATCTGAGGAATTCTGCACAATTTTATGTGAATGTCCTTGGCCGAGTTTCAAGGGTCAAGCTATGCTCTCTGCAACAGGATGACAAAGATAATGCGAGTGGTACGCACCAACAGTGAATTTCTCGGCCACCAAACAATGAGTCAAAGAAGTACGTAAAAATTGTCGCATAACGTGCACTTGGCAATCCATCAAGCGTGCATGCAGGACCACGGTTCGGAGATTGCATGAATGCAGAAGTGATCAAGAGATAGGCGGTCCAAATCTAGAGTCAGTTCAAGACAAATTGAGATGTGAGTTTTTCCAAGCAATTTGGGGTATGAAGACCGAGGACTTTCTACCTCAAAAATGGCAATCAGACGACCAGAAATTTCTCTCCACGCTTCATTTACACCCCGCCTCAAGATTCAATCATTGCATGCAAGCCGGAACATGCTTCTAGCTCTTTTTCTCGTATCAGCAAAGCAGTAATGTACGTATACAGCAATTCGTTCCACTTCTCAAGGCATATGTCATTCCCTACAGCCTCGAGTAGATGCTTGACTTTCTAAATATGAGTGGGCGGTTGTTTGCTCAAAGCTGCGAAGCGATTCAATGATACGCTCGGATATGGATGGATGTATGTAAATCGATTAGCATCATATCGTCAATGGACCTCGAGACCTGGATATCGATGGTGCCACTGGCCATCTCGAGACTTGGGACATTCGGTGGTTTGAAGAGAGACGAAGATAAAAAAAATCAACAAATCTGCATGTCAAGTTTGCTGATATGTTTGAGAATCTACCTTGACACAATGGTCTGATGAACCCGTCTTTGACCTTATCTGGCTCTTGACAGCTAATAATTCCCCAGCTTTCTCCCCCATGTTATCCCTTCTCCTCGATTGGACAAGTTACCTGATTAGTGCTGCACCTTCCAGCCTGGAGCCATGGCATCGGAACCACCCTGCTGGACAGCCTCGCAGAAGCGGGGTTGCTTGCTTGCCATCTATGCTCTCGTCCCTGACTCCTGAGGCAGAGGGGCAAAGCAGGTCGCTGTATTTGATAACAGGTGCAGAGGTGTGAGGGGTTGGTGATCATCATGGCAGCTCCCGGTAAATATCATCAGGCATTTGTTTTCCGAAAAGAGACATGCGAAATGGAATGTATGGTCATAGGCCATCTTGATGGTCAGGTGCTAGATTGGCTTTCAGAGGCACTACATCCAGACAAAGCGATGGGCGTACCGAGCAGAACACGGTGAATAGGTTGTTACTCGAGGTCGTCGTGATTCTTGATTCATGACTCGACTCGGCTTCTTACCATGCTCATGACGAGTGAGTCGAATATGGCTATCAGTGAACTTTTGCGATCATGTAGGAACCACAGAAGCGGAGAGACAAGACAGATTCATCTCTAGCAAAAAGGAGAAGAAAACTCAATTGCTTCAGTTGTAGGAGGGCAACGGGAAGCAAAAGGAAGCTCTCCATCGGGGAATCGAACCCCGGTCTCCCGCGCTTGACGAGATTTAACTCTTGACAAGCGGAAATCATGACCACTAGACCAATGAAGATGAGCCAGCTGAGCTGGTATTGGTTATGCTTCGGACAGATCTTTACCATTATATTCCTTTGCTCAAACGCTTAAAGTAAGCTTCAATGGCTTCCAGCTTCCTCTTTCTAATTTCCAATCCTGAACAGAAACCACTATGCATCTTAGTAGTGCAGGAAAGCCTATGGCAGGAATCTAGGATTTCATCACTATCTCCAGCACCATAATGGTGTACATTGTCGAAGAAGATAATCATACTCATGGGTCGACTCGATACAGAGCGCCAGCGGAAGTGATGAAACTCACTCAAAGTCGTGCCTCTCGATGAGCCACTAATATTGGTCACAAAGTAAGCATCAGTCGACATATGTCTTCAACATTGATCACCAAAGATCGTAGTAGAAGGTTCTTACCAGATTATTCTAAGTAGAACAGCAGAGCATCCTGGTCTTCTTTCCACAGTCACCATAACGTCGCCAAGTCTGGCAACTCACTCAACTGTGAAAGTGAAGATGGCAACACCGAAAACGCGAGTCTGCTAGAGAAGATGCTACCGAGGGACTCTTGATAGACCTCTGCTGTTCCCACATATCCCGTAGAAATCGCTGAACGCGGTCAAGGAGGGCAATCACTGGGAACATGGCTATTCTACATTGGGGCGGAGTGGAAGAATATAGAGCGGACTAGAGGAAAAAATGCCTGTTGAACACCTGAAAGGTACAAAGTTTGTACTACAAACGAGTAAGAGTTCACAGTTGCTGATCCTCAAGTGAGGCATAACGGCCATGGAGTGCGCGAGCATCTGCCTCTTCCACGGCGAAACGAAATATTCCAATAACAATACTTTTCTGGCATATCCTTCCTCAGACTGTCGCAACGCTCAATCCATTGGCAGTTCATTTTGATGAATCTCCCTCACTCTCAAATCTCACCCTTTTGCCCTCCCTGGTCACCAGTGTGATATCGTTCTCATCATCCTTGTCTGCCATGTTCTTTTCAGACTCGTCTTCCATGTCCTCTACAACCTCCATACTCACCACTCTCTGCCTCCTGCTGATGCTCTCGCGTAGGTAGTATCTCTGAGGCAACTCCCGACACCAAGGCCCCTCAAAATCATGTTCCATCAACAACCAGCTAATCTCCCTGGCAACTTCCTTCCAATCCTGCCACTCCCGCAGGAAGATACCCAGGAAGAGTCTAGGTCTGATGGGTCTTGGAACATCGTCATCCTTTACACAAAGTTGTAATTTGACGTTCAGATGAGGAAAGCAGTCTTGGAAGACCGTGTTCATGATGTTTACGGGGATCCAGAGGACGTGATCATTGGCAGGCCTTGGTGCTAATGACGAGAAGTGAAGGCCCAACGAATGATCCATAGGTTCTTCGTAAGGAGGCATATCAATGGCTGTGGCGAAGGTCGTGTGGATGGCGATGAGGTCTGAGTGATGATGTGTGGAGCCGCTCTGCTGTGTCGAGCTGTTCTTTTGTTCGAGGCTACTCTGCTGTGTCGAGCTGTTCTTTTGTTCGGGACTATTCTGCTGAGAGAAGCTGTCATGCTGCTCTGGGCTCAACGAGTCACACCGAGGTTCGTCCATGAAGATAATCGGGTGGATGGTGGGTATTGAGTGATCCTGTGTGAAGCCGTTCTGCTGTACCTGGCGCTGGCCTTCTCGTCGGCGCATTACGTATGGCATTTTCTGTGATTGTGGTATGTTGATCTGTAGATGCAGCAGGTATTGATGTGCAATGAAGATAAGCTCCTGTTATGGATGTGATGAGAGTGTTTATAAGTAAAGAGAGAAGAAAAGGCAGTCCATCGAAGGCTTTTAGATATTCCCGGGTCGTTACTTCCTTTAAGGTTCACTGTAGCATTCCATCCTTACCCTTCTCAGCTTGCGTCCAAATCCGTCCAATAGCACACCAGTCTCGTTCTTTCCTCTAGAAGCAAACTGGATCAAATGCCCTGAAGTGGACTCAAGAGCGATTCTGAAGGTTGACTCTGTCAATCTGGCTTTGAGGCAATGACATGTTAAAAGAGTCTCTTACCGTGATGCTTTTGAAGCCACATATGTGCGTCAGACGAAGACGCATATGGGGGATGTGCATGGCTCTTTCTTTTGACTCTCTCTAGCGGCCTGGATGGGTCACAATACAAGTAGTACTTACACGGGAAGATTTAAGCATTGTCGAAAGGCTGATGAAGATGCCATCAGCTTTCGACAGACTTCGTAGATGCGCACCGTGTACTTTTCTTTCTCCAAGATGGAGGTAATGTTCTCCATCGCAGTCTCGATGGAGACCCTAAGGCGCATATAAGTTGATAAGAATCCATCTGGCGCTCTCTAGGCTCGCAAGACTTGACAATGACAGCATAGAATACTTGGTTGAACCGGATCCGTTGGCTCTTACTTACCTGGCTCCGATCCGGCACCATACTAAGACTCGGCACCAGCACATGCATACATGCTGCCGCTTCTAATGTTCAGGATCGTTCGTTGAGCCATCCTACAGGGTCCGTTTCGTTTTGCGTTTTGTACTTCACAAGTTGCGAGGACATCTATTGATATTATCAGTGAAAGCTTGTGATGCCGTCTGTGCCCCGATCTGGGTATACAGCGTAAGGGCACAGGCTGAAACAATAGCCATAGACCAACACGTACTATCTTTGTACACAATCTGTGTTGCTGGTCATGGTCGTGTGGATTTCAGTCGATCCAAGAACGAAAACCGGGCTGCCCGACTGTGTACGCTGCACCATCCATGAACATCGCCGAGGAATTTCCTTGTCGTGCTGCTCACGAGATTGATAGAGCCACAATATTGGCATGCAAAAGATGTGCCTTTTTTCGTTCCCAGCTGCATTGGCTCGCTCATGAGGTGGTTTGCTTCAGTCCTCAGTTTCGATCATCGAAATCAGTCTCTTTTGACAACGAACATCACTATGGCTCCGTTGCTCAGACTCCCTTTCCATGGGTTTCTCTGGGGCATCAATTCTGGTCGCTGCGAGAGACTGGCGCCAGTGCGGGCAGATTCCTTTGACACCTCGCAGGTGATAGTGCCTCATTCGGGAGCTGAGATGGAGGCTATCGTAGGTGCAAGGGACGAAATTTGAACCAAATGAGCCTTGAAAAGGGGGATGCCGCTCATCAGTCCTAAATGACAGTGGTACGAATAGCTGTGATTACAGGCTCCCGCAATAGAGCAGTATCGAAGAAACGATAGCAAGAAAACTTGATGTAGCTATTGGACTCGATCTAGCCTGGTTGGGTTGAAGGGCCGAGCAACATAATCTAATCAGTTTAGTCTTGTTGCAAGAACTCTCCATTCCTGCCACATAACAAGTGTTCTCGCATCCTACCTATGCTCATCGCTTCAACACTCTTCTTCGCGTACGAGTCTTCAAGATTGCTTCGGGATGCCCGAAATGTCACTGAAAATCCAGCTCGCCTTTCATGTCTCTTTTGGTGATAAGGCCGCTTCCTCTGCAAGTTGACCCACTTACCTATCCAACAGCTTAAAAAACCACCCGCTGTTGAGCTTCAAGATCAACGATCACATTATCATCAATTTCCTCAAACAGTAACCTGAATGACCACTCCCACTCAAACTACACCGCACCAAACATATCCGACTTGATTAATTCGAACGGCTCGAAGAGTCTCGAACAATCGAGCTTCGTGAAAATTGATTGAAAATATGGGAATAAAAGAGAAAAAACAAGACGCGCAAAGCTCGGAAGACAAGGCGCGCAAGAATCTTCCAACAAAATCCTCCAAGAACCAATCAGATTTTCCCACTTGATCAGCACACGCCCCGGGAACCTCGCGGTTACCGGAGCAGATAGGTAACTATCACAGCATCTCGACAATTATCGGATATGACCTGACACTTGCTTGGAAAGCAAGAGCTCGAGGACAGGAAAAAATAGCTCACTCGTGACATTTACATATAGCCACCATGGTAGTGACAGGTAGGTCTCTCTTTCTCTCTCCTCTCGTTCCACATACAAAAGCTAGGTTTCCCTTATTCGAAGGTGTACGCCACGACTTGCATTGCCTTTCTTTACCGCACTTATAGCCTTTGCAATTGCGATTCTGTTATCCACTAGAAACAATCAGACAACCATGCCTCCCAAAGCTCCACAAGCAGGACAACCGTGGGCAGATAAGCCTATGGCTTTGATCCCTACACCACAATACCAGACCAAGGAGGTAATAGTTTTCTTGACCAATCTCAATATCTCAATTGACTAACCAATTCTGCGGACAGACCGATATCTGGACCAAAGGTGCCACTCACATGGCTCTCCTCCACAATGCCGTCATCCGCGGTTTCAACACAATCTACCAACAAGCACCCCACCTCTACGCTTATGACCACGCCGACTTCATTGATTACAGCTTGACCTGGTACCGTTTCGTGAAATCACACCACGACGATGAGGAAGCCGAGTTGTTCCCCAAAGTCGAGGCCGTCCTGGACGATAAAACTATCTGGAACAAGACACATGAGGAGCATGGTAAGAAGCTCAAATCCACCCCGGATCATAACATAGCAGTTTGCTGATAGGATACCAAAACAGAATCCTTCCTGAAAGGTCTAGAAGAATTCCACCACTACCTGGATGCCCTCCACCACCCCGAACATTTCTCAGGCAAGAAGCTCGTCGCCATCATGGACACATTCCGCGAACCCTTTGAACAACACTTCCACTCTGAAATCGACACCATTCTCTCCTTCGCCAAACATCCTTGCGCCCCCGCACCAAAATCTCCTGCCGCCAGTCAGGCCTCACACATCTTCAAAGCTTGGGGAAAGCAAACAATCACGAAAGCTGGTATGTGGGATGTCGTACCTTTTGCATTGATGAACATGGATGCAAAGTACGAGGAGGGCATGTGGGCACATTGGCCACCAATGCCTGCACCAGTTAGATGGATGATGGTCAATGTGGTGGGAAGCTGGTATGGCAAGTGGTGGAGGTTCGCTGCTTGCGATGCCAGTGGGTACCCGAGACAGTTGTATGCTTTCAAGCATAAGAAGGTGGTTCAGGCACAGAAGGAGGTTGAGAAGAAGGAAGAGGCCCTGGCTGAGGCCAAAGCTGAGGATGCTCCTGCGAAGGAGGTAGAAAAGAAGGAGGAGGCTTTGGCTGAGGCTAAAGCCGAAGCTGCTGCTGTGGCGGCTTCTTGAAGTAACTTGACTTGCTCTTCATTTGGGAGCAGATCTTAATGGGTGTATGAGGCTCCGACTTATTCTTCTTCTTAGCTGTAAGATTATAATCGTATTATGTTTTTATTGTCCTGGCTTTTTCGCACGCCGTCTCGTGAAAATTAGTCCTTGATGATTTACCATGTCTCTGATCTAATATACAGACACGGAGTCCTCTCTCCTAAACAAAAACATAGAAACCGAATTGATCTTTCATACAGTTATGATGGAAGGACAAAAAAATGTGACCACGCCAGGGGTCGAACCTGGAATCTCTTGATTCGTAGTCAAGCGCCTTGCCATTGGGCCACGCGGCCATTCATGGACTTCCCATGATCATTTATGTATATACTCTACAGATTATCTGTCCAGCTCGGAGATGCTGAACTCGATCTTGAGAGCATTGCCTCCATAGTTGAGGCTGTGTGTGAAGGATTCAGGCACGAGACTTCTCCGCCCCAGGTTCGAGGTCAAGATTCCTGCAGGAATCACGCACCAACACATGGCGAATCGTGGCAGTGTGATGATCGAATCTCCAACGGTTGCTTATTACCACCAACATACCAGAGAATAGACGACAAGATCTCATACCAATTCGATAGAAGCCGCCTGCAGGCAATCATACCCGCGGCGCGGGTATAACAGTAGTAGTACGACGCCAAGTATGCCAAGCATTTACCGTTACTGGTGATGTCAATAAGGTAACAAAGACAAAACACAATAATGACATGGCGCAGTGTTCTAAGATCGAACGCCTCTATTTCTTTTTCTGTAGCGTGGGGTAAATAGAGGGAAGATCTTACGATGACCTAATAATCTTGCTCTTTCTGAGGGTGGCACAGTGGGTAGAGGATGAGCGTTTGTGAGGCGAAATAAGCGGATATGACGGTCTTGACTTTTCTTGGTTAATGGATGTTGCACTTGCAATTCATATATGAGTGTCAGCCACTGCACGCCTGGTTTCCTTTGATCATTTCACTTTGCAATCCTACATTTGCAACGCAATTACCACATCCTACTATCGACGTTATCTCGACAGATTATCCTATTTTGCCCAATATTCCCAAGTACAGTCTGGGATCATAGGAAACATCAACTTCGTCATCCGACTTTCAACCAACAGACTTTCAATCTCACACACACATCACCAATGAAGTTCTCAAGCGTCGCCATTTCAGCGCTCAGCTTGAGCAGCGTTGCGACAGCAGCCGTCATTCCCGAAGAGGCCACCTCACTTATTGTGCGATCAGACTACGAAACTTCGTCATCGCCTGAGGGACAAGTCCTCGAAAAGCGCAAGGGAGGAGGCGGCGGTGGAAGAGGTGGTGGTGGTTCTAGCGGCGGCGGAAGCAGAGGTGGAAGCTCCTCATCTGGTTCTTCGGGCTCATCAGGCTCGTCAGGTTCGTCAGGAAGCGGTGGTCGTTCAGGCAGTACCGGTAGCAGCGGCAGCTCGGGAAGCACTGGTGGTCGTTCGTCGTCATCTTCAAGCAGCGTCAGTCCCAGCTACGGTGGTGGAAGATACTATGGTGGTGGTTCCACTTCAGCCTACTCCGCTGGCAGCCGTTCTCCAGGAGGTGTCGCACCTTACCTTGTTGGTGGTGCCGCCCTCGGACTAGGCACCGGTGCTCTTCTCTACGGCGCATACCTCTACCCTTACCATTACCCATATTCGTTCTACAACCGCACGGCACACGACGACGACAACAACAACAACAACCAGCAGAATAACGGAACAAACACAACACTTCCCGTTGAGTGTTTCTGCGAGCAGTACTCGGCTTGTGGTTGTGAGGATCAAACCGACTCATCTTACCTCGACAGCATTGTCGGTAATGGCTCCGCTTCGGCTCTGAATTCGACCGTCGCTCGCATTGCCCCAGTCAATGGTACCAATACTTTGATCATCAACGGTACCTTGCCCAATGCCACTGAGGATTCCAGCAGCAGCGGCAGTTCTGGCAGCACTTCTGGTGTCTCTTCTGCAGCTTCTTTGAAGAGAGGCCTGATTGAGAACTCTGGCTGGTGGGCTATTGCTGCTGGTGTCGGGTACACTGTATACCTTATGTAAATACAACACTGCAATATTCATGAGATATGTTATGCTGGCGTTTGGATGAATGGATTGATACCATTGGGGGCAGGGTAACTTTTCTACACTTTTCAGGTCAATATTATTACTGTATCACACTTCGATCAGCTCTCATACTTTTTCATGGTTCCTCTAGACGCATTGGAATGGCACGTTTACCTCTGTGATTGCAACTTTGCTGTACTTGTTTTGAGTTTCGTTCTTGTAGTAATAATTTAAACGCATACCCAGAAGGCTTGGGCGATACGTCTATCAACAACAGCAATACACATATCTCCTACAGACCTATGCTCCTGAATAAACATCCTCAAGGATGACCTTGCCGTGTCGCAGAAAAAATTGAATACCGTTCCTCGATTGCAGAAGGTGTAGCATGGCAGGGTCACCCTAACCACCGAAAAGCCACACAGACATTCACAAGGTCTCTTGTGATTCAATGGGATGTAGGTTGACAATCTGCTACTCAAGACCATGTTCTAATGCCCGTTCATACATCAAATCAGAAAAAGATTGCCGAAGTCTGGTGTCAGTGCAGACAGACCTCAGACAGCATTGGAGATCTCGAAGGTTATATGCTTCGGTAACAGAAATGCTTGCGAAGGATACGAGTGATCGGACTGAATGGCAGGTACTGTGGTCTTGATGAGATGGGAGTTTGATGGCAATGAAGATGTATTGAAGACGAAGAATCAAGACTGCTAATGGCAGAGTTCTCACTTAGATATTCGAATGATTCTACTCGAGTAAACCTACCGTTCTTTCAGATTGGAGTAGCAGTCGGTCATATACCTCACAAAAGTCTACTCTTTCCATGAACACGGTAGAGCTTAGAGTTGATATTGTTCCCACTGGATGTGATACACAGGGAGTTGGATTACGTTGGAAAAACATAGATCAAAACAACCAGAGAGAACTGCTGCTCGGCAGTTATGGTTTCAACATGCTGTCGTCGTTGCTGGTGCGACGAACCTGCAAGCACGAACGACTTACATGCACACGAACTATGCCGGATGCTTCGTTGACAGCGAACATCCGATCTGGCAGACGAGCTGCAAGCTGATCACTGACCGACAATTTTGCACCCATGAAAGGCGTCTCGATGGTTTGCTACCACGAAGCGAGGAAGATCTACACGCGAGTAATGCTGGGCAAATCTCCATCAATAACGGAGAATGGGCGATGCCACGAGACACGTGAGCATCAGCATGTGGAGAGATCTCACATCAATGGAGTAGAGTGCCTGGCCCTGATGGAAGGATCGTATCAGGTGCATGAATACCAAGAGTAAAGGCGAGTAAATACCGTAGAGGCATGGCAGAAACTTTACCGCACAGAAGAGGATGATGCTGCAGGGTAGGTTCAACATCACGCGTCTCGTCCCGGCGGTTCATCGGTCATATTATTGAGAGATTCAAACGTAGCCGCGGGACTGGTATCCTGGCCCGAATGTGCAATTTCATGTTCCTGGAAGCGATGTTTGGTTGAATTTCGAAGCATCTTGGCCCTTGTTACAGGTGGACAAGTTGTCTCCCGAGCAGCACAGCAGAGATGATGGTGTGTGAACAAGCAAGATCTTTCGGAGATGGTAGTTGTGGGGAGGGGAGTGTTTGTGAGGGGTGAGAATCCCCCGGTTGTGTAGTC
Organism: Dothideomycetes sp. NU30; assembly: GCA_026013035.2. NCBI lineage: Eukaryota > Fungi > Ascomycota > Dothideomycetes > Dothideomycetes sp. NU30. Next base: position 174,929 of record BSBH01000014.1, on the reverse strand, counting down.
TCCACATGGATTTCAAACGACACATCATCCTCACCCTGGTACGTCAGCAAGAACTACTCAGGTTCTGGCACACCTCATCAGCCGTGTCCAACAGAAGGACTTGTGACCGAGTGCTCCTGGCTCCACTATTCTCGAGGGCTTTAGCCCGAGGCCAATTTTAGTAGTGTTGTTGTTGTTGTTATTCGAACCCAACCCCTCATGCAGACGATTCAGGAATGCCTGCTTCACATTTCTGTGGCATGAACAGATTCCAGGGCGCGACCGCTCCGAGACATTGGTTGACCATACTTGGTAGAGACGCTGTTGAAATTCAGCACTTTCTTTCGAGAACGCTACTGTACCGTCAAGTCATGTCCAACGGTCTACGGTAGGTCTAATGTTTCTGAACAGCAATGTCTGGTGCTCTGTTTGGCGTCTGCTTTGGCCGTCTTTCTCGGAAGACAGTTATTGTATCAGCATTGGCAATAATCAATCCCCTTACATCAATGGTATCATCCGTCCATCGCTTCTCGTATCTCCGAGTGGTGTCGTGGGATTGAGAGCCCACATAAACCCCAACCTCCATATTATCAATATGCTCGGCCCCAGGCTCCTTCGCAACTTTATGTAAAGGATTTGCACCGCTAATACTCAACATGTGTCTTTATCCGAGATTGTTGTGGACATCCTTGGTCTGCTGTTGTGTTGTCCATCGCACGAGGTCGCTTGTCTGTCAACGGCCGTTGCCATATGATATTTTGAGCTCACCAAACTTGAGAAAACTCAGTCAAAACGCCATCCGAGTACGCCACCCACGCAAAGCCTCGAAAAATTGATTGAACCCAAACCCAGAGGCGTCGAAGAAAAGCCTTATTTCCACGGTTCCTGCGCATGGAAAGAGCTTGACTAGCGTGAAGACTTTTCGGCATGACATCAGACCGGTAAAACACTCTCTAATTCTCATTTACCGGCGCTGGCTACCCTCAACGGATAAGATCAACACGAGTTTTGAGTGGTCGGCGTTTGGGTTCTGTTGGTTTTCCAATCGTTCGCCATACAAAGGTCTGACCCGCCAAGGGTCTATGAAACCAGTGGCGTCTATCTGCCAAGCTCAGAAGCCACTTCCGTCTCCGTGCCTGGCAAACCTTGTAATCTTCCGGGAAAGTACAACGTCACATCCTTTTACCAGTGTCAGCGATTTTTCTCTCTAAAACTCAGTGAGCCAAGGATGAGATGGGAATTGTGGGTTCAACATCTCGGCGGACGAGAATGGTCGGTGGACCAGTGCCCCACCATCCGCATTTTCTCCGCAACACTGCTGCTAAGGGCATGTCATGATTCAGTCGCCTGCGAGTTGAACATCTTATAAGACCTGTCCTGCTCCCCGTTCCCGGACGTGCTTTTTTCCTCTTCATAGGATCTTTCTTTTTATATCCCTCCCTTCGAGTCGGTCTGAGTTGCTAGACAAGTCAGCAAACATGAAGGTTACAATCAACTCGGAAGGTATCCCTACCTACTGGGGTACCACCGGTAGAGGACTGCAGATGCTGGTCACTGCCGTTGCTACTACTGATTTCTTACTTGTATGTTGCTTGTCGATTGGTTTGTTCCAGTCGCTGTTCTAACATGTTCACAGTTCGGTTATGATCAGGGTGTCATGTCCGGTATCATTGGATCTCCCGTCTTCGAGACCGATTTCCCCGAGACCAGGGGCAACGACACATGGCAGGGCTTCGTTGTCTCCATCTACGCTGTCGGCTGTTTCTTTGGTGCTTGCTTTATCCTTACTTTCGGCGACAAACTCGGTCGCCGCAAGTCTATTTTTATCGGTGCTACTACTATGCTTATTGGTGTCATCATCCAAATCGCATCGGTCCCCATAGGCGCGGGAGCCTCGGCACAATTCATTGTTGGACGTTTCATCACAGGTGTAAGTTATGGTCATCACGTTGTTTTGATTGTAATGCTGACCTTTACTGCTAGATTGGTAACGGAATCAACACTTCCACCGTTCCCACCTACCAAGCCGAGTGCAGTCACTCGCACAACCGTGGAAAGCTCATCTGTATCGAGGGAGGCAATGTCGCCATCGGCACGCTTATCGCTTATTGGATCGATTTCGGATGTCTTTACGCTCCTGACAAGATGGTCTGGCGGTTCCCCATCGCCTTCCAGTGCCTCTTCGCAATCATCGTCCTCGTCCTTACTTTAAGACTTCCCGAGTCTCCTAGATGGCTGTTGACCAAGGATCGTACAGAAGACGCAACTGTCGTGCTTGCTGCACTGAACGGGCTTCCTACCGATGCTGAAGAGGTCAAGAAAGAGGTTGGCATCATCATGGACTCCATCAGAGCTTCCGGACACAAGGGCGGCAACACTCCTCTGAGTGCCCTTTTCACCAACGGCAAGACCCAGCACTTCCGTCGTCTTATTCTCGGTGCCTCATCTCAAATGATGCAACAACTTTCCGGATGTAACGCCGTCATCTACTATTTCCCTACCCTCTTCGAGAGTTCTATCGGCACCAGTCATACTCTGTCCCTCCTTCTCGGTGGTATCAACATGGTTGTCTACTCTCTCTTCGCCACAACCTCTTGGTTCGCCGTCGAGCGTGTTGGTCGTCGCAAGCTGTTCTTGATCGGTACCGTGGGCCAATGTTTGTCCATGGTTCTCGTCTTTGGTGCTCTCATCCCTGGAACTCCCGGCGCTGCCAAGGGTGCTGCTGTTGGTCTCTTCACATACATCGCCTTCTTCGGCGCCACCTGGCTACCTCTGCCTTGGTTATACCCTGCTGAGATCAACCCTCTGAAGACCCGTGCCAAGGCTAACGCTGTTTCCACCGTTTCTAACTGGATCTGGAACTTTTTCATTGTCATGATCACTCCTGTTCTCATTGGCAAGATCGGATGGGGTACTTACCTCTTCTTCGCCGTTCTGAACGCCATCTTCTTCCCATTCATCTACTTCTTCTACCCAGAAACCTCTCAGAGAACTCTCGAAGAGATTGATTTGATCTTCGCTAAGGGATTCATCGAGAAGATGAGCTATGTCCAGGCAGCTAAGGAACTCCCTCGTATGAGCGCCGAGGAGATTGATGCTAAGGCCCGCGAGTACGGCTTCGTCTCATCTGACGACGAGGCTGGCCAGATCAAGGAGGCCAGATTTGGCGAGAAGGAGGATGACCTGGCCTACCAAGGCGGCGGTCTTGCTTAGATAAAGCCCTCTCGTTTTCATACTATCACGAGAAGGATGTTCAGAAGAAAGAGGATGTTGTTTTATACCCCTGGGAATTATCAGACCTAGCCGATATAGGTCATTTGTTTTTGCTTATGCTTTTCTTGTCTGTTTTTACATCACCTACACCTAGATTGGGTCTTCGTTGTCTAGATGGCAATGTCATAGAGTTGCTTTGGATTTACTAGACACATATCTGCGCTTCTTGATCATCTCAGAATCGGTTCATACAAATAGACATCTATAAAAAGCATTATCTTTCACGTTTACATCGATCTTGTTCGTTCTTGTTTACTTCTGTCTCCTCAGTTGTGGATTACCTTTATGTTTTCCATTCGACTTGGAAGAATAGCTCGCTCACCATCACATTGTCACCTCTACAGTACTCCACTGTGGCAACGAACCTTTAATACATAAGAGTCATGGTCCTACATTCTAGACTTGCCTCAAACAGAGACCCAAAGCTCATCTCCAGTTTTTTTCGCCACGAGTTCGATACCAAAGATTTCTCTGTGCACTTGACTCGAACGATATTCGCAATTTTGGTTCTGATTTTGGCCCCACGGAAGGCGGTTCTACGGAGATATTTCTGAAGAAGGAAAGGACTTTTTGAGTCAGTCGTGAGGAACGGCGATCGAGATTTTGTTCACTGAGAGAGACAGGAGGAGCAACAAGAGAGGTTTCATTCCATTGTAACCCTTGGTGTTTCGAATATTTATCTACATGTTTTTGGAGAGAATTAGAGTCGACGACGAGAACCAGATATCTCGTATAGCTCGTATGGACATCCTCGAGTCCCGAAAAGCCAAGTCAGCGATGAATCAATTTCAGGTCGACAAAGGTAGATGAAGTACAACCCCGGGGAGATGGATAGGAAAAGTCACAGGGAACAGAAACGATCACAAGCTCAAAACCACATGTCCTGCCCTCGAGGTCGCGGGACTAGAAGAGGGCCAAGATATTCAAAAGCCGATGGCCCCATGCAGCAAATAACAACCCCAAAATTCCCGAGCAAGGAAAAGAAGAGGAGAAGAAGGATGGGGGACCCCATGATTCCTTCTCTCCACCCCAATCACCCACAACGATCCTCCACATGTCATGTACTCCGTGTGTTGATAGTCCTCCGTGTATGCAAGTAGATCACAAAACCACCATGGAAAGTCGTGACCCACATCGAACCACACAACAATCCTTGTAATATGTCCGGCGAGAAGTCCGAGAAGGCTGTTGATGGAGATGGCCGAAACTTCGAAGCGAGATGGATTGACAAAACGCTTCGGACGTTTGCGGCTATGTGAAAGATGGGAATAAGGGAGAAATGCAAGCGACACGGAAGGAACGGGTATCCAGGACGGTAAAAGAGGTTTCTGGAGAGTCGAGAAAAAGTGGATATGGTGGTTAGTTCGAAGACTACCTCGTCACGTGGAAGCACGATGGATTCCTTTGACGGGAGAGGAAGAAGGGTAAGCTAACCATACAAGAAATTCCAGCTTGGATCAAGAATCTCGTCCTCTTCCCGAGATTGACTTGATACCTGTAGAAAAGCAAAGAGTCAGAAGAGTCAAAGAAGAACTCGATTTTCTTGCAGTAGATACTAGTTACACAGCACAGAAACATCGGGACATCCATGAGGAGCCTGCTCTCAGTAAAAACAGTGACATTAATTCAGCCTATACATTTTGAGAAGAACCATGACTACTGGACGAGAATCTATCAGGAGACTGTTACAATTGTCCTAACTCAAGACTTTCAATGGAACAATCCATTCACAGTTGTCTATTTCTGTTATATATCTTTGCAATTCCCCATTGTGCTATACCAAGAAGGTGCTTGAAGCATTCGAATCACCTCCTTGTGCAGTCTCCGAAGAAATTGAGATCATGTCAGACAAACGATTCACATGGGACATGAAGACACTGTGTAGCTTTGCTGACGTTTCATGGTAGAATTTCATCAATCTATCCACATTTTGATTGACTTGATGGAAGAAGAACAGAGAGCCTCATACTTGGTACAAGTTCTAGAAAGCTCGAAGAAGATTGATCACGGCTCCGGTCAGACATAAGCCTGTAAAACAGACTCATGTTCAGGTAGAGAACATGAGACCATCTTAAGTTCGAGAAAGCGAGCACGGAGTTGTTCAAGTTCACCAGAAATCTTTTAGTATACACAATGCTGATAAGGTGAACCATATACGTACAGTCTACAGAAAGGTCGTAATTATGTACTTGGTCATTTTGAACAGAGATGAGTCGACTTGATGATAATCCTGTTCTATGAGAGTCCCTCGTGAATTTGGAGAGAGATCTGACCTTTCAATGGTAGTTGCAGCCATGAAAACGACTTGATCAAATGCACAACCCAATGAATTGTAATCTCAGTCCTCGTCACCTTCCTCACCATCTCAGGGAAGGCATCTTTCTCCACGCCGCGAGACTGTAGTCGCAACCACCTCTACGGTTTAGAGCGATCTTCGATTCCTCACAAAGAGCTTGGAAGACGAGACATTGCTGCTCGAAGCATGGTAGAAATCCTCCTCCGTAGCAGAGGTGACAAGGACTTGCAGCTTAGAGCAAACGCGCCGGCCGCAAACCCCCGAATTTATGGCTGTGAGGATCTCCTTTGCAATCGCTGCGACCACGTGGAAAAATGACCAGACGATAGAAACAACGAGTGATATCACGAAAGTGGACGGCCAAATGGTTGGATCTGCAGTACTTGGCGATCAAGTAGAGATGAAAGATTTGTGTTAGAAGATGCTCCAAAGTGCCGGTCCAGGCTCCCTCATAAGCACGAAGGATTATGTCTCGCGGACCAGTCCTTCTGCAATATTGTACAATGGGTCGATAGTGGATCAATCGCGTGTACCATTCTTCGAAAGTGGCAGGAACAGGACTAGCAGGAGGACGAGCAACGGAAGGAGACGCTGGAGGAGAAGGAGCCGGGGTACGAGCTGGAGCAGAAGCTGGAGTAGAAGCTGCAGCAAGATTCGAAGTGCTGGTCGGCATAGTGTCTGGAATATCTTGGAATAGCAACGAGCCGATGTGATAATGATGATAATAATAATACCGATGCTGATGTCGACGAGAAGGATATGCAAAGTGGTGAAGTGTCGAGAAGGACACCATGACAAGGCAGGATCAGGGCAGTCGCATGGCGCCAGATATAGCAGGTTTTGCAACACAGTGTGCAGATAGGAGCGACCTAGAGGACCTTCTGGTTACTATAAGAGGACGGTGCTGGATACTCGAAGGACAGCGTGACAATATGTCCATGGTGAGAGACAGCTTCCCCATGACAAGTACCACTTGGTGATTTATACAGGCCAGCAGAAGATCCAGGTTGATCTCGAATATGATGCTGCATGTGACGAGATATGAGGAGGCAAAATGACATGTTAAGAGGTGGCAGCACAAAATATTGTGTCTGTGATGGCGGAAAGAAACGTGTCAGACACGACTACACCAAAGGTTGAGGAAGCAGATGAGCCCTGAATGAGTCTAGAGAGCCATCTCACACCTCCATTGAGCGATACATAGTATCAAAGTCTGCAAGAGTGTGAGGCGCGCGAAGCGCGAAGCGCGCCGGCTCATCTCTCCCTCCCCTCCGACTTTTCTTCTTCTCATACAGACCTTGTGAAGATGCTGGCGATCAAGAAGGTCGGGCATCTGAAAGGACCTCCACAACATGACATGCACACGGTAGCGAGCATGTCTGAATGTACTTAGTTTGATTACACTGACAGCATAGACGTCTAGATGGTAATACTCTTCTTCAATTTCCAGCCCGAAAGCCAAAAGATCGATGAAAAGAAAGGTGTATCCAACAAAAATTCCGCGAATAGAGCCCCCGAAGGAGATCTATGAAAGGTCCTCCGCTCGCTGTGCAATGAACGAGGTCCTTTCAGATGCCCGGCCTTCTTGATCGCCAGCATCTTCACAAGGTAAGTATGAGAAGAAGAAAAGTCGGAGGGGAGGGAGGGGAGATGGAGGTTATATAGCCCAGCGGGAAGTGGCAGAACCAGCTGTGTTTAGATGACTAAGCACTGGCTAAGCCGTTTGGGGAAGCGGTCAGGAGCTGCTGCCTTGATAGAACGATGAAGTGAAGGATGGCATCTCGTTGACACATACAGTACTTGGAGTCACCAAGGCAGGTAGGCACCTACCTATCTACGAAAAGATTTACTGTGTAGCTGTCACTGGCTGTGTTCTCGAGGGCCCAGGAATTTGAGGAGTTGACCGGCGAATGGGTCTAGTTTCCTTGTTTCTCTGTTGACGATAAGTGCGGACTTTTGATGCTGCCGTAGCTCAGTGATAGATGACCTGCTCAGATGAGTATGCAATTTCTGTACATGATCAGGCCTTGTCCGCTTTCCATGAGCTCTTCTAATGCCTCGGACCTGAGGAGAGAGTGAGCTGGAGCTTATTTCCAACGACCATGACGTCTTCAACTGTCCTGCTTGATAGCGTCAACTCTACCTCTCCGTCGACAGTGACACTGAAAATCAAGTGTATTCTTTTGTCTCACAATACCTCTAGACATATTACAGCAGGTTCGACACCGCCTCCAAGTACACAAGCAACACTGCCGTCAGCGATTTGAGAAAGTCACCATGTCCACCACGCACGGCGCCCTCGTAATCATCGGCTCTGGCCCAGGTATTGGCAGCCACGTTGCTCACCTCTTCGCTTCAAAGTCATTCTCGAAAGTTGTCCTCCTCTCCCGCGACTCATCCCGCCTGTCCAAGGATGCCGAATTTGTACGCTCAGCCTCCAAATCCGTTCAGGTCGACACGCAGACCATCGACCTCTCCAACACGTCCAGTATACCTTCCGCCCTTGCGAAAGTCGACGAGAAACTCGGTGGAGAAAAGCTCGAAGTTGTGCTGTTCAACGCTGCAAGAGTCATGCCAAGCAAGCTGCTGGAATGGAAGCCAGAAGATGTCGAAGTCGATTTGAGAATTGCCGTCTTGGGTTGTTATGCCGTTGCTCAATGGGCTGTGCCAAAACTTCTCAAGCTGGCCGAAGGGTCCAAGGACCGCAGACCTGCCTTCCTGGTCACTTCGGGGTCTATCTACAAGAACGCTTTGCCTGAGGTCTTCTCACTCAGCACTTGCAAGGCGGCACAACACAACATGGTAGAGAGCATGCATAAGGAGTTCAAAGAGAAGGGTGTCTATTGTGGTATGGTCGTCGTGGGTGGTGTCGTTGCTGATGAGAACCCTCGATGTAATGCGAAGAACATTGCCAACGAGACTTGGAAATTGTATACACAGCAAAAGTCATGGGATCTGGAAGTTGAGATAGTCGATTAGACAGGCAATCGATCAATGATATAATGTTGACATGAAAACAACGCTTTTCACGAACAACAATTCTTTCATCATCTTACCTTGTGGTATCACTATGCTCGCTTGAGCATCAATTATTCAAGAGATTGAGGTGGCCCTCTTTCAGTTGGGTCTCCGAATGAGTGAACGAATACTCCTCCAAGGCATCTTGTCAGCTCTCAGAGCAGTCGAATCTTCATTCACATGGCCAATAAAAGGTACTGTATACTGTAAGTATGTCTTCAAGAGTCGCCGTCGCTTGGACCTTCAGTTCAACAATCGACCCTTGTCCGGATTAGGAAAGTCCAAGCATGAGCCGCTTAACGACCACCACCTCTCTGCTGTCGCAAACCGCCACGATATACTCAAAAGTACATGATAGGTAGTCAGTAGGTATCCGGACCGTATAAGTGATAATCACACCATCTATGGAGACGTGACTCCTCTTCGCTCTTGTATAAATAGTCGAGTGCATTTTCCCTCGCTCAATACAAAAGTACAGCACACTCAAAGCAATTACCTCTCATCTGAAGACGATACAAGGACATACAATGGCGCCACCAACAAAAGACTCACCCATTTTAATAATCGGTGGAGGAACCTGGGGCATCTCGACCTCCCTGCATCTCGCTCGCCGTGGCTACAAAAACGTCACAGTCCTCGAAGCACATCCAATTCCCTCACCAATCTCAGCCGGCAACGATGTAAACAAAATTATGGAAGAAGGTGCTCCATCACCTTCAGATACACCATTCCAATATGTATGGAACCGAATGCACCAACTCACAACCACTTACTGGAAGGAAGATCCGGTTTTCAAACCATTCTATCATCCCACTGGAGTAATTTTTGCCGGCATTTCTGACGAAAGCTATAAAGTCGTCAAAGGCTACACCGAAGGCACAGAATCCGAATGGCAAGACCTGAATACACCGGAAGACTTCAAGAAAACCATGCCTGAAGGTGTGTTGCAAGGTGATTTCCCCGGATGGAGAGGTTTCTGGAAAGATCACGGTGCAGGATGGGTATTCGCCAGAGGAGCCATGATGTCCGCCTACGAAGAATCCCTCCGTTTAGGCGTCAAATTCATCACCGGTGACCCTCAAGGCAAAGTCACAAACCTCCTCTACACCTCCGACAATTCCAAAGTCCTCGGAGCAAGAACCGCAGATGGCACTTCCCACCACGCCTCCGAGACAATTCTCTCAGCAGGAGCATGCGCCGACCTCCTCTTCGATTTCAAGAATCAACTTCGACCTACCGCATGGACATTATCCCACATCCCCCTGACGCCCTCCGAAGCCTCATTATTCAAAAACCTACCCGTACTGTATAACCCGGAGAGAGGCTTCTTCATCGAACCCGATGCCGAAAAATCAGAGCTCAAATTCTGTGACGAACATCCCGGTTACATCAACATGATCAAGCATCCCGACAACGCTCACGATGCTGAAACAATGCATTCTACACCTTTCGCTAGACATCAAATCCCTATCGAGAGCGAGATTCGTATGAGGAAGTTTTTGAAGGAGGCTTTACCGCAGATAGCGGATAGGGATTTCATTTTTGCGAGGATTTGTTGGGATGCGGATACTGTTGATAGACAGTTCTTGATCGATAGGGTCGAGAGTATTGAGAGGTTGACGGTTGCGGCTGGAGGGAGTGGCATGGGATTCATGATGATGCCGGTTGTTGGACAGTTGATTGTCGATAGGATGGAAGGTGTCATCGAAGAGAAATTGGCGCATGGATTGAGGTGGAGACCGGAGAGTGCTGTCGGGAGGGATTGGCAAGCTGGTGAGTTCTTGACTTTCTTCTGCTGTTCTTTTACACCTAGGTTTCCTCCCTTCTTTTTCGTTGTGGATGAAGAGGAGGGGATTTTTGAGATGAGATGGTTGCTGACGACTTGTTGCAGTGCAAGATAGACATGGTGCCGAAGGCAAGGTGATGGACTTCCAGGAAGTAAAAGAATGGACCACTGGACAAGGTCATCGCAAAGTAGATCCATCCAGTCTCTCTACTTGATTAGAGGGGAAGCATGTAGCTATGGACAAGATTGTCTCTACTGCTTCACGGAGACTTCAAAGAGGTCCACACGATTTGGATCGTTACGACTTCATGAAAAGAAAGCATTGGAAACACCTCTGTATGGTCTCTCTAACACAAAGGCTCTTTCCTTCAATGACTGTCGTCGTCGTCGTCGTCGTCTTCTCCATGTTCTTGTTCTACCATATATCATCTTCCCCATGCCTCCCTCCCACCTTCGAAAACATTTTTGACTTTTTCCCCCGAAAGCCAAAAGTTGCGCCACAGAAAAAGTCTACAATATAACATACTTCCGGCAATCGACGATAATTAAGAATTTCTGTTCTGCGTCAGAATGAATCACAAAAACTGCCGTAAAAGCTTGTTAGATAAACAGTCGAAAAGTATAAGCTTATACATGGACAGCAAGGGACAAAAAAAAAATCGTTATATCCGTGTCCATTGCTTGAGTTGGGATCGCGTGTTTCATGTTTTGCCTCCCTCGAGTAAAATCATTCGAGCAGAGTCTATCATGACTAAATTTACAAATCAATGTAGTTGTAGAGGGAGAGAAAGGTAGCTTGGGACTTGGATCTTGCTCTTTCCGTGCAGTACAGTAGATGCATTCATGCGATCGAGTATATGCTTACAAGACACGAGTGCGACTACCTCTCACCTACAAGTATAAACTATCCCTTATACACCCTACCATCACCGTCAATCTATCTACCGTTCTTAGCTACATGCAAAGACAGTGATAACAACGACGGTTCGGAGACCCCGAAATATGCCATGTGGTATTACTCGTAAATCCCAATCCAGAATTCCTGACACCAAAAAAAAAAAGGGACTCCAACGGTACAAAACGGTGCCACAGTTGAGCTAATAAAGAAAAGGTGAGAAGCCCGAGTAAACCCGTGTGCGTCCCGCGGAAAACGGGAGGAGGACTTCTAGACGGTTTTGCTCTTTTTGCTGGGCGGGTTTCAAGGTGAGCCATGTTTTTGTGTGCTGGACGGAGGAGGGGTCTAAGCAAGCCATGTTAATTTTTTTTTGTCTAGCTGAGAGGGGGTTTGAGCCATGTTGGCCAAGAGAAGCGGGGTTGACACCAGGTCTTCGTGGATTGATGCCTATATTGGGATTGTTTATTTGTTCCAGGCGGAACGGAGGGGGCTTGAGATATGACTCTTAAGACATGGCTGAGGGGGGAATGTGAGAAAAGAAGAAAGGTGAGGTAGAAGTGGCGGGAACACGGTAGTAAATCCACGTCGATTTTTTTTGAAAAGAAACATATGTTTGATTAAAAGTAGAAAGCTTGGAGGAGTATATATGATAGTGGTACATCAACAAGAAGAATAATAATGGATATACCAAAACGAATGTGCTCATGAGAAAGAAAAAGTCATCTCTAGATAGAAAGAAAAAGAAAAAGATCCTTGCTGGATCTTTTGATGTAACAAAAAGGATGTGTACAGAGTATTCGTGTGTAATGAGAAGTGAAGATCAAGAAAAACGTCTCTTTTCTCTTTGTGACATGGATACGCATTTGACTTTTTTTCTGTTTTGTTTTTTCGGTTTCAAGACTCCTCTGTGTCGTTTCCTTTTTGTTGTCTGCTTGTTTAAACAGGGCTGGCGCCATGACCGTGACCGGAACCTGCAGCGCTGCTGTAACTAGTTTCTTGCAAAACACTCCTCGTCATCTTGATTCCAGATCCGGAGTAATCGGACAAGATGTGTTCTTCAGAGTCGGTATCGTGGATACTCGTCTCCTTGACGGTACCGCCCTTGACAGTGGTCATGCCGCTATCCTTGGGAATACCTTCGGGCAATTCGTAGTCATTGTCAAAGTTTTGGTAAGTGCGACGAGACTTGTTGGCACGGGTGACGCTGCGCATATTTGAGGAAGGTCCTGGTGCTGAGCTGCCGAGATGGAACACACTGCGGAACAAGGGGCGTAGTGTACTCATGCAACCAACGATCATACCGATGCCGTTTTCGGCGTAACCCCAGATGACGACGTCACCAACACCGAAGAGGTAGTCAGCTTGGTTGTTGAGGTTGACGGTATATTTGAGACGGATACACGCGGAGAGAGATGCAAAGACACCGAGGGAGAGAAGGAAGACAACGGAGACCTTGGCGTTGCGGTTGAGCTGAACTCCCCACAAGAGGGGGATGGGACTGAAGAAATATACTGTTAGCTTTGCTGATCGGGTGTAGATTCCAGACAGGTAGGTCAAGACGTACAGGAGAGCGCAGAACCAATCAGTGACAATGTTCATGGCAGTGTCGGCGTAGTAGATGTTGGTCAAAGTGCTAGAAGGGCTACAATGACCTTCCAAATCCGAGTCCCACGCCTTTCTGTGATCCAGTTAGCGGACATGATCGTCAAGATGGAACTCGAGGAGTGTGGAGACTTACGCAACGGGAATGCAGTGAAAGATGATGAAGAAAAGAGAAATGATGTTCATGATGGTAAAGAAGGCGGAAATCACCCAAAGAGCAATCACATAGGTCTTCTTGGTACTTGCGATACGCATCTCCATGAAAGAAATACTCAACTTGATGGGGATAATGGCGACACAGTAGAAGACTTCAAAGAAGAAGAACCACTATTGAAAATTAGTAGGAATTGCATGTCTGAGCGATCATGGCAGTAAACATACATGAAGTCCATTTGATGATTGTGCACCAGTCAGGCGAGCCTCGTGTGCTCCAATGCCATTAAAGGCACCACCAAGACATGCAATTGTGAGACCAGTAAATGGGATCTGAAAGATGTCAGTCTGTTATCCCTCACAATCTTAATCATGTTTAGTCTTACGGCAGCAAGTGTCATTGCCCAGTCGTCCAGACCCCATGCTCTTGTTTTCAGTCTGATGTAAACTCGCAAAGCGAGCAGAGGATATGCGAGTACCGACAATACAATCACAGTCGCCGCCAATCTTGGTCCAGTATCGAATGCTTGCCCCATGTTGTATGTGTTTCAGTATCGTATGCCAAACTAGAGAATCAGGGCTCCTTCCAGAAGAGAAGTCGTAACACAGATGCACGCGGCAGGCCTTGACGTTTTGAAGCGGTGTGTATGAAAAAAGAATGGAGTCGAAACAAGGCCGTGATCCGAAAAGAGGTCACACTTTTCGGTATATGTACAGCAGTTATCGGAAGCCTGACTCTTGGTACAAGTGACGATCAGGGGATCTGATACAAAGTCAATCCCAGATTGGATTTAAGACAAAGATTTATGGTTCGGAAGACCGTTATTTCCAACTCACTCTGAAGGATGTCAGGATGTACAAGTATCGTCTAGACTCAGGACGGCCGCTTTCGATGATTCGTGGGGACGGGTGCTCGCTACGGGTACAGACAGTGGGACCAGGTGAGGCAAAATGAAGGACACTATGCGGCACACCAACGACTCGCGACTGGGTAGCTGAAGAGTACCAAAAAAAAACACGAAGGATCAAACGGTCTTGTCTATGTGACGAGCTCAGGGAACAAGAGGGCTTGTCGCAAAACACCAAAAGAGAGAGAGGGTAGAAAGAGCCCTGTGGGGTTGGGGTTTGTCAATTAAGAATAAACCCATAGTTCAAGGTTCGAACAGCCCGTGGGCCCTGCGCCGACACCCGGATAGTTGATGACAATGAGGGCATTTGCGTGTGTGTCTGTGTGTGCAAAGATGGGCGTTCAGCGTAACCCACTCGAGAATGGGATGTTCCTCCCGGCCGTGTGGCCTCTTGCCTCGTGCACTGATGATCAGCAACGCTTAAAAATGCATAGGCGAATGGGTACCTCCCCCCTGCATCCCGGGATCCTCGACGAGGGCACAGATCAAGGTTCAATTAATATACAGATATGGAGACCATGATTGTACAATTCGCGAAACGAGGTAACGTGAAGGCAGTGGTCAACTTGATTTGTAGGACCATGGAACTCGTTGTGTCTCGTCTTCCAAAAAATCTTGCGAAATGGATTCGAGACAGTAGTCAGTATACCGGCGTTGCGAGTCACTAAGCCTTTTGTTCGAGTCAGCTAGGACGGTCCAGAATTTGATTTCCTTCAGTCGCAACCCCATGAGATGTCATCATCCGAAGTAGACTCAGGGTTCGTCGTTTTGAGTCACGAAGCACTACTACACTTGTGGCCGTCTCTCTTTTTCTCTTTCCGCCACAGCAGGAAGTACCAGCGAAATCAATCTCATTGGTCTAAAATTCTTCAAGGAAGTCTTGATACTGATTCATGCGTTCGTGTTTTCCTGTTGTAGAGCCCTTTGCTAGTACCAAAGCTAACTTGGTTTCTCCGTTGTTTGCCTTTCTTGGAGTAATCAGTAGACAGATCGGATGAGAAATTCCATGTCGGATGATGCGATACAAGACATCGCTAATACGCCATATTATCCCGGACTGTCAATCTTCAATTGAAGCAAGCGGCTTGTCTCCCGTCCAAACACCATGATTGAAAAGCTGAACGCATGCCTGGTGCAGATTTTGGAAGCATAAAAGAACCTGTCAAAGATAAGTGCTAAAGTTCAGGTTGACGTCCCAAGATCTGGTAAGTATTTGTCGACAGAAGTCATGCCACGAGAGCCCAAAAAAGACTTTGGTAGATGGCTTTTCTGAAACGTGGGAAAGAAAGCCACGCCCGACCAAAGGCTGTTTTCCCGCTTGTATAGTAATCACTTGATAACGTCCGTTGCTGATAGTGTTCAACTTGGCGAAACTCATGGCTTGGATTTGCACAATCGGCATGTAGATGCAAATTACGCTTGTGAATATGTTGACAGTAGTGGACAAGCAATTCTTGTTAGCTGGGCATTCGGTAAAGGCACTCCTCGGACGATGTTTCCCGGCCACATGATTGGTCGAGATGTTTAGGGCTTAAGTGTAAAGAGCTTTGCAACATCACACCACCCACCATTCATGGAATTGGGCATCTCGCCCATCTGGTCTAGTCCCATGGCATTGCCGAGGTATCGTTGGACGGTATCGTTGAACGGCAAAAAGCCGTGATAGACACGGGGTATATAGTGAAATTGTGGAGATTGATGGGCGAGGTTAGACTAGAAAGAGGAATAAACCGTAGATTCAACGCTCGAGAACATGGAAAACTGATAGGACAGATTCGAAGACAAGCCATGCCATTGGATTGGGCAGTTCGAAGGTAGTGACAATGATACGCAGAAGCAGAGAGACGGTCAGCAGTAGGTATGGCGTGCAGTACACTGACCAAGAATAATGACATAGGCGATAGAAGATATTGTATATACTCCGTACAGACGAAAGCAAAGGCAGTTCTACATGGTAAGACACGAGATACACATTTAATGGTTGATGAATTGAGTTGGCGATCATATAGCGAGCCGAAGATGTTGAAGTCGAGTATTCCTCTACGACTAATATGGATATCAGTGCACAGAGTTTCGATTTGATGGTCTCATCGTCAAGTGATATTGGTAGATGATATATCACGATGTCGGTAGCATAACCGAGGGTGTTTTGGTCTCAACGAGGAAGAAGTTCTTGGCCTTGGGGATGGTCATCAGTCTGGAATTCGGTCAATGCTTTCCTGATCGTCGACCATGATTATGATCGTCGGTCTTGATTCGTAAAGCGCAGACGGGGCCCGGTGGTCATAAATATGCAGGGCTCACAGATTTTATGGGTCGGGACTCAAGAGCCGTGAAAATGAGATATGCCGTTAGATTGCTCGAGTAAGTTGGCTATGGACACTATGCTCAAGAAGGCATCTCAGGTGATCAGTAGTAATCTGGAAGATCATTGAGCATTTGTGTATCTATATAGTTTACCTCGGACCAATAAGTGTGGTTAAGTATGGTGGCGCGGACCGACTGTCTATGTCGCCGCGAAAGGAATTGGCTGGAAGGTAGGATAAGGGCGGCGTTGAGAGGTAGAGGTTTCTTGGAAATATGGGACAGAAATATACTTACTACTGTAGTGACTGTGCAAAGGTTGATTTCCACGTGTAGCGATACTAATGTCGGCAATGTTAGCGACGCAGCAAGAAAAAGGCAGTTGGTGGTGCTAGGACAAGGTTTCCGGTGGACTGGAGCGGTTTGCAGTTGCTGCAGTGTGCTTTGCATGAAATGCAGGTCAAATCCTCGAAGGAACAAGAGTCGGGGTAACAGAGTTGGTTGTTCTATTGTTCTTCTATGCAAGCCTTATCTGACAGGTATCAAGTGACTAAGCCTGTCGCCAAATTATGGTGACTTGGGTTGAATCGGTCTATAAGCAAATGAACGTAGGATAATTTTCAAGTCCTCATTGACTGGTGATGCTATGGTTGTCATGGAAAGTCATGTGGAAAAAATGAAGGGGCTCTCAGCAATGCTCCTCCCAGTAGTCGTGACTGTTGACTCGCCTAGATACTAAGTATACAGCATACGGCATTGGTTCTGTGGAGAGAGCAATTCGATGAACTCAGGTCCTGCCTCCGATAAAGACTTGAAAGAAGTAAGAGAGGGTGCCTTTGATGGAGGGGCCAGCACAGCCACTGGGCAGCAAAAGGCAGGTGACGCTCGGATTCCACAGACCCTGAATGACGACACATGGAGGGGCTTTTCCCTAGATGTCCTGTGTTTTGTGTTTTTTTTTTTTCTCTTTTTTTTTCTCAGGCACATGACAGCTCAACGTGGAAACTTCCACTTGAGCTTCACAGCTGAGGTTCCGATAACACAGCAACAATACAACAAGGAAGAAGAAGAGTATTATGATACTTAGATGCAGAAGAGCAGGTAGGTTTCTCAATACTAGCAAAAGATGAAACAGGTCAGTGTGAAACATGCCTCCAGCAGCTACAGGAGAAGCTTGGCTTGCTTCATCTTCGCTTGGCATAACACCAAGACGAAGGAGAGTGGAGAGTGAGAGCTGACCGACTCTTACAACGTGGTGAGCGCCTACTGCTTCTCTTTGATCTCCTTCTTGATCTTCTTCTTGCCTTCCTTCTTGACCTCCTCGCCCTCCTCCTCTTCCTTTACCGATCAGACACAGTGATCTCTCACATCTAGGACAAGCAAGACCAGAGCTACCACAACCATGGCCTTCTTGTCAACCTCGGGCAGCTTTGCCCTCACAACTCTGGTGGTGCTGCTCTTCCTGCACGCCCGCCCTACTCACGCCTTCGGCGCTGGAAACATTGCCTCGGTCTCCTCAGTCGAAGGCTCCAACTTCCGCCACGGCGACATTGAGGACACTCTTCTCACCCTGGTCTCATCCTACGCTTACGCTAGGGGAGCCAAGTTCAGCAAACTCGACGTCAAGCGTGTCTACTTTGGCAATTGGCTGCGTGACTACTCGCAGGCCATCGATGTCGGCACCACCAAGCACGTCTCGGCCGAGGCCATCCGCATTCTGCTCTGGGTCTTGGGCTTCCTGACTTTTGGCTTTGGCACCGACGAATTTGAGGTGACCAGTGAAAGACTTGGCTGCTACCGTCCCGAGGGTGTGTCTACCGTCCCTCCCACCCCCCTGCTTGACTATACCACCTTTTTGCATCATTTGCTGACTCATTGTGGTCCATTTAAGATCATATCGATAACCCGAAAGATTACGCTGACAACGAGGACGCTCGAAAGTACGACCGCAGACTGCGTGGCCCCGTCGACGAGCGCAGAGAACTGTCGATTGACGAGCGCACTGGCTTGAAGAACTACATTGCCTCAGAAGATCTGGGCATCATGACCTCGGCCGCTCACGTCCGCAACTTGTTCGGCCGTGCAATCGACCTGGGCAGAGAGTTCGCTAGAAGTGGGGACAAGAGACAGTTTTACGAAGCATTGCGTCTGCTCGGCACTGGCTGTCACTGTCTCGAGGATTACTCCGCCCATTCAAACTACACTGAGCTCGCCCTAATTGAGCTTGGTGAGCGCGACGTCTTCCCTCATGTCGGTCGTAATACTCAGGTCCGTGTCCAAGGTGCTCGTCACCCCATCTGGCCCATCGTCACCGGTACCTTTGGTGGTGTCGACTTCCTGCACTCGGTCATGGGTGAGCTCGACGACAAGACCACCCAATCTGAAATTCAAGAGTTGGAAGGCGTTATCAACGACTCGCAGAACCAAAACCCCAGCATTCTCAAGGGCATTCTCAAGGCTCTTCCTTCCGGCCTCTTTGGCGGCAAGGACCAGGCCAGCAAGGTCGACGAGCTGCAGAGTAATGCTCAGGCTGCTCAGATGGAGAACATGAGCTTGTCTCCTCGCGAGCCTGAAGCCTGGGCCAAACAGCTCGATCTTGTTACTAAGCAGATGTACCCTATCATCCAGTTCCACGACGAACTCATGAAGAGCATCACCGAGGCCATCGACAAGATTCCGGTCCTGCCCGACTTGATCGAACAGCTCCAGGAGCAGCTCAACATCTTCGTCTTCTCCCTCATGGCGCCATTCGTCCTTCCTATCATCAAGCAGGTCAAGGAGGAACTCGCCACTGGCTCCTCCGAAGTCATCCAGAGCAGTCGTGACAAGCAGTTGGTTGTCTTCCATGACGATGATTCTACCGACCCTACTCATTCCATGCTGTCCAAGGACCACTTCTCAAACATTCTCAACGAGCCTGCAGGCAAGGTCAGTTGCGCTATCCTGAAATGGGCCGTTCCTCAGATCGTTGAATGCTGGGACAACGAAAGAGTCGATGTCGCCAGAACTCTCAACCGTATCATTGGCGGTGTTTTCCACCACCCTGCCCTCCGCCAATATGGCGATGACGGAGCCCGTGATGGCCGTAACATCATGTTTGATGTTGTTGAGCAATGGTGGAGCCAGAAGGATCGCCATGAACAAGATGAGTTACGCAATCAGCTCAGCCGTCGTGGTGTCGAGACTGGAAAGAACCACAAGGAAGGTGTTCAAGACAGTGGCCACGGCTGCTGTAAGCCCATCTTCCAGCAAAAGCACAACAACAACGCTCCCGCTGCCGCCGCCCATGCTGCTGTTATGGGAGGTCTGAGTGATCTGCTCGGTGGTGGTGGCAACAATAACAACAACTCCCACCAGAACTACAACAATGGAGGTCGTCCCAACAGCCGTCCCTCCAGCGGACTCGAGAACAAGGCAAGCAGCTTTGTGAGTGAAGCTGTCGGCGGCGGCGCCTTGGGCTCTGTTCTTGGTGGTCTCGCCGGTGGACTTCTAGGCGGTAAGTTCGAGTCCGAGGGCAAGACTCAGTCTTACGAACAGAACTATGATCAAGGAAACTCTCACACTTCTGCTTACATGCAAACTGGCGAGCGTCCTACCGGATATGGCCAGCAGCACACCGCCCAAGCCGAGTACAAGCAGACTGAATACTCTAGCGGTGGTCACAGGACAGAGTACAACCGTTACGACCAGGAAGGCAGTTCTGGACACGGCTACCAGCAGAGCACAGAGACATATCCCATTTCCGGAGGTGGCTACGAGCAACGTAGCGAACGCCGTCACGAGACATCAAGTGGCCGCTGGGAGAGCGAGGTTCAAGAGTCGCGAATTGGTGCTTCTGGGGACTACTACCAGACCGAAGAGAAGCACCACGGTAGAAGACACGACAACGATGACGATGACAACAGCAACCGCCGTCATCACAACCAGCACGGCTCTTCTCACCGTTACGACTACGAGAGCGAATCATCGGGTGGATTCCCCGGTGCCGATTACCGCAGACAGCAGGAATCTCAGTACGAGCGCCCCAGCTACGGAGGCGGTGATGACTACAGCCGTCGTAACGAATATGGTAGTGGCAGAGATGAATATGGCAGCAGTGGCAGACAAGAGTACGGCAGCGGCAGACAAGAGTACGGCAGCGGCAGACAAGAGTACGGCAGCGGCAGACAAGAGTACGGCAGCGGCAGACAAGAGTACGGAAGCGAGAGACAGGAGTACGGCAACAGTGGCAGACAGGAGTACGGCAACAGTGGCAGACAGGAGTACGGCAGCAGCGACAGACGTCACCAAGGTCGCCGCAACGACGAAGACGACATGCCCGGAGACTTCCCCGGCGAAGACGACGAGCGCAGACGCTTCAATCAGAGAAGCGAGAACAACTATGATGGCGGTTACGAGGGCAGAAGATGGTAAAAAAAAAAGAAAGAAAAAAAAAAGGAAACGGCCAATCTCTGCTTTCGTCCCCTTCTTGCCTCGAAAGGGAAACCTTTGAACTTTTGGAAGAAATTCGGAGTGTCTGGCACAGAAATAGCATAGCATCCAATACATAAACAGAAACGAACGATCAAGACTCTTATCAAACCCCATTATTTGCACAACTCGTGCTAAGTCTCAATCTTTGTTATCCTTTCTTCTATTCCCTTCTCCAATTGAAATAGCCAGGGTTACGAGTCCAGCTTAAAAATAAAATCGAAAGAAGAAAAGAACAATAACTCGAGATGTAGATGATGAAAACCAACAATCAAGCCTGATACAGAGGATACGTTATGGTAACAAGGTGATTTTTAGTAGTAGAAAGGTCCTTTCTCTCAAGTGGAAAATTGCACATGTTAGCGTTTCCCGTCTAACATAATCGACGCCTGTCATAGCTGCCCGTCGTGCTGGGATACAAATCCATCTGCGTGCAATGGTTATGTGAAGCATTTCTTTCCCCGGATCGAGGGTCTAAGAGTCTGTGCTCGATATATTCTAAACAATTTTTTCTCGTCCTGACTTTGTTGTTTCGATGATATGTCCATAGTTACTTTCAGAGTTGATTCAGCGAGATAAAGATGTAAGATCAAGTATTATATATTCAATTACTGGCTTGATAAGCATGACTGGCCGCGTGGCCCAATGGCAAGGCGCTTGACTACGAATCAAGAGATTCCAGGTTCGACCCCTGGCGTGGTCACATCTTTTTGTCTTTTGTTTTCTTTCTATCAAGATTGTCGAGGACACAGAAGATGTTTTCTCTATTATCGAGGAGGTTTGATGTTTTGTTCACAATCAGATTTTTGTATGTCATTGTCGTCTGACCCTCACGCCATGGCATCAACTCTCATCTGCTTCAACACACCGACCACCTTATCGACATCCCACCCACCTTCAATCGCCTCCCTCAAAATGTCCTGCTCACTAGACGGTGCCATTCCATTCGGAGCCGGAGGTCTATTATCAAGATTCGTCGGAAACGGATATCCTTCACCCACAGCTTTGACAAAACTCTCCACCCCGATCGAATAGCCTTCGTCCTTATACATTTTCTCCACTTCAAACCAGCATTTCTCAACAATCGGTATTGCATCGATCTGCTCCATCGGTTTACCAAACGCACTACTTATCTGCAAGAGATTTGCGCTGCGGTCGAGTGAAGAACTGTTGTTCCCGGCCGCGTGATGAAGACCTGGGTTAAAAAATACTCCGTCACCTTTCTCCAACGGTAACGAGACCCAATTCTCCAGAAAGTAGTCGTTGAATTCTGGAAGTCTATAGGCCATATACCCTGATTCTAGTTTCTGACTGAAAGGAAGGAATCTAGTCGGTCCGGATTCAAGCGGCATGTCCGTTTGAGCGACCGCACCTTGCAGAGTCAAGAATTGACTTGCGTACTGCATTCCCCTAGGAAATTGCGCACATCCTTCTGCTGTTTGGAAACCGAGATGGTAGTCGCGATGACTGGTTTGCGGTGCGCCTCCCGGCTTCACGATGTTAGTTTGAGCAGTGATGCGGTATTGAGGTCCCAACCACGCTGCACAGATTTTCTGAAGCCAAGGGTTGGAGTAGTAGGAAGTGAAGGAGGCAGGATCTTGGAGTGCGTGTTTACTGAATGAGTTCCAGATTCTGTCGTTTTTGCCTCCGGCGGCGAAGTGATCTCCCTTGGTCTTTTCTTTCTCTTTAGAGATTATCTCTTGGAAAGCGGTGTTTGTGGCGTCTAGGATTTTGTGGTCTGTGTAGAGGTTTTTGACCACGAAGACGCCGGGACCGTAGAGGAGGACGTTGTACCATTCGTCTTGAAGGGAAGAGGTATTCGTTGGGTAGTGAGACTGGAGGTCGTAGATAGGTATATTCTTTTGAATTGAGGAAGCGAGAGGACAATCTTTCTGTGTTCCTGTGCCCTTGCAGATTGTTTCCAGTTCTGATAGTTTTGGAGGATCGTTGATGGAGTAGAGGCGTGAGGACACACGAGATGCTCCTCCCGATCTTGGCTCAACGGTGGGAGAAGCTTGTGCATGGGGAGCCATTATTGTAATGTCGAGTCCGGGTATATCTATCAGGCGTGAGATGGTTTTCTGAACGATAGATTGCTGAGATGTCTCGAGTGATGATAGGTCATTGTCTAAGAGCAGTCGACCATTTATACGGAGTTATGCGGAGAAGGGAGATGGTGGGGATGAGCTTCGGAAACCAGTTCCCGACAGCTACTCCTTCTCCTCTCAGTCCTCGTCTTTCAAGCTCATGGAAAAGGGCATCCATAATATGTAAAGACGCTCCAAAGGTACTGAGAGCATTGAGATCATACTGTCGAAAATGCGAATCAAGTTCAAATCGAGCTGAGAACATGTACTTCCATTACGAACCAAGCATGAGGACTATACCTATATAGCATGCGAGACTTGCCAAGCCTTAACTCTATCCAATAGCCGACAGCGAGAAACACATCTCTACATCATTGAGGCTCACGCTCTGATTCTTCTATCCTTGGATCCTCCAATGTTGAATGCTTATACCATCATACATGACAAGTAGCATTTCATGGCCTTGGAAATGAGAAGCCTCGTCACAACGGTGACTTGAATCCGACAAAAACACGAGCGACGTCATGGGTAACGAAGATAACAAGGATAAAGGGCCAGTACGGAAAAATGCTTCCAATGCTTGTAAAGGATGCAGAGAAAGTAAGATCAAGGTACGGATCATTTAGCAGGATCGATTTGAGTATAAGCTGATTTTAAGCAAGTGTGATGGACAACAACCTTGTGGTGGCTG
Source organism: Dothideomycetes sp. NU30 (assembly GCA_026013035.2). Taxonomy (NCBI): domain Eukaryota; kingdom Fungi; phylum Ascomycota; class Dothideomycetes; species Dothideomycetes sp. NU30. Next base: position 151,467 of record BSBH01000014.1, on the reverse strand, counting down.
TGTTAAGAAGGAGCGAGACTGCGTTTACGACTCGAGAGATGACAAAAGACGGTGAGTTTTGAGTAGCCATTCTTTCTCTCATGGAATCTCTCTGTTGTTTATCTAGAAAAGATTAATCGCATAAGGCTGATTATAACAGAGTTCAGCTGCGTGGTGCGGTGAACATCCTTGTCCGCAGAGTACATCAACTCAGCGCAGTCATCATCGAAGCAGGACAAGATGTTCCACCGATGGACAATGAAGATGATGAGTTTCTAGGCCGGATCTTGAGTACGCTTGGAATTGGAGAAGGACTCGAGGATTACTCTAGTAGGACTGATAAGTCAAAGGGGTCAAGCCAATCCCTGGAGCAATCCAGGCAAACAGGAGAGACTTCGTCAGATGTCTTACGGCAACCAGTACAAGATTTGAATCGGAAACATGTGTCTTCGGTCAATGCTACGACACCAGGTCAACCACTTTCCCCTGTGGATAACCAAATTCCGATGCAAAACAGCAACATCGAAGGCCTCAACTTTTCCACCTCAAGCCTCGATGATATCTCCGGATTATTGATTGGTATGAATCCTCAGCAGCCAGTATATACTCCGGGATCAAACTTGGTGGCAAGTAGCACTCTTGGCGAAGACCATATCTCACCCGACTGGCCATTTCCTAGTTTCGACAACATGCTCAACTTTGATCTCCTCAATCCTAGCAATGACCTTAGCATGCAATACTTTTCCGAGCCTACAGATTTACCTGCACAAGTATTCGAGCAGAACGAACAATACACAACACGGCAAATCGAAGACTCTACAGCACAAGAAGATTCCGAAAGCTCCGTCGACGAAGAGAACACAGAACTGGTGAACCAACTCTCGGCTCGTCTTGGTTCCCTACGTCTCGCTCCTGATGGTAAACTTCGCTACTTCGGCACCGCTTCTCACCTTCATCTGATCGGTAACAACACAAGAGCTACGGAGAATTTTATGCTACACACGCCTTCGAGAGCCGACAAACAACGTTTACTTGAAGTGGCAGATCTAAGTCAAGCTGTGGATATAAATCTTGAAGACCATCTTTTGAGGCTGTTCTTCACTTGGCACAACACGTCAAGCTACATAATTGATGAGGAAATGTTTTATATGGGAAGACAATCTTGGTTACAAGGGGGTGTGCAAAACAGTTATTACAATGACGCACTCAAGGATGCCATGTAAGTTCATGCGATCTGATCTGCTTGAAACCATGACTGATTTCAACAACAAAAGGTGTGCTCTTGGAGCTTCATTTGGTAGTCAAGGTCATTCCGCTCTGATTACATATCCGAGGTCAATGCCGCAGTTCTTTGCGGACAGAGCAAAGATACTGCTGGACACTCACCTCGATAGCCCGTGTGTTGCTACCGCTGAAGCTCTTGTTCTTCTCGCTACTCTGGAAGAAACGAATCAGAATATCGCTCGAGGCTGGTTGTTTGGAGGTATGTAGATTTTCACCGTTGACGTGACTATGATTTGTGTTGATCATATCCAGGTATGGCGATGAGAGTCGCCCTCGATCTTGGACTCCACATTGATAGCGCAGAGTATGTCGCACAAGGTATCTTGACACCGGCAGAAGCAAGAGCACGTCAAATAGCGTTCTGGGGTTGCTATATCTCCAACCTGTAAGTTCATCATAATGCACAACAAGAATTACTGGCAGTCAACTAATAGTCTGTCAAGTTTATGGAGCTTCCATCTCGGAAGACCGTTCTCAATGGACAGCTCGCAAGTCACAGTAAAGAAGCCTTCGGGCCTTTCGACAGGCAAAACATGGCGACCATATCCAATAGGCTCCATGCAATCTCTGTCTGGCGTCCTACCTCACAAATTCGAGCGACCAGATTTGACACTACTAATATTCGAAAACTGGATCTACCTATGTGAGAATATCGCCGCAGTCGCTCATGCTTTGTAAGGCTCGATCTTCCTATTGTCTGTTTCTATAGAACATGACTAATGTCCTTGTAACAGATATAGCTATACAACGATATCAAAAGCCGCTCTCCAGGAAGTTTGCGAAGAAACAACCACAGAACTCTTCACTTGGAAAGACTCTCTACCTCCTGAACTCGACATCGATTCGAAGAACATGTCAAAAGTCCACTTACCACATCTACTCATGCTCCAGTAAGCCACACCTCCTTACCTCGATGTCCTCGTACAAAGAACCTAATTTATATCCTCGAAAAGCATGGAATACCATCATCTACAAATCTTCCTCCACCGTCCCTGGACTTCACAAACCCTTCAGCCTTATCCTCTCCAAGGCGCCGGCGTCCACCACGCCCGCTCAATCTGCCTCTCTTCCGCCCTAGAAACCTCTCGTCTCCTCCTCCTCTACGAACTCCAATACTCCTTCCGCTACATCAACGTAGAAATCATCCGCATCCTATCCTCCACAGCACTAATCTTGATTTTCGCTACGGTGCCGTTGCCGCACAAACAGATCGATGGAGAAATGTGTAGGGCGTTAGATATTTGTTTCAGGGCGCTGGAGGAGTTAGGGGGTAGGTTTGGTAGTGCGAGGGAGTGTAGGGGCACGCTTTTGGGAGTGCAGAGACGGTGGAATGAGATGTACGGTGTTAGGACTGGGGAGAAGAGGGGCGCGTTTAGGGTGGGAAGGGGAAGTAAGAGGGTTAGAGGTGATGGTGATGTTTCTGCTGTGCCTACGGAGTGAAGAATTTGAAGAAAGGATGAAACTCAAGCTGATTTTACATCGTTATCTAATGGTCGATGTTCTTCGATACATAGGGCTCGACAGCCAGTTCAAGGCTGGCATTACAAAGGCTCACATATGCATGTCCTCTGACCTACCAAGTAGCTTCTCGTCCTACATTGTTCTTTCGCCGCGAGGAGAGAGTAGTGATAACGGAGACAGATCCATGTCAACATATTGCACAGATCCATTGTCAGCTAGATCGGCAGAAACCGTTGCATGGAATGCCATATGAAATCTCTGGCCTCGTAGTTCATCATGATGCGTACATGGATAGAGTACATTGACAGTACGTCTTGGAAGCAACAAACAGCAAACGAACTGATGACATGATAGTCATAGACCGAGCACTCAGAAAAGCCGTGCTACTTTTCAGAAATCTCTGCGGCAGGGACGAGAGTGTTTGCTTCTTGTTAAGCCAGGAGTATGTGCGTCAAAAACGAACGTATGCTCGAGAAATCCTAGATGAACATTGCACTGCCCGTTGGAACAATCGCGAATGTAGAAAATTTCTCGTAGGATGGTCCTCTCAATGGCCTTTTGCAGATGTTACGCGTCATGGACAACGAACATAAGGACCAATAATCTTTCTGATAAATTTGGTTGGATGAGCTTAGTGCGTGCCGCAAGATCGATCACGGACAAGATACGTGCCTCACAGATCCTTGATAGCTAAGGGCATGTGTGTTTGGAATACCGAGTTGGATGCTGAATAAGGTGGCTCGATTGTCCCAGGAGTGTGTTTCTGGATTCAAGCCACGCCGGCCGTTCTTGGGTTTATCGAATTCTGGGTTGATGGTGGTTCGACACTTCCGACTGCATGGAGATCATCTGTGCGGCTGCGGACTCGGTATAGTCATACTTCCCCATGTGGCGTACCAAAGAGGAACCACAGCTTACCAACCGTTGAGGTAGACGGTAAGTGTGTCGGCACTGATGCTAAAGACATAACAGCCGCGAGTGAAAGGCCAGTAAGTCTAGATTTGAAATTGTCCAAGCTCCCATAGCAAAGAGAGGTAAAGCAGAAGGATCAAGAATCCATCATCGAAGTGCGAAGACTTTGCAAGAGGTAAACAGATGTGGTACCATGAGGCGTTCTTGATACAGAGGAGGTGGGTCCGGGAGGTTGGTCGCTTCCATCACAGTCTATCGTGGGTAATCAAAAGTTCACTTCGCACGTAGTGAGATGAATGGAATGATCTTCGACACGGATTGGCTGACCGAAGCCTGGGAAGCTGATTTAGAAACAGGATTGACAGATTTCGATGAAGCGGGTGGTCGATATGAATATCAAGTGTCATATATCGTGGAGTCATCGTAGCCGGCTTGATGTGATAAACGAGGCTATGTTACTGTAAGGCGGCTGAATTCCTGGTCCAGGTAGCTCCAAATCCATGGGCAGTCAATCAAAATACTGCAGGTACCAACAATTTTAGCAATAAAGATACTCCATGACGAGTATGTGGCTTGTGGCTGTCATGTTAACACAAGAATTTTTCGTCCGGGCTTGGTATTGGAAATGCTCACACTGCTGTGGAAATTTGCTGCCTCGAGTAGACAGGAATATGAGGAAACGGTAGAATTGCTCGGCATTTGAAGTGATCGACTGCAAATTACTGTGATGAATATGATGACCAAGATTTATACAGGCTCTCAACGGACCTCTTTCCGGTACTCCTGGTTCTTCTGTAAAGCTATAGGGTTGGTTTCGATAGAATATATCTGTCGGTAGGCTGGTAAATTTCGTCCTTCTAGACTTTCAACGGACTTCTCGTTAGTGGTCTTGGTGTTTCAGTGCATGCTTTGTTGCGTTTGCTAGAAGGCTTGGTAAACTTGGAGGCTCTCGTGATGTGATGATTGCGATATTGAATGTCAGTGTTATTTTCTCGGAAAAGTGTTTCATCGACCGCAGCCTGCAGGTTGTCAAATCTCACCTGTGCTGCATCTCTCACACCTTTCACATCTTCATCGCGTGTCGCGATTTGCGACTACACCGCAATAAGCCGGTATGAGCCATCGAATGCGAGGGTGGATTTTCAAGGTTTCGGAAGCTCTACAAATAGTCTACCGTCAATTGAAATGATGTTCTTCATTTCTCAAGCCAAGTTGTTCAGACTTTTCACGGCTGACAATCGCAACCGTACATTGACGGCAGTACAGTCGATCAAGTACCGTGATCTAAAAAGTCTGTCACCAACTAATCCTTATGGTCCCACGTACTTCTGGAGTGTTAACGCAGGGATGGTAAGACGGTGCAAGATTGAAGCTGGCGGTGTTGGCCATGCAACCGAAGAGCATTATTGGCTATTGGCGCACAGGCTGCAACTGCCGCTGAATGGACCGGACGCCCCAACCGAAGCCCTGATCGGAAGCCATATCTCGACGCAAAGAAGAACCGACTCTCAGCCTACCATCCATGTACATACCACATGGCACACACGCTCTGTTTCTCTCTTGTAGATCATACCTGTCAAAGTTCCTCGACAATAATGAAGTTGTTATATGGTGGCACTGCATGCATCATCTTGAAGCCTTGGGCATGAGTTGGTTGTAGTGCTCGATCGTCTTCTGCCAATTTTTGGCACCGAACAAATCGACATGGACTCTTCAAAACATACAGATATATGCCACGCGAGAGCATCTCGCTGCATGCTTCCTTTTGCTTGCATGCTTTCCTCGATCAAATACTAATCGACCTCTCGTCCACTTGTAGCTCCAGACCATGAAATATTCTTTTCTTCCCCTCACACCCCTTTTCCCTGCTTGACTCGAACGCAACGTTAAACCCAGACCGTCAAACTTACCCGCTTTTAACTGCTTATAGCGCTTCTCGTACAACGGCGGTACATGAATCGTGGACATCCGCCAATACGACCCCTTGAACCTCTGATTCTTAATCCTGAGGAATTCCGGATTGTGTCTACCGTCGAAAACCAGTCATGTCTATCGCAGACCAATCTTCACATGCACTTGCCGAGAGCATGGCGGCGCAATTGGGTGTCACGGAGATGAATACGGGCGAATTGACACATATGCTGCAACTTGGTGAACGACTGCATCCCATGTTTCAAGTCTCCGTTGCGTTCATGGTTCTCGCGTGGTTGGCCGTTTCGTTAAGGGTGTATGCGAGAGCGGTGGTCATCAAATCTTTCGGCTGGGACGATTGGACGATGCTACTTAGCATTCTGGTCTTTACATGCTGTTGTGCTTGCCTCATTGCAATTGAGAAGATTGAGCTGAGTGATGCGGCTCGACGGGCTGTTGAAGATGGGATGCTAGCAGAATTTCCGTTGCTGCAGGATGTATATCAGGTAAGTTCAGCCGCTCGAGTTGGGTTCTACAGGATTGACTGACCTTCTTGCAGCTGGTATTGGCGTTTATGGCTTTATATGTCATCACCACTGTCGTTCTCAAGGTCTCTCTTGCAATCTTCTTCCTGCGAGTGATTCCTCACGGCTGGCAACGAAGGACACTTTATGTTGCAACAGCAATCTACACGGTATACGGCATTTGTTTCAGCTTCATCGTTATATTCCAATGTGGCAACCCCAAGAACTTTTTCATGGCCGAGGCACGTGGGCAATGCATGTCCGATGAGGTGCTGCAGCCACTCTACTACGCGGCGGGTGGCATGAACGCACTTACCGATTGGATCTTTTCTTTACTACCTGTAACATTTATCTGGAATGCCGCCATGCCTCGTTCTACCAAGGTTTCAGCTGGCTGCCTCCTCGGTCTTGGATCACTGGCATCAATCTCGTCGCTGGTTCGTTTGGCATATATCCCAGGCATTGAAGCATCGCCCACTTTCCTTGAAAACTCCGTCAACATTGCAAGTTGGTCGGTCGTTGAACCAGGCCTTGGTATAGTCGCCGCTTCATTAGCCACTCTACGACCACTTTTCTTGCACTGTTTTCCGGGCAAGAAGAACGCTCTACCAATCACAAACCAGGACAAGGCTCCTACTTATACTCCCGGCACTTACGCATCTCGTAGAAGTTTTGAGCTGTCAATAGTCCCTTATGATGTCAAGCTTGGCTCCATCACGACCGTTGTCGGCAATTCACGCAACCAAGATACAAGATCGAAGAGAAAGTCGAATTGGAAAGGAGCTCCTGATAGTATGACGAGCATCACCGAGATATTAACAGAATCGGGTTCTGCGTCATTCATGTCTCGTCCAGACAGCGGAACTGTCGCCGACAGATGTGAAAGCCACAAATCTTGTGGGTCTCACAAGTCACCGCCATTGTCCTGGTCACCTACTGCGGATGTTAAGAATTCACAAAGTGTGGTCATGGTCAAGGACTTTAGCCTTGCGGAAAAATCGCCGGTCGTGGAAGCAGGGCCATCATCACCATCAGCACAGAGTTTTATATACCCTTCTGTTTGAGGGTCTTTCTTTTGTAACTCTCACGACGAAACGAATATCAGTCATTGTAATCTATAAAAACTCTGGTGTATCATTATACTGATATTTCATGGGTATTCTTCTCAATCCTGACTGGCTACCATTTCCATCTTCATTTCCATTTTCTAGCCATAAGAAAGTTTCATAATTATGCTGGTACCATGACAATTACATTCAAATCCACCAACACAGACTCATATGTCTATCGCAAAGCCTGTACCGTATCTTCACAATTATCTACTCAACAACTATTCTTAGGGAGATGTTCTCATTCTTCCGGATCATACAGCGCCAAGCCACATGAGAGCTGGAGGCTTATTAGCCGGCCATCTCCGGAAAGGAAGGTGCGTTATAGAGTATGCAGCCAATGATCCTACAGTATATACTGGTCTGTGACTCACCACCGTGATCAATTCATAAGGTCAAGAAAAAGAGCTGTGGTAGTGACAGCATTTCTTTGCAAAATCCACTCTCCTCTCGACCAGACCTCATCACTGTTGAGCGCAAAACACAAGGGCCAGCCAAAAATGACAACCAACGCACCACCATCCGAAGGCCCTCCAAACGCACCTTCAGGCCCAGCCATAGCCGGCGAACGTCAAGTTCCCCCAGGCACAAAACTAATTCCCATCAACTTCTCCTCGGAGTCTGAACACCAAATCTTGTACGACCAACGTGTCATCTGCGGTTGGAACGCCGACAAACTGGACAAATGGCAAAAAGCCATGGCCGAAGGAACCCGCTCTTTTTTCTGGATCGCCTTGGATCCTTCTCAGTACGACATCCCACAAGAACCATCACCTCCGAGTGTCACCAGAGATGATGGCACTGTGTTTGTCCCCGTCGGACATGTCGCGTTGGATAAGATTGATTTGAGCGAACCTGATGTTATGCCTGACACCACACTGGCCAACATCTCCGAAGGCGTATTAACGATCACAAGTCTCTTCGTCTTACCGAAATTCAGTCGCAACGGTCTAGGTGCTTTTGCAATGAGTGAGTGCGAAAGACTTTGTCATGTTCCACCCTTTGGATTGGATAATTGTGTTGCTGTGACGGTGAACACCATGTCACCGCGTCATTGCGCTGGTGGCCCGGATGGACCTGATAACACGGGAATCTGGGAACGGACGGAGTGGAAAAAGGGGCCGCCGCCGAACAACTCGGTTTGGTATGAGAGGAGGGGGTTTAAGGCCTATAAGTTTGGGCCGAGGTATAGGGGGCTGAGTAAGGATGATAGGGAATTGGTGTTTGAGGCTTGTTATCTGAGAAAGGACTTTTAGCGGTGGACAGCAAGTTGTGAAATCTTGGAAAAGTTCTGAAAGGGGAGTGTTTTCAACAAGCTATGATGGCAGGTTTCTAGAAGGGTTCTTGGAATACGGTGATTATAAAGGGAGAGTCTAAAGCACTAGAACTTGACAACTTTTGGGCATTTGATATCTGCTTCCCTCAATCGTGCCATAAGGCGTTCTAGCTTGTTTTTACAGCCTGGCCATATTCATCATTTGGTTTAGTACCAGAGTTAAGATTCTGAAGAGTCATTGGACAAGCAGGAATCAGGGGCTCGCTATATCGTCTCTGGAGTCTCAATAATCATTATTCTCGATAACTTGACTTTGACTTTCGAGGGCGTGCCGCCCGGCCGACTTTGGCCGTTCCACCTTCACTGCTGCAACGCGCTTGCGTATGACTCCCAACCTTAAGAACAATCAACAATACATACATCATCCTTTACGCTCATATGTCAACGTGATTGGAGACTAAATATGGCACGTAAGTACTCTTTTTTTGTAGAAAGAAATTAATGAGCAAGCTTGGCTAAATACTACATCTCAAAGACACGACTTTCCCTTCGGACCTCCCAGTCCCCGCAGATGACGGAGCTTGCTCTCACCTCACGGGTTCACTTCTCCCCTCAATCAATTTACATACAACATCGAACAATACAACCGATCCATCTTCCTTGTCAGGTCTGACCATAATATTCTGTTACCCACGCACCGGCGCACCCGGAGAAACCATCCCGGACTCCTGGAACATTATTCCTGGTGCCCGTGGCTGTACACCTCAGGCGTGTTCCTTCCGCGACTTGTCCAGCGAGCTCGCCACGGCAGGTGTAAAGCAGGTTTTTGGTCTGAGTACTCAGGATACGACGTATCAGCAGGAAGTCCATGGGAGGTTGCATCTCCCATTTCCCCTGTTGAGTGATGAGAAATTGGAATTTGTTGATGCGCTGAAGCTGCCGACATTTGAATGGGAGGGGAAGAGGGTTTGTAAAAGGGTTACGCTTGCTGTTGAGGATGGGAAGGTTGTTATGGTTTGGTATCCAGTGTTTCCGCCGGATCAAAGTGCTAAGCAGGTCCTTGATTGGCTTGAGAAAGTGAGGTAGAGTGAGTGAACCATAGTTGTCTGTTATGAATCAGATAGATGCAGAAGGTTTTCCATGTTTTCTTGATAAAGGTCACTCGTCATCCGTGCTATCCTCATCTTGCTCAGCTTCTCCTTCGATCAAAGGTACGATGCGGAAGTCCACGAAGGCAATGCCTTCTTTGTTAGGCTCAGCCTGAGAAGTGGGTTCGAATTCGACCAGAAATTGTAGACTCAACACGCCTTGACGATCTGCGCGAAGGCTGACTTTGGAGGCTGAGATCATGGCACGATAAACTGATTTGATGTGCTTGAAGTTGTAACTGGCCTCGAATCGTGACGCGCATTGGTAAGTCTCGAGCAGCGAGGGGTCCTTGTCTTTGTCGAATTCAACAGTGGCTGAACCAAGTGGCCCCGTTGCAGATAGAGAAATGTATGGAGCTTTAGGCAATGCAACCAGGGACAGAGTGGTAGGATTAGCTGACGCGAGTTCAGAGATTGCATCTGCTAGATGAGGAGATTGCATAATGGTTTTCAGAGACAACATTTCGCGGTCAAAGGGAATGTCATCAGTAGTCTCGGCTTCATAAGTCGTCAAATCGCAACTTGTGCGTACGTCGGCTTCGGAGAGATGAACAGAGAGAGGACCTCCACGGTGGTCGTAGGAGATACGACACAGTCCAGAGGTACCAAGTGCGGAGATGGAAAATGGATTGTTAGCATTGCGATTGATTCTGCTCGTGGCGTAAGAATCGTAAGGATCTTGTTGTTGACGGAAAGCAGTACTGTCGCCAAGAGAAAAGATCTGTAAGGTTTCGAGTATAGCAGGCATGGAAATCTCGAATGTGGGCGGCGAAGGTGCATCTTCTGGGCCGCCATTCTCAGAGGCCTCGAGGTCATTGTGGTTCCAAGTAGAGAACAAAAACTTTGGGATGAACGCGAATGCTAAGGATGGAAGTCAGAGGGATGTGTAATGCGAACGAATAGCTTAAGTTTATGATACCTTCCATGACGCTGGTCTCTTGACAACTGAAACGCAGACCTTCTGGTGAAAGTCGCACCTGGGTTTTCGGCGAGAAGGAGATGCATTTCAACAGCATAGACAACTGTCGTGCCGAAGGAGAGACAGCGCTGAAGAGAGGAGTTTCTGTGGGCGGCATTATGGCTCAGTCAGGAAGAGGCGAAGAGGCCTTTCTAACACATTTCGAACAATGGCGCGTTGTACAGTCTGGTGGACAACGTCAGATCAAGTCTTTGTTAGTCATACGGTCCAGATATACGCGTGTACAGTGCCTCTGAGATTTTGTCAAGAGTATATATGTTTATAGAGAAGCACGTCACGAGTATTGAGGCAGGCAGAAGGTGGACGATGCCAAGCTTTGATAGTCGGTTTCAGGCAGCTACATTGGTCTACCATGTTTAGAAGTCCTCTTTCTGCCATGTCTATTTCATACAGCAGAAAGCCCCATTGTCCTATCACTTTGCTTTGCCCTTGTCCACAATGCAATGATTCAGACAGCTAAGCAGAAATACAAATTGTTCCACAAAGACACGCCATGGGTTGTCTCAAATAGCTTCCTGAGCTCTTTCTGATGGTCGTAACCATTGATATGTTGGAGGATGGGAAACAAGACTGTGGTATTTTGAAGGGGTATCTCGTAAAGGTAAAGGCGTAAAGGCTAGAGTGATGTGAGCTAAGAAGGCTCATACGTAGACACCGACTGCGCAAATCATGTAAACAGCGCCGAAGCTGTGAGGATGGCGTCAGTACGTGTAGAGAAGATAGAGCTGCGTTGGATGCTAAGTACCCAGTAGCGAGAGCAGCAGGAAGGCCAACGAGAGCGATGTTCTTGAGCGAGGGGTCTACGGGTAAGATGGATTAGCATGTATGTTGGAGATATGCAATATTCCTCGATAGACGAACTCAAGCCAAAGTAACCGGAGAGGATAAGAGCTGTAGGAATCAGCGGATGGAACTTGTCTAGAAGCTACCGACGACGGTGCATACCAGTGAATAGTAAGGTGAAGCCAACAGTGAAGTGAGAGTCCTTGCCGAGAGTGGGCTCGTACGGCTGGCCAGCAGCAGTATCCCAGAGATCGTGGAGAGGCTGAATAGACATTGCGACAATTGGTTGGATAGAGAAGGTACCTAAGCACGACAATGACAGAGCGACGATGAGATAGGCAATCAAGTAACAGCTTGATTCGGTAGGTACTTGCTTCACCCGAGTGAATTGAGTGTACAAGTATGGTCAATGATCAACCCCAGATGCCAGCTATTGTGCCTCTCGACCAATCACGTCGCGTATCGGCCGCGCCGGCGCCAAGATTTGAACTGCTGCTCTCCAGGGAAGTCGCGACTTGGAGGCAGACAGGCATACAGTATCGAGTGACTGAATAATCCAGTCCTGTCGCAGGAGCATCTCGAATCGCTCGCTCTGCACCACCGCCATCTCCATCGACCATTCTCGCCATTCTTCTCTCTGCCTCCTTCACATCTAGCGCCGCTTCACTGCGTCGTTGATTTCGTCGCCGCTCCCCTCGGCTCGCCACAAAGCAGCGCGCGAAGGCGCTCCAAGCAGCACACGCCCATAACAAATACCCGTCCTGCTCGCCGCCTGCTCTCGTCTTCACCCTCGAACCTTCATCCTCCTTCACATCCGCACCATCGACACACCCAAGTAAGCCATGGCCGACGTCTGGGGAAATGGCGTGGGCAGCCCTGCTCAGAGCGAGTACGAGGACGACGACATTATCACCAGCGAAGACTGCTGGACCGTCATCCAGTCCTTCTTTGATTCCAAGGGTCTGGTGTCTCAACAGCTTGACTCGTTCGACGAGTTTGCTGGTACTACTATGCAAGCCGTTGTCAACGAGACGGGTCGTATTGTCATTGATCAGAACGCTCCTCAAACCGACGACGAGGTCGACCCCATCGTCAAACGGCGCTACGAGATCGAATTCGGCGATATCATCATCTCCCAATGCGCCATCACCGAAGGCGATGGCAGCACCCGCCCTCTATACCCTAATGAAGCCCGTCTACGAAACTTGACGTACTCTAGTCCCATCTACCTGGGCATGACCAGCCGTGTCCTGGTTGCTCGCGAGAAACGAGTCGGAGCCGTATACGGCGACGACGAAGAGCATATGCCCGAGGGCGATGATAACGAGACGGAACTGGTGTGGGAAAAGGAGGATCCGACGGCGGTCGAAAAGGAGGAGCGTGTCTTTATCGGAAAGCTGCCCGTCATGGTCAAGTCCAAGATCTGCACTCTGCGCAACCGTTCGGAGCAGGAGCTGTACGCCTTCCAAGAGTGTCCCTACGATCAGGGTGGGTACTTCATCATCAACGGTTCAGAAAAGGTTTTGATTGCGCAGGAGCGCAGTGCGGCAAACATTGTTCAAGTCTTCAAGAAGAAGGGCAGCCCGACGCCCGTGGTTGCCGAGATCAGAAGTGCCGTAGAGAAGGGTTCCCGCTTGATCTCTTCAATGCAGCTCAAGCTGTACTCCAAGGGAGAGAGCGCAAAGGGTGGCTTGGGCGGCACTATCAAGGCTACTCTGCCGTACATCAAGTCGGACATCCCCATCGCCATTGTCTTCCGTGCCCTGGGTGTCGTGTCGGACATGCAGATTCTCGACTGCATCTGCTACGACGCAAACGACTCTCAGATGCGCGAGATGATCAAGCCGTGTCTGGAGGAGGCCTTTGTCATCCAAGACCGTGAGGTCGCTCTCGACTTTATTGGCAAGCGTGGTCAGCAGATGGGCACACGTGAGAAGCGTATTCGATATGCTCGCGACGTCATGCAGAAGGAGTTCTTGCCGCACATCTCGCAAAAGGAGGGCAGTGAAACAAGAAAGGCTTTCTTCCTGGGCTACATGATCAACCGTCTGCTCCAAGTAGCCCTCGGCAGATGCGACGAGGACGACAGAGATCACTTCGGCAAGAAGCGCCTGGATCTGTCTGGTCCTCTGATGGCCCAAGTCTTCCGTCTCAAGTTCACCCAGCTTGTTCGCGACATGCGCGTTTACCTCTCTCGCTGCATTGAGCAAGGCAGAGACTTCAACCTCACGCTGGCCGTCAAATCCAACATCTTGACCTCGGGTCTGCGATACTGTTTGGCCACGGGTAATTGGGGAGATCAGAAGAAGGCTGCATCGGCGAAAGCCGGTGTCTCACAGGTCCTGAACAGATACACATATGCCTCGACTTTGTCACATTTGCGCCGAACCAACACCCCCATCGGTCGCGATGGTAAGATTGCAAAGCCTCGCCAACTGCACAACACTCACTGGGGTCTCGTGTGTCCGGCCGAAACGCCCGAAGGTCAAGCTTGCGGTTTGGTCAAGAATTTGTCCCTCATGTGTTACGTCTCCGTCGGTACACCAGCTGAGCCTATCATCGAATACATGACCCAACGAAGCATGGAGTTGCTCGAAGAGTATGAGCCCAAGAACAACCCTGATGCTACCAAAGTCTTTGTCAACGGTGTATGGGTTGGCGTCCACAGAGACCCTTCTCAGCTTGTCAATGTCGTTCAAGACCTCCGACGTAATGGTACCATCTCCTTCGAGATCTCACTCATCAGAGATGTGCGTGAGCGAGAATTCAAAATCTTCACAGACGCCGGTCGTGTCATGAGACCGCTCTTCGTCGTCAACAACAACCCAGCAAGCCCGAACAAGGGCCAATTGGCCTTGAATAGAGAGCATATTAACAATCTGCTTGTTGCTCGAGAGACCGAAACCGTTGGACTGAGCGAGGAGGAGCGCGATGAGGCCATCTACGGTTGGAAGAACTTGATCGGTGACGGTGTCATTGAATATTTGGATGCCGAGGAAGAAGAAGCTGCCATGATCATCATGTCTCCGGAAGACCTTGACGAGCATCGTCAAATGAGAGCTGGCTTGGTCTACGACGAACCTGTGACAGATCCTCACCGCCGCATCAAGAGCAAGCCGAACAAGAACGTCAGGACATGGTCTCACTGTGAAATTCACCCCGCCATGATTCTAGGTATCTGCGCTTCCATCATTCCTTTCCCTGATCACAACCAATCTCCCCGTAACACCTATCAATCCGCCATGGGTAAGCAAGCCATGGGTATTACCTTAACCAACTACAACGTTCGCATGGACACAATGGCAAACGTCCTCTACTACCCTCAAAAGCCTCTCGGTACGACACGATCCATGGAGTTCCTCAAATTCAGAGAACTGCCTGCCGGTCAAAATGCCATTGTCGCCATTGCCTGTTACTCGGGTTACAACCAAGAAGATTCCGTCATCATGAATCAGTCCTCCATTGATCGTGGCCTTTTCCGTTCGCTCTTCTACCGTGCTTACATGGATCAAGAGAAGCGTGTCGGCATGTCCGTTGTTGAGCAGTTTGAAAAGCCCACTCGTGGAGACACGATGAGAATGAAGCACGGAACCTACGACAAGCTAGACGATGATGGTATCATTGCTCCTGGTACCCGTGTATCGGGTGAAGATATCATCATCGGAAAGACTGCACCAATGGCACCTGATGCCGAGGAGCTGGGTCAACGCACAAAGTTCCATGTCAAGCGTGATGTGTCAACACCTCTGCGTTCTACTGAGAGTGGTCTTGTCGATCAAGTTCTTCTGACCACAAACGTGGAAGGCTTGAAGTTCGTCAAGGTCCGTACCAGAACAACCAAGATTCCTCAGATTGGTGACAAATTTGCCTCTCGTCACGGTCAAAAGGGTACTATCGGTATCACATATCGTCAAGAAGATATGCCCTTCACAGCTGATGGTCTCGTCCCCGACATCATCATCAACCCTCACGCCATTCCCTCCCGTATGACTATTGCTCACTTGATTGAGTGTCTGCTATCCAAAGTCGGCTCCCTTCGTGGTCAAGAAGGTGATGCCACTCCTTTCACCGATGTTACAATTACTCAAATCTCCGACCTCTTGCGCCAACACGGCTTCCAACAGCGTGGTTTTGAAGTCATGTTCAACGGCCACACAGGCAAGAAGCAAGTATCACAAGTATTCTTGGGACCAACTTACTACCAGCGTCTGCGTCACATGGTTGACGACAAGATTCACGCTCGTGCCCGTGGTCCTACTCAAATCCTGACTCGTCAACCTGTGGAAGGTAGAGCAAGAGATGGTGGTCTTCGTTTCGGAGAGATGGAACGTGACTGCATGATTGCACACGGTGCTTCTGCTTTCCTGAAGGAGAGACTGCTGGATGTTTCTGATGCGTTCCGTGTTCACGTTTGCGAGATTTGTGGTCTGATGACTCCTATTGCGTAAGTTCCTAATTTCCTCGCACCTAGTTTGATTCGAGCAGTAGTGCTAACTCATCATCACAGATCCTTGAAGAAGAATCAATTTGAGTGCAGACCTTGCAAGAACAAGACTGAGATTGCTCAAATCATCATCCCTTACGCAGCCAAGTTGATGTTCCAGGAGTTGGCGGCCATGAACGTGGCAACAAGGATGTATACCAAGAGAAGTGGTGTCAGCATCAGATAAGTAAGAAGAAGGGACAAAAACAAAAGAGGGAAGGAGTGGGAATTTGGAAGGAAGGCGCTTCACAAAGCAAAATTGGTTTCTGGAAAGGAGAGAAATATGATATCACCAAAGGAATAGACACGAAGTTCTCGTAACACATTTTCAAAGTTCTTTTTTTTGCTATCCACGCAGCCCTTCGTTGTTTTCTTTCAAATTTTTGTTCTTTCTGACTTCCTACTCTCCTCCTCAGCGGCGACAGGAGAGGGGAACACTCGGTTTAAAAGAAGAAAACGAGAAGTTTGACTACATGCAGATTGGAATTTCTATGTTTCTTTGATGGTGTACTTAGGTAGTCTTTTGTTTTCCCAGCGGGAGCATTGTAATCAATACCACAAAACCAGATGAGAAATCGACAGACTATGATATGACCCATTACTTCCCATGTCTTGCTCTTCCCCTGTCTACCGTCTATATTTCCTCCATGCTCGTATGATAAGTCTCAGTGAATTGATTCTTTTGTTGGTTTGTTGATATTGTCATTTTTCCCTTCTATTGTGTGGCACGTGATTTCATATTAGGTCTAGTGAAGTTGACGGACTTCCAAGGGCTTGCATTTTTTGGATGTTGGATAAACGGTGTTGTCTGAGATATAAAGTGCTCTCTTGTTGGTGTTGGTGTTGGTGTTAATATTGATTTTGTTGGCGGCCTATACGCATTGATTGCATTTAAATTGTTGGATCGTCGCTGTAGGATGATTTGGAGCTACGGATGTCGAGCACAGATGTTACTCCTTCCAACAGCCATTTCACTTGCAGGTCAAGCCGTGTTGCATAATCCCGAAAAGGAAAGGATGAAAATGGAGATTCGCGATGCATGTTGGGAAGATTCCTGTACGTACTGTTACGATCTTTGCAATCCTCCAAGCTAGTACAGTGCCTTTCAAGATGAAGATGATGTGAGATCTTGGTGATCAAATCAACAGATGGATGTCATGAGTTTGAAGAAAGAGTAATAATGATTTAAAACTATCAAAGGAGTGGTTAGGAAGAAGAGGAAAAAGACAAGACTACGAGATATGGAAGCAAAAAGATGAAAAATAAAGATAAAAAAAATGCTCATTCTCCCATGAAAAGAAAGCAAAAAGAGTCTCTGCGCGAGCGCATGCTGTATCTCGTATGAATCGAAAAACCCATCTATAAGAGGAAGAAAAAAAATCCACCAAACCAACCGCTTTTCTAAACGTCCCGGAAAAGAAGAAAATCAATAGTCTAAGAGAATGCCATGAAGTGCCGAGAAACAATACAGTGTAACCCTGTCGTATATTCTGGAGAAAAAGAGTAAATGAAAAGGAGAAAAGGATGTCCCTTAGTATCCCGAAGGATGAGCCCAGCCAGAAGCATGAGCGGCGCCAGAGGGAGCAGCGACACCAGAAGGTTGTGCGGCACCACCAGTGGGTTGAGCGACACCACCTGCACCGCCAGCACCACCGGCAGTGGTAGTCCAAGTGAAGGTGTGGCCGGGCTTGATGGGTGTGGCGGTTGCCTTGTCGCCTGCTCCGGCTTGGACGGTGATGTAAGATACGATGGTTGAGTAGACGGTTTGGGCTGGTGGGCAGGTGCCTTCGGCGGGGTGGACGAGGGTTGTGGGTTGGAGGGTTGCTACGCTGGTGATGGGCTTGGAGTCGGAGGAGCCCTCAGAGCCAGAGGAACCTTGAGATCCTTGAGATCCCTGAGATCCCTGGGAACCTGAAGAACCTTGAGAGCCCTCATGGCCGTTGGGAGTGTCAGGAGTCTCTGGGGTCTGGGGGACCTCGGGGCTTTGAGTGGTGCCGTGAGCAGGGACAGCGGTGGGTGTGGTGGCAGGGTACAGAGTGTAGCAGCTAGTAGTGACAGTCTCGTACGAAGTAGTGAAGTAAGAAACAGTCAACCAAGTGGAGTAGTAAGTGGTCTCAGCGTTGGTCATGACAGGTGTCGAGCAAGGGACGAAAGAAGTGATGGTGGAGGTAATAGTGGTAGGGTAGGTTTTTGTGATAGTCTCTGTCTCTGTGCCGGTTGCATGTTCAGGCTTGCTGAAAGGTGGAGGAGTGGTGGTGGGAGGAACGCCATGGCATCCGCCCTTGCAGCTGGTGACTGTGATGGTGCTTGTGGTAAGCGTGGTGATGACAGTCGAGGTGTTTTGAGCAGGTGACCACGCGGTGGTAGTGATCGGGCAGACGGTAGTGGTTGTGTAGATCTCAGTGGTCTGAGTCACGGTAGGAGGAGCAGTACCGATAGGCTTGTTGGGGTGACCTCCGGTGGGATGTCCTCCAGTTGGGTATCCTCCAGTGGGGTAAGGCTTCACAGCACCGCTTCCATGAGGGTAGTGGGGGACCTCGCCACTAGGGACAGGGACAAGAGGTCCGCTGCCAGAGCCGGTGGCAGAACCATTGAAGCCAGCATGCCAATAATCGGCGTAGGGCAAAGCAGAAGTAGCACCGAACAAGGCGAGAGTCGCAAGAGAAGATGTTAGCTGCATGGTGATGGTTGAGTATTAGATATGTGTAGATGAAACAAAGGCAGTTCAGTGAGTGTGAATGTTGCAAAAGCTGGACAGACAAGAAGCGAGTGTTGTGAGAAGCTTTGGATGTAGTGCAAATGCAAGAACGCTGAATGTAGTGGATGGAGGAAAGAACAACAATTGGAGAGACGCTACCTGGATTCATATATTCACTTCAAAGTCGACTCATTTGCATCTCGTATTAGTGATAGTCAGACTTTTACACTCCACAAATCAAGATAGCAGCAGTATGACACGATGAGGTAGCATCCACCGAATTAGTGTCTATTGCAGGGAGTTCGGTTTGGCCGACAAAGTGTCGAATGCAGCACGGTCTGTGCCACATTCCATGATGTTCAAAGGGCACTCACACTATCGCAGTTCTTGTTTGGTCAGCATGGCTAGCAAAAAAAGATAAAGTTGTGGGCAGGTTACTATGGTAGGAAGTAGGTTTGGATGTGACTTGGTAGGGATATTTATTTTTGGACCAGTAAGCGACAGAGGCGCTGCTATAGTCAGTCTTGGCTCTTTGTCTAACCCGAAATGACTCGGGGTAGGGCTCTCGTATCTCAACAGAAATACCGCGGCGTGTCTTCCACCCTCTACAGCCCATGTAATCAAGCTGTCAGATGAGGTGCTTGTAATGTTGCATTGTATCGGAGGAATAGTGATCGTGGCATAGCATAGCCATTCAGCCATGCCGCAGACCTCTATCTGATTCCGACTTCTGATCCTCTATGCAAGATTCAGTAAGCGCATCAGGGACGAACGCAAACACGATGTTGCTGAGAATGTTGGATGAGAGGAAAGCGGAACCATGTTGCTAAGATTGCTCCATGGTGAATGGCTAGACAAGGGCAGCCACAGGACCAATCCTCGGATCCTTCGAACGCGAGCTCAACTCAATTAGTGCAGTGGTGTTATTACATGACAGCATTGCGATCGCTGCCTAAAATCGCCCATTCATGTTTGCGCAAGGAGATCCGTGGTGTTGTTGGACAGGGTAAAGATGAACAGCACGAAATGTAGAAGATTAGAAGAAGGTTACTTGTCGAATGACGACGATCCGGCTGAGTGCGTCTCCGAGATCTCGCCCACGTGCTGAGGACAGTGAGCGTGCTGATCTGTTCCTCTTTCTGGCCGCTAATATGTGAGTACAGGTTGAGAAGGCTGCGATATCTGATCAACGATTTGCCAGTGATGCCTCCCTCTTGATACAATCTGCTTGCACCGCCCTGCGGCATTTCTATCTGAAAAAGTGCCTCATGTATCGTATAACTACAAGGTGATTCTCGATACTCTCGCTTTCATTGTTTCCCGTTCTGCCTTTGCTCTGGTTGGCTCCGAACAACCATCTCAAACAGCTGGTCTAGCATCAGTCTTGAACTGCTTGTTCTTGCAGCATACATGCACCGCACGTATTCTCTCGTATGTAAAAGGTTCTGACACACATGGGGATCCACCGACTTGGGAATTTGTAAAATCACTGCAAATCAAATGGGACCTTTCGGATTTTTCTGTACCTCGCCTTCGACGCCGACCGTCTCACAATTTCGTCTTCTTCTACCGATGATTGAACGCCGACATTCAGGCATCGGTTGTCGGTCGTGGCCAGTCCTAGCACCATGCATCGAGCTCGTGCAAACTCGGCCCTTCACTTCTCTGTTGCATGTCTACTTATCTCCGCAGAGTCTCCACGATTCGGTTCCGGTTGCATACCAAGTGATTGCGGGCATCGCGGAACCTGTTTCCTTGGCATAGAATCCTCTCAAGTCTTGGAAGTCTTGGCCCTCCTTCACAGCACAGACTCCATATCACGACATCCCCTCCATTCTCCGCTGGTGGCATATTTTCTCCATGCAACTTGCTCATGAACAAGCCAATTCCAATGATATGTGTAAACCTTCAGTAAACCCTCCGGCTGACAGACTCGGCGTTAGAGGAACAAGATGAGCACTACCACAAATATGCTCACAGAAGAAACCAAAACGCAAGATGGTTTGCCATGACATAGCTGCCAAGGGCTTTCTTGGTGCCACGCAACCACCTCCAAGGAGAACGGCTTTTTATTGGCTACATGCCTTGATTGAAGCTGGGATGGGGAACTCTACCAAGACAAAGAGTAGAATACTTCTAACCACAATGACGGAAATGCCATCGGCATGGGTATCTTTGTGCCAGACGTTACTTGGCAGTATATACTAGAGAGAAGAATGATAAGGATGCCAAGATCCTCCGCCGTAGCAAGAGATGTCAGGTAAGTACATATAAGGCAGGTAAGGACCCCTCTTGTCATTCCTCGTCCCAGTTATCAAACAAAGGCCCAATCCTCAACAATCGACAATGGGCAAAGAACAATTGAATTCGCTCGACCAGCATGTCTCTGGTCAAGCCAACGGCAACAGACTATCCAAGCCTGCTCACGCCCTTACACATACTCAAGTAACCGAAGAAATCCAGGCCAATGCCGAGAATGGTCTTTCGTCCTCGGAGGCCAAACAACGAGCTGAAAGTTATGGCCGTAATGAGCTCGGTGACGCTGGTGGTGTTCAACCTGGCAAGATTCTTGTCAGACAAATCGCAAATGCCATGACTCTAGTATGTCCTCAACAATCTCAATGGCAGTTACAACGTTACTAACCACATTCTAAAGGTGCTTATCATGGCAATGGTTGTCAGTTTTGCCATCAAGTCATGGATCGAAGGCGGTGTTGTCACAGCAGTCATCATTCTCAACATCGTCATCGGCTTCATGCAAGAGTTCAAAGCAGAGAAGACAATGGACTCTCTGAGATCGCTGAGTTCTCCTACAGCACACGCAGTGAGAGACGGAAAGACCGTTACAGTTTCTACGGTGGAAATCGTACCAGGCGACATGGTCGAGATACAGACTGGTGACACTGTTCCTGCAGATGTCAGGTACGTTGAATCTTGTCTTTATGTATGAACCAAGCTAACATATTCCAGACTCATCGAGGCTGTCAATTTCGAAACCGACGAAGCCCTATTGACGGGAGAATCTCTTCCAGTGAGAAAGGAAGCTGACCGGGTATTCGATGAGGACACCGGTCCTGGCGATCGCCTGAACGTCGCCTACTCTTCGTCAACCGTCACCAAGGGTCGTGCCAGAGGTATTGTGTATGCAACCGGCATGTATACCGAGATTGGCTCTATTGCAGCAGCTCTCAGAAAGAAGGACTCCAGGGTTCGTCAAGTCAAGCGCAAGCCTGATGGTTCTGCAAAGCCTCACCGATACGCCCAAGCCTGGGGCTTGACAACATCCGATGCTGTTGGCAGGTTCCTTGGTGTCAACGTTGGAACACCTCTTCAGAAGAAGCTCTCAAGACTAGCAGTCCTTCTTTTCTTCATCGCCGTCGTCTGCGCCATCATCGTTGAGGCAGCCAACAACTTTAGCAGCGAGCAAGAAGTCATCATCTATGCTGTTGCCACTGGTCTTTCCATGATTCCTGCGTCTCTTGTTGTCATCCTGACTATTGCTATGGCCGCAGGTACCCGTCGTATGGTTGACCGCCATGTAATTGTCAGGAACCTTCGATCTCTCGAGGCTTTGGGTGGTGTCACCGACATCTGCTCTGACAAGACTGGTACCTTGACTCAGGGCAAGATGATGGCAAAGAAGGCTTGGATTCCCGCCAGGGGCACTTACTCTATTGGCGAAACCAACGAGACTCATAATCCTACTGTAGGAGAGCTTGAATTCAGCAAGAAAGAGCCTCGGCACATCACCAAGGGCGAAGAGAAGTTAGATGCCATTGTTTATGACGAGGCTATCAAAGATAACGACCACCTGCAGCACTTTTTGAGGGCAGCAGCTCTTGATAACCTCGCAAGGGTTCAGAAAGATACTGAAGGTTCTTGGACTGCCCGTGGTGATCCGACCGAGATTGCTCTCCAAGTGTTTGCTGCTCGCTTCGGTTGGAATCGCTCCATCTTGACAAGTGGTGACAGTCCGACATGGAAAGATGTTGCCGAGTTCCCCTTTGACTCCGATGTCAAGAAGATGTCTGTCATCTGTGAGGAAACCTCTACAGGCAGACAACAAGTCTTCACTAAAGGTGCTGTGGAACGTGTCATCGGTTCATGCATCAATCTTTATCGTGAGGAGTCTGGCGAGCCTGCTGAGATGACCGAGGCAATCCGCGAGGAAATTTTGCAAAACATGGAGTCTATTGCATCTCTTGGTCTCAGATGCCTCGCTCTCGCCAGCAAGGACTTTGATGGTAAGATCAGCAAGGACGAAGAGATTGACCGCAATACTGTTGAGACTGGCCTTACTTTCAGGGGTCTTATCGGTCTCTATGATCCTCCTCGTCCAGAATCTGCGAGCTCTGTCGCTCAAGCTCATGAGGCTGGCATTATCGTCCATATGTTGACGGGTGACCATAAAGGTACCGCACAAGCCATTGCCGCCGAAGTCGGTATCCTGCCTACATCTTGGAAGGAGCTCAGCAAGGACGTTACCGACGCCATGGTTATGGAAGCAAGTTCATTTGATAAACTTAGCGATGATGAGATTGACGCCCTACCCGTCCTTCCCCTCGTCGTTGCACGTTGCGCACCTAACACCAAGGTTCGCATGATTGACGCACTGCACAGACGCAAGGCCTTCGCGGCCATGACTGGTGACGGTGTCAACGATTCTCCATCGCTCAAACGTGCAGATGTCGGCATCGCCATGGGACAAGCCGGCTCAGATGTAGCCAAAGACGCCTCCGACATCATCTTAACCGACGACAATTTCGCCAGTATCCTCAATGCCGTCGAGGAAGGTCGCCGCATGTTCGACAACATTCAAAAATTCATCCTACATCTTCTTGCCCAAAACATCGCGCAAGCCTTTACCCTCCTCATCGGTCTCTCTTTCAAAGACGTCTCCAACCTCTCCGTCTTCCCAATCTCCCCCGTCGAGATCATGTGGATCATTATGGTCACAAGTTCGTTCCCAGACATGGGTCTCGGCTTCGAAGTCGCCGTCCCAGACATCATGCGTCGCCCGCCTCAAAATCTCAAACGCGGTGTCTTCACCATCGAAGTCATGGTCGACATGCTCGTGTACGGAATCTGGGTCGCAGCACTCTGCCTCGCGTCCTTCGTCATCGTGCTCTACGGTTTCGCCGACGGAAACACCGGTCGTATCCCAGCTACCGGTTGCAATGAAGCTTATACTTCTGCCTGCGACGCCGTGTTCCGTGCTAGATCTACTTGTTTCGCTTGTCTGACTTGGTTTTCCGTCTTTCTCGCTTGGGAAATGATTAACCCGCGTTTGAGTTTCTTCCGCATGCAACCCGACTCAAAGCGCTATTTCACCCAATGGATGATCGATGTGTGGCGCAACAAATTCCTCTTCACTTCGGTTATGTTGGGATTCTTTTCTTCGTTCCCAGTCTTGTATATTCCGGTCATTAATCACAAGGTTTTCCGTCACACGGGGATCTCTTGGGAGTGGGCAATTGTGTTTATTGCTTGTATTCTGTTCTTTGCTGGTGTGGAGAGTTGGAAGTGGGGGAAGAGGGTTTATTTCAGAAGACAAGCCAAGAAGCATGAGGGTGAAACTAATGATGTTCAGAGCAGGATCTTTGGAAAGTACATCAAGGAGCTTACGCCGACGAACAGTTTCGCTTCTGATTCCGATGGGAGGAAGCAGGACGTTTGACTTTGCGAGATCTTCTTTTTAGTCACGAAGGTCATGAACTGTGATTATGGGAGGGTAAAGTTGTTTTGTTTATTACTATGTCGATTTTTCATTTCTTGCTTTCTTCCTTCGGAGACAGCAAATATTCATACATATATTGTACAAATTCCAATCTATGACACCGAAACCAAAAATCAATACAGAATACCTCCGTTGAATGCGGGTAGTACAGAAAGGAGTATAGTATCAGCCTGCTGATATAACATCCCTTATAGTCCTTGTGTCCTTACTCAATCATTCTTCCTTGTCCACTCTACTGCATGCAACCATCTGTGCTGAGATAAGTAGAACCTCTTGAAACCCGGTCGCCATGAGTGGGAAGGCGCCTGAGCCACTCATGTGTATCGACGAGAACATTTTGTAGGAAGATCCATGTACAGGTCCTGAACTTCATCAATGCTCGAGTAGATATCACTCGTCTGCCGGTCTTGACATCTGGCTGTGAGTGGCAGTGTGGTATGAGGATGAGGGCAATGTATGCAGACTCTATCGACGTAGAAGTGCATAGAGGCATCGAGAGGTGGATTGACATGCTGATCTCGAGGGACTTCATGGTCAGTACTAAGTGTCTGTATACTCGTGGCTGATGAGACTCGATCAGATCCAACTTCCTCCGAAGACTCGTCAATAGTAGCTTCACTATCAAAGCCAGAGGTCAAGTGAGTTCTGTGAGCGATGGGAGTTGATGGGTTCCAGGATGCTGGGGTGATGTATGCCTCTCTTCTTCGCCCGGAGCTGGCTTGGTGGACCGTGACAGACAGCTTCGACTTGGTAGACTCGGGGGAAGGACTGGCGGTATCTTCTTGAAGCGTGTCGATGGAGTAATGAGTGGGCTGGGATAATATATCTCGTGGTGGAGATGGAATGTGTGCTACTCCGCCCCTAGAGACACAGCCGTGGACGAATGTGCCAGGTACAGGAGCAGAGATGATGGGCTGGCCATATCTGGATCTTGGTACTATGCTGACTGCTTCCCGAAGCTCGTTGGTTTGTCCAGCAATCTCAGAGCATGTCGCATCGGTGGTACTGTAGTTGCCGCAGAGGAGTTTGAGGCAGATTTTAGCTTTGTGAGCTGTGTGGTAACTGCCAGCAGAGCCTGAGTAGTGAGAAGTTGTGTTGCCCATGCTGGGGGAAGTGATGCTAGTAGCAGCGGTAGTATACAATACAAGAGAAGGATTGAGATGCTTGAAGCAGTACTTTGCGACAAGAAGGAGAGAAGAGAGTTTAGAAGGCCGGCGGCGCAGGTCAGTTTTTGTGTCTAGGTCCTCGAGCACTTCTCGATTAGGACCGCCAACGCTACTCGCACTCACCAAGAACCTCTGAAAGAACTCTTCATGGTCATCTTGACCACAAAGTGACAACACAAAGGTATTGTCAAGAAAGAACACCATGTTATTCGAGAGACATAAGTCTCACAAGACAAGATGTCTCGTTCAGGACTCGTTCTAGAAATAGACCTACCAATTGCGACGAGGTATGTGTATAGTTTCAAAGTGGGCATCGAGTCCGTGGATATTGGTGCTCATCTAATCATGCTATCGTATGTTTCCATGATTGACCATAGCAATCAGGACTCGAAACCTAGGACTATACGGAGGCTCAAGGAAGGACCTCACAGTGTACCTTGGATAGTTTGAACAAGAGCTGATGTTGAGCAGCATCTGGGGTGATGGACTCTTTTTGGTTTTGGGCTTTGTCAATAACGTCTTGAAGACTTGGAGGTGCTACTCAGGATGCGTAGGTCATGGTCCACCACACAATGGACTCACGGTAACTTCCGAGACAGCATTCTGCCAGGTCGTCGACGGACTTTCGTCAAAGTGCCATGTTGACGGATGTACGCACGCAGATAATTGCTGCCGCGCACGCAGACTCATCGCAGTTCTATCGATCTCTGCTCCCTTTTATTGTCGGCGGTGATATCAACATAGCTGTCAGACGAAGATGACGCCAAGAAGTCGGCCTTTGCGTGGTAGTCGGACTGTCAAGAGACTACGATATCGACCGAGGCCCCGAAGATAGAGACGATCGAGAATACCGCCCGAGGAGTTGGTCATCTTGTGGAAAGTATTGGTGGCTCTATTTGTACAGTTTTCATTGAGGAGATGGCGAAAAAGGAAGCAAGGTCAATGGTGATTGTTGATGTTGGTTACCTTTCACTGGTCAAGCTGACCTCCGCGCCGAAAGTGGCTAGGCCACATTAGGTAATTCCACGTGCCTTAGTCACGTCCCATCACTCTGATGATACGGACGTCTTGTTTCTGTTTGGCAAACTTTACATCTTGTGCGCCATCTCCACAAGGCAAAGCAATCTCATGTACTTCTTTACAGGCTCTTGTTCAGCACTTCCATTGTCCTCAACTGACGGTGGTTTCACTGCCATCATGAATCAAGGCAAGCCCAGAGAAGCTTTTGGAGGTCTGCCGAGAGAGCTCAGGGACATGATATGGAGAGAACTGCTTGTCTTCAAGAATCATAGGTTTAGAAAGGTGGACGCCGTCGAAGTCGTTCCTCTTCACCAGAACACGATATCCCTCGATGACTACCCAGTCGACATCGATCGCAACCGGCTGCAAGGCATGTCTGGTCGTGTTGTAGACTTGCGCCTCTTATTTGTCAACAGACAAGTCTTCCTGGAAGCATCATCCGTCTTCTATTCATCCAATGAGTTCATCATCAGCCACGAGGATTTTGCTGCATTGTCAAAGTCGAGGATGGTGAAAATGGGTGGAGTGCGACCTGGGATGGCGTTTTTGCGCCTCGAAGGCCGCCATGGTTTTGCAATCCCTCGGTCAGATCTATATAACGTGGGGAGGTCACTCGACCACTTCTCAAATCTGCACACAGTCACAATCGCCATGCCCCTTGAGCCACCTGCGACAGTTTCCAGATGGAGGGGGCACATCTCGCTCGATGCGGCGGCTCAGTTAGTTCTTCACCTTAGTCTAGGCAGATTCAAGCGTCTTAGACTGCATTATCAGCCCATTTCCAGTCAAGTTGAGGATCCTCGGAGGCGCTCAACGATTCAGATGTTGCTGCGACTCTCAAGCACTATCTCCTTATCCATCTTCGATTTGGGCGTTCGATTTGCTGACCAAACACCTTACTCTCTGGCATCGATGGCTTGGAATTTTAGTCACCTTGACGAATATCAAGAGGTCATGATACTTCTCGAAAACGCGGGCTTCAAAAATGGACCCGAGAACGTCGTGGTCAGATACGAAACCGCTTCCGATGTCGAAACCAGCGACCAGGACGTTGTCGTTGCCATGACCAGATGTGAAGACGAGCCAGTCAAGAGAGAGACAGTGGACAGACCCGTACCCAAACTCGTCTCGCAGAACAGTCAGAAGAATGTGAAGCTCGGCAGCATGTCCAATACCCCGAGCAGCAAGCGCAAGTATGACCATGTTTCCCTCAAGACAACCGCACAGTTACCCACAAAGATCCCACGCCTTGGATTCCCGCAGCCCATTGTTTTCACCCAGAGTCGCAAGTTGAAGATGGAGCGAGACGACCATGAACGCCGCTTGCAATGTCTGTTGGACGATCTTGCATTCTTGTTCAACTCAATGAGTATTTGATCTTGCTCTCATGACAGATTCCGCAGCGCCATACCATCATGACTGGTGCACCGGATCGCGGTCAACAACCACGAGGCAAGTCCATCGTTCCTAGCGCAATGCAATCAAGGTACTTCACTGACACCTATGACTTATCAGAATTCCACCATGACACTCCCTTGCACAGCCCCATTGATGCTGCACATCCCCCGAATTGTTATCCCTCTGATCTGTTATCATCTTTGCAACCTTGTGCTGCAGCTCAATGTGGATGGTCAAGCACATTGTCAGTACAAGCTGGCTGATTGTCTCCTACGTGGCATGTCCTGTCAACCCACATTCGCATCGCAGATCTTGGCAATGATTTGAACACCAACGAGTGTCATGGTTCGAAGATCAGCCTCTCGAGTGATTTCCTTTGTCGGTGTCTTCTCGCTCATCACGAATTCTGCAACGAAACAAGTGAACCGCAGAAATCAGCTCCATCAGAATTTTCTACACAAGGCACCAGCACTTCCCCTGAATCTTTCCTAACAGCACAGCAAACTTCACAATCGGCATGTTTCTCTTTGTCGTCACAGCAAGGCCCCGTATGGCACTTTCCCAGCACAGTGACTCCAGATTTTGCATGTCTTCGACCCAGTACAGCACTTTCCGTTAATCAGCACCAAGCACATGCGTCTCGCATCTCTCCTCACCAGCACAGCAACTTCACACTCAACACTTCATTGAACAAGGTTTTTTCAATTTCTTTCCCAGTCTACAGCGTTCACTGTTTCCTAAGATACCCCTGCACTTTAATGACATACATTCCACTCCAACACCATTTTGACAAGCAGTTGTGCCGCCTTCCTCCCATCTCTAGAACATGCAGTAATGTCTCCTTTCACACCGCCCTCCTGATTCTCTTGGTCCTTCTTTTTCCTTCAGTCCTTGCCTCATTTTGCCATACCTACAGACTGTTTCTCCGAATCCGGGCTACCTGAGCCCTGGGTGACAACATCAACACTCTTCGTAATCCTCACCAATTCTTCATCGAAATCAGGCTTGTTGCTCTTTGTCGCAGCAAGAGCATCTTGGACGCTTTGTGCCAGCAATACGATATGGAGGATAAACAGAGGGATCGGCATGTATGATGAAAAGACCTGTTTCGATGTCAGCCAGACCATTCACCTCTTAACGTAAGCAGAGCAGAAGAAGACTTACACTTTCACGACACAAACTTTCAAACTCCTCTGGTGCGCCATTCGTGCCTCTCCATCTGCAAGTCCAAGTCTGCATAGTATCCGAAGTCCTCGGGGACCGACTGTTCGCAATCGCGGACATGATAGTAGCAACCAAAGCCGCAACCATAGCTGCCAACATCAAACCCGTCACAGCCCAGCTCTTAAACTTGCTCATTTTGCTCTGTAGTTGTTGCAGTGTTGTTCGACGAGGAAAGAAGCAAAGAATCAAGGCAATGATGTCGAAAACGAAGACCAAGGTTGAGCAAGTGATTACAGAGACGAGACCGGAGGTTCGAAAGTGGGAGCGCCAGACAGGGATCCACCAGGGGTTTGAATGTTGGGAGTTGAAGGAGGAGAGGATGTGGGAGGATATCGAGAGGAGGGGCAAGGAGATGAGGATGCTGATTATGAGGAGAAAAGTTTGGGTTGAGGTGGATGGCATAGTGTCGGATGTTGTTGTTAATTTGTTTTTATTTTGGGTTTTGATGACCGATGCTGTCGTCGTTCGTGTATTTTGATATCTCCGAAAGTCAAGAGAAGAGGAAGTACCGTCCAGCGGGATGTTGAGTAAATGCTTGGATAAAGGGTTGTATCAAACAACAGTCAAAAAGTTCTAGAAGAATTGTTTCGAAAGAAAAGAAAAGGAAGGATGGAAATAGAAAGATAGGATGACAAGGAAAGAACGAACAACAAGTAGAGAGCTACCTTTAATAAGACATACTATCATCGCCTTTTTCTCGATCGCCGTCCACAAAAGTGTCTATTCTTGTATAGGCGCCTGTGGAAACACAGGTCGGAGTCTAATCTCACATCAGCTTTTTACATGTACAGGTCGTCGCAATCGAAGCTTGTGGTGTTTCTGAACTTCTGAAACGACGAGTCTAATGCTATGGCGATGTTTCTTTGGGCGCTTGTCGTAAGTGATTATGGTAGGAATGGTTGTGATAGGTCGCCAGGATTGGAGCTAGTATAGCGATGGTGGGCGCTTAAAAGGTTTGGAGTCCAACAACGTGGGGGTCTGGCGGGGTCGTTATCATGCAGGTCAATATTCGGGTCTGTAGAATTATAGCTACAACGTTGCTGACTACTCTATCCATTCTATATACTGGTAATCATGTTGGCATCGGATACTTGTGCTCCTCAGGCAAAAACCAATTAGCAAGCCTGTTCGCAGTCGTCAATTCAATACCCGCAGCGTCTCTAACAGATCTCCCAGCACACCAGGAAGCGATTTCTTCATCCGCGTGCAACTCTGCATCATATCCATAACAGTCCTGCACTGAAACGGGATCGCCGTAGAGATTGCTACTTCGCATGGGTACCTCGCCCTTCAATTCCGGTGCCATGGCTCGATCTCTGGCTTCTTGGGCTGGGCCGGGTGGCAATTGCCATATCCAGCCGTTGAGATAGGAAAGTTGCTGTTTGTAGCTGGCTTTTGGCATGCGACCTTTCTCATAAACTTTTACTGCTTCTTGCACGGATAGGCGGCCGGCGATGGCGGCTTGAAGACAGCGGGCGAGGAATGCTCCATCTTCCATGCTTGTTGCTGCTCCTTGAGCGGCGTGGTTGTGCATGCCTAATATATCGTTAATAACATCAGCTAGTGGTGCTCGAGAAATGAATACTCACTATGCGCGGCATCGCCTACTAGAACCACATTCTTCTCTGAGTTCGACCATAATTCCAGAGGTCCAGTCACCAATAATGGCCATCTCGATATCGGTGGTTTAATCATGTTGATAACTCGTTCTATCCTGGGATCATATCCTTTGTATTCGTTTCGAACCTCTTCTATACTCACCTCTTGCACCCAAGAGACTGGAGGGTCTCGAAAGTGACTCATGACCAGGTTAAAATCCCTGCAATTTGCAATAGGATATGTGATGATATATCCCGTGGAAGCCATCCACACTTCCATGGTGCGTTTGAGATTACCGTTTTCATCCTCAACGAGTTCCTTCGTCAAAGGATCTGCTCGAACTTGCTCCATGGGTACGATGGCTCTGTATGCACAATTTCCGTTCGGCGCTCGAGGCTCAATATTGGGAAACAAGGTACGTCGGACGACTGATCGAAGTCCGTCAGATCCGACGACGAGATCGAATTTGTACTCGTTGCCCTTCTCGGTTGATATAGATACTTGACCAGATGGCAGTTGTTTAATCTTTGAGACTCGGCTTTTGATGATGATTTCAACGCCGCTCTGTCTTGCAATTTCGACCAGACCATTATGCAGATGATGGCGATGAACAAGCCACCACGGATATCCACAAGCTTGTTCTACTTTCTCGATCCGAGTATAACCAAGTGAATTTCCTGCTTTGTCCCTGATGTTCAATTCATCAAAGCTGACCAGGTTATCGCCAATAACTTTGTCGACTCCGTATCGAATAAGAAGTCGAGATGCATTAGGTGTCTATTTTGACATCAGTACAGTCTACAAGAATCGAGGACATCTCTGTACCATTTGGATGCCTGCTCCAATCTCTCCAAGCTCTTCTGCCGCTTCTAGAAGCGTGACTTTACCTCCAGCGCGGGCAATCGCGATGGAGGCCAAAACACCCCCCATACCTGCTCCCACGATTCCGACATGAAGATTTTGATTTGTCATGCTGCTGATCCTGAATATAGGGTATGTTCTATAGAGGTCATGAAGCTATTTAGATAGAATCGTTGTTGACGGAAACAAGGAGAGTTTGAGGAGCCTCGGCCGAGCAGCCGGTTCACAATCGACCCGATGAGGGGTATCGTTCATCATAGTTGTTGAAGTCTACTCCTTAGAAGGAATCACATGAAGGGATAGGTTTCACGGTAAATGTCGCAGCAATGACGATGATTTTGGAAATTTGTTGCTCCACATTGGACGCTGTTCCTCAATTTAGTGTAGTCAGCAGTCTGTCGACAATTCTTCTGGGTCTCAGCTGCCCGCGAAAAGCGTGTGGCCGCGAGGCCCATGGCTGCAAGTGTTCCAAACACGACATTCTACTGTTCCACGAATGGTCCGAGGTGTGAGACGACGGAATGAAGTGGAAGTTGAAACTTGCAGTAATATATAGTAGCCAAGAGTCTTGGTTTGTGAAACACCTGAGATTCAGATAGGAGAAGCGACCCTGTTCTAAATTCAGATGTCGCCAATCAGGTTTTCATGGCCATTACGATGTATATGCTGTGATATGCTGTTCCCAATAAGCTTCGTCCAAGTTTCACGGCTTTTGAAGATGTAGTGGATGTATTTCGAGAAATTAGATGTCGTCGCAGAAAAGAATGAGCTTTGCCAGGCGTTTAGCTCTAGTCTTAACATTCGTGTCACCATCTTCGTGAAACACTTTTCAGATGGGGCTTAGAACAGTTCATATCTGTCTGGGCACAGTCCAAATCCAGCGTCAAATCCAGGGATTTGATATGAGAATACACGATAATTGTTCCATGATTGTTTTCTGGAAGCTGATAGAACAGGCCGCGACGCTCGGAGAGACGAAGGACTGTTATCTCCAATTGCAAAAGGTAGGTACGCATCAGAACAATAATTTCAGGACGTTACGTTGGGTCTTGTTATAATGAAAAAGGTGATAGATGAACGAAAATTGGAATTCATATAATTTCGCACGTAAGAGCGAGAAATATTGAATGCAGTAGAGTTTACAAAACAGGGATTTGCGATTCTGTTGCCATGTTCGACATACCGATGTTCACTGTCTTGTGTGAAGTGATCTCCGAGAAGATTATACTCTTCGCCTTGTTGTACTGCAATAATCAGATGTCCCTTGCAAGCATGATGCTACTTTTCGTCAAAGTAACACGATGTCGGCGAGGGAGCTAGGAGGTAGTTTAAGAGATGTGATAAGAATAATAAAGCAGTTACGGATGAAGACGCTCAGCAAGACTTCTCGTCGTCGCTTGCAACGTCGGTCTCGCATGGATTCCATGTCTTCGGGTCTTAGGAGATCCCAAAAAGAACGATATCGTGGCTGTGAAGGCCTAAATCGTCTGTCCAAACGTCCCGAAATAGGGCGGTACATATCATCGTTACATGTATACTTCATGACAACGTACACACGCGAGTGTCAATCTTTCATGCACGGTTATAGAAAACCCCTTCCGAACAGCTATTCTTGTAATGTTTGATGCAGCCAGACTATGCAGGGTTGGTTGTTGGGAACTGCCACCTAGATTTTTCCTGCAAGGCTGTTCGCATGGCAATTCGATTTCGCCACAGAGGCGGGTGAGATGACGAAGTAGCCAGAGCTGAACGTCACACCGTCACACAAAATCAAATGTTCACATGCGCAATTGCGATCTGGAAGCAAAAAACGCTTAACATGACTCCGAGCTTTTGAAACCGCGGCGGTTGGACATATCGTGCGATGGTGAGTAAACCCATCCATGGTCCGCTCTCCCGCGAGCCCGAACCAAAGATGTTGAAGTCCCAGCACTAGCGACCGTGTATGCTGTGCGAAGAAGACGGGAGAAGTGTATCCACAAAGATCGTCATAACAGTTATTCAAGAAAGGGGACTGCTTGCTGCTTTTAGGGAGAAAGGACGGGACGTTGTGGTACGCGTACGCGAACAATGCAAAAGCAACGAAAGGAAGGAAAAGCGAGCCTCTCTTGACGTCGTCCCATGAGTCGAGCATCTCCACTTCCCACCAGGCCAAACACCGCAGTGGGTCGTCGGCTTGGTTGGAGTATCTGCATCTGGATGCGCGGAGAAGAAGAAAACAGTGGTAAGCAAAGGGTGCACCCCAGAGCAGAGTTTGAGCGCGCGTTTAAGAGTTGGAACTGCCGGGTGCGGCGCAAAAGCCAACAACTGGGCGCAGCAGGAACTCAGCCAAACCCTTTCTTCTTTAAATTACAAGTACAAAGCCAACAATCAACATGCGGTGATAGGCTTGTCCAAGACTCCAAGAAAACAGGGAAAGCAAATTTGCAACCTAACAAGAACCTTCGCATAAATTATTGCATTGGTTGCTGTAACATTAATAATGATGTACTTGTCATGACTGAGAGCTGCAAGACCATGTGATGGCACTTCCATCAGCTGGCCAGAAGATTCAACGATCGACGCTTACCCCGTGCTCTCCTTGCTGGCAGACTTTCCTGTTCCTGGCCACGCTAGCCAGATAAGCCTTTTAATGCTCCGCTAGGGTCACAAGCTGATTGGACTTTGTGTACAAGATCTACAGGCCTAGCAAAAGACCTCTTAATAGGAGACTGGGAACATCGTCAGGACCAGCGTTTATTATGTTGACACTGACACACGCGCACGCACATGCATCGCACGGATGGCTGCGATGGTGACGACTATGTGAGCGTTAGTCGCCGCTCGGGAAAGGACGATGTGAGACGGTTTACCACGCTTATAATGCAGAAAGTCCCACCCCCTGTCTTGGTCCAACACGGCTTGGCTGTAAATTCATCAACCCTCTTATATATCTCGAGTTACACAGCCCTGTGACTTGTCAGCATTTTCGTATCTCCTCTCATACCAATCATACATACAGCTGTCGCTGTGAATCCTCATCGTAGCCGAGCATCTGGACTCGTATTGCTGTGCAATTTGAGCTCATCACATCATCTTCTTTCGACGCCTGCATTCCTCGATTGAACAATCACTTTTTTCTCATCTCACCTAGCATTCCGCTTGCAGAATTTAACGGCATTCCAATCGACGTCCTCTTACAAACAACAACCGATTCGTTGTTTGTCAATCAAATACATTATACACCGTCGCTGGCGATATTCTAAAATCCTCACCTCGACGAGCGGCGAACACGTCTTAGAATCGACCTTTAACACATCAACAAAATGCTTCTCAAGCACGCTGTTGCCGCTTTGACTGCGGCAGCCACCGCACTTGCAGCACCTCAGTAAGCCGTCCTGACAAATCTTCACTTTTACCGCAGTCTAACCATATTTTTTCTTCTCATAGCTCCAAGCGTGACAGTGGATTCAAATGGGGAAAGGAGACAATGCGTGGTGTGAATCTTGGCGGTTGGCTGGTCCTTGAACCGTAAGTTGATATCGACTTTATCACGTTTATCCAACGGCTCCCTAACGGTCGTCTAGGTGGATCACCCCTTCAATCTTCCAGGCCTACCCTATGGATAAGGGTATCATTGACGAATACACACTAGGCCAGAACTTGGGATACGACGCTGCCTACAACGTTTTGAAGCCTCACTGGGACTCCTGGGTTCAGCTGTCGGACTTCCAGAAGATCGCCAACTCAGGTTTCAACATTGTTAGAATACCCATCGGTTTCTGGGCTTTTGACAATGCCAACACACCATATGTCTCTGGCGCCGCTCCTTACATGGACCAGGCCATTGAATGGGCAAGGCAAACAGGCATCAAGGTCATCATGGACTTGCACGGTGCTCCTGGTTCCCAAAATGGCTTCGACAACTCTGGTCAGCGCATTGACAAGCCTGAATGGCAGCAGGGTGACACAACTCAGCGTACCTTGAAGGTTCTCCAGACTATTCAAGACAAGTACGGTGATGCTTCCTACGACGATGTTGTTGCTGGTATCGAGCTCTTGAACGAGCCTTTGTCTTCAGAGCTTGACCAGGACGCCCTTAAGCAATTCACCCGTGATGGATATGGCCAGCAGCGTACTTCTTCGAAATCCCGTGTCGTCATTGTTCAGGATGGCTTCAACCCTCCCAACACTTACAACGGTTTCCTTACCCCTTCTGACAACAACGCCCAGAATGTCGCTCTTGACCACCACGAATACCAAGTCTTCACTGACGAGCTTGTCGCTATGCAGCCTTGGCAGCACCGCCAGAAAGTTTGTAACAACGCCTATGCCTACTCCGGTGCTGACAAGTGGACTTTCGTTGGCGAATGGTCTGCTGCTATGACCGACTGCGCTGCCGCTCTCAACGGATACGGAATTGGTGCCCGTTACGACGGTACATACCCTGGCAGCAGCTACGTCGGCTCCTGCGACAGCATCAACTTCATCGAGACATGGACTCAGTCCTTCAAGGACGACATGCGTGGTTACATTGAGGCTCAAATGGAGGCTTTCGAGCACAACACCATCGGTTGGGTCTTCTGGAACTTCAAGACCGAGGCTTCACCCGAGTGGGATGCTTTCCGTCTGATTGACGCCGGCGTCTTCCCCCAACCCCTTACCGACAGAAAGTTCAGCATGATCTGCTCTTAGGAGAGCAATACCACAGTCTTAGAGCAATACATCACCTCGACCTGGCGGAGGCGCAGAATGGAATGACGGTAGCTCTCCGTCACGCATCCTCTGGTTCTCAGTTTTCTTTTTCTGATTATACGCTTTGATACCCTTCTTTCTCGTTACAACCTTTTCTTCTCCCTTTGCATAGCATGGAGAAAGAAATTGAGAGACACATAATGTATGCTGCGTATTACTTTTTTTTATTTACTATCTTGTCGAGAATCAAATACATATTTGTTCTTACAATCTTCTGGTCCTGCAGTGTTCAAGTGATGTGTTGTTTCTTTCCTGCGATGAACATCTGATATCGTATCTTTCGTTTATTGCGTTCTTGATATACAGTAAACAAAAGGTCTAGAGAGGAATAAAGTGCAGATCGATGTAGAACGACAAAAAAAAAGGGGGAAATTGTGAACATAGATCTGTACAAAGAAACAACCATAGAAACTCACAAAGAGGGAGTGACCTATTATACTCAGAACACGCTCAAAAGCGGCACAAGAGGAAGTACACATATCATGATTTCGACAGACGAAGGAGCAAAGACACGATTCATAATTTCATGATTGAGGAAGAATTGACCGACGACACTTCTGGAGAAGGAAAAGGAGCTGGCCTACAAAATTCGGAATAGGGAATGGAGCGACCTGCAGATTGCACGATTGGAAGAAGGAGCCGGTGCACAGATATCGAAATAGGAAGGGCGGTGACCCATGATTCCAGGAAGAGGAAGGCACTCTCGAAAGAATCATTCAGACAGGGAAGGAGACGACCTGAGGGCTCGAAAGAGGAACGAGCGGGTTTTTTTTGCTGGCAGTATAGAGATATCGCAAATCAAGGACTGAATGGAAGGATAGAGAGAGAGAGAAGGTTTTTTTGTTTGGCCATCTGCATGCGGAAGTTCGTCTCGATTGATATGATAGAGAAAAGGTGGAAGAAGGGCTTAGTACAACAAAGAATGGCGGCTGAGAAGAGAGGCTTGTTTCAATGTCATCTATATCAAATACGTCTGATTACCTCCGGAAACAGAATTGGTGAGTGGGTATACAATGGAGAGAAAGGGATCTTATGCAATGGGGGGAAAGAAAGAAAGAGGTCTAGCTCCAGGATGCATTGGTTTCTATTTCTTTCTGTTTAAATTTTTCCTTCCTAACCCTTGTTTCTTGCAAGCATCAATTGGAGAACTCGGAGTTGATATATTGCTATTTATTACTTTGTACATAACTCTAGAGTCATGCTACCAAAGCGAGCCGGTGCTAGAACTGGTGCCGGAGGAGATGCCAGAGGAGCAACAGCACCTGCAAACAACACTACCACCGCAGCGTCTGGTCGCCCAAGACGAACTAGAGGAGGAGCTCCAGCTCTACAGAGAAATCCCGGTGAGACTGTAGAGCAGCATATCGCGCGCTTGGCAAGAGAAACTCAGGCCAACGTCTTGTCTCCTACCTCTGAAGCTATCAGAAAAAACGCTCCTGATGCCAACAACGGAAACAATGACCAGAACAACAACGGCGATGGAGAACAAAACCAAAACCAGAGACCGGGTAAGAGACCGAGGAAGAATGGCAACCAGAACCGGGACCCGGATGTCCAAGAAGCGCAAAGACGTCGTGCGGCTCTGCTGCATAGAGCCACTAGATTGGGTCCTTACAACTCTCTCGAAGGGAACGAAGCAATTATAACCGAAGACGAATTGAGAAAACACATTGACGATTGGTTTGACCAACTCGAGAACGGCATCCGTGTCCTCGGTTTGACCAAGAAGAAATGGCCAGCCTTGAAGTCGGAGAGGAAGAAACCAGTACATCCAGCTGCAGGACTCATCGACATCAGTGAGCGTGACAGCACTGAACCCAGATGGCAGAGACGACAGGAAGAAGGCATTGACAATTCCAAAGACGTCGATCCTTTCATGCGCATTGAACCGCCGAAACGCAAAAGGGATAGTGGAAAGCGTGTCGAGATTGAGGATGACACACTCGCTAGTCTCTGGGTTGAGATTGATAGACTTCTCAAAGACTGGATCGACGAAAGAAGCATTGTCCTCGAAAGCAACATCGCCAGTTCATCCTGGGAGGAGATTCTGGAAAGATATAAAACTTATGGTGATTCGATCCAAGATGATGACCCAGAGGACGATGACTTGAAGGAGATCTTGATAGGCAAATGCGCGAGTCTGGGATTGAGCACCGAAGGTCACCCGCTCGAGCTTCAAAATCGGTTGATGCAGCAGAAACTTGCCGCCATGGCCAGAAGATGCGATTTGCCTCCGTCGGTGGTCGAGAAGGCTATACAGGCTTTGGCCGAGATGGAAGTGCCGGGCGGAGTAAATAAGAGATTTAACAAACGTACAGGTCGCAAGTTGTTCAAAGACGCACCGGACAAGAAGCAGCTTTTGAAAGAGGCGGAATTCGAATTTCAAGAAAAGGAAGTGATTACTATCTCTCGTCTTGATGGCGATGGCAATGGCGATGGCAATGGTAACATATGGACGCGTTTGTTCAGGCAAACAAATCCCAGTGGCGATGGATTCCATTGCTTCTACCGAGCAATAGCCCAGGCCTGGATGGGTAACCAACGAGAGTGGAGACGAGTCCGGGAAATAACACTTCAGCTTTACAGAAGAGCTTTAGAGCCTGACCAAGAAGGCGAGATTAACACGATTGGTGACCTCAGAAAAGAGCTCTATCAACGATTGGCTCAAGACAGCCGGCACTTTGATAGCAACATGTTGCGCTCGCAATGGGGTGATGCAAATACTGCCCAGATCGTCGCCGATGCCTTGGACATTCAGATATTCATGTGGGTTCCTGGGGTTGACCTCGACGCCAATGGCATGGGTCAGATCTCACGTTGGGGGTTGCAAGTGCGTGGACGAGCGCATGAAACGCAGCGTCAGATCCATCTGATCAACTGGCCGCACACATCACATTGGACAGTGCTGGAATTTGAAGGCAACATTGGCGAGATGTTTGATCCCACCGCCCGTGAGAGAACCGTACTATTCGGAAACGGCCGGAACACTGTGGACAATCCCCCGGAACTTCCACGTTTGTTGCCAGATGATCCAGCCAACACTGATTTGCGATCGGAAGCAAGAATTCCTCCCAATAATGACCTTGGTGGACGACATGTAGATCTTGGAGGAGAACCTGTTTCGGTAAATTCGATCAGTTCAACAAGTGGTGACAGGCAATCAAAGAAGAAGAAGAAAAAGCGAACTCGTGACGCCGAGCCTGCTAGCCCGCCTACTAAGAAGAGAAAGCTCAGGTGAGAAAGTAATCCAACCTGCTATAAGTGTACGGGTGCATACAAGGGGTTGGTATGTTCTCGACAATCTGGTGGTGGTAGTCGAACAAACTCTTTTCTGTGTGGTATCTGAATCGTCTTTCACTTTGATAATATGTAGACAAATGCATGAATGATAATTTGTTGTTATTCTTTTTGAGCAAATCGCTCGCTTTTGATACCCAGTTCAATGCTCGTGCACTGGAGCAAATTTGGACTTCTTACGTAGCGCCAATCCGTACTTCATGAAGATGAACGGCACTGGCAAGGCTAGTGTGGCGACACCGCCCAAGATGCTCATAGCAGGACCAACTCCGAGATTGTGAAACATAGGTCTTGCAGCCAGAGGAAGCCCACCAGCAATCAGACTGCGAAGGAAAGTGTTTGCTGATACTGCACTGGCGGCGTAGAGAAGATAAGTGTCGACAAGGAAGTTAATGCATTGTTGGAAAATGACATTGAAGCCAGCTCCGATGAACCCCGCAGCGACAACACATGATGGCCATGGTATGTCGGGATCGGCGGTCCATCCAAACCAGAACAAGCCAATGGCGAAGAGGAAACCGCCAACAGCCATTGGAATGAGTCGAGCTTCTGGGACGGGCCGTCCACCATTGGCATCAACGATACGAGCATAGCGTGGCTGGTTGGCAAGATTGATAAGGACGGCGAAGAGAACACCGACGAAGAGCGCGAGGAACGGCAAAGTCGAAGAGACAAGAGGCCAACCTCTTTGCTCTGCGAAGACGATGGGAAAAACTTCCAAAGTCATATATAGCAGGCCATAGACGAATGAAGCATAACATGCTATACAAGTCACCATTGGTTCTGTGACTAGCATGTTCACAGGACGGGACAAGTGTTTGGTGAAGATTGACTTGACGTCGAGTTTCATATCCTCGTGAGGATGGTGCCAGCGAGAGTCTTCGGTTTCTTTTCGTAAGCGTTGAGCTTTCTTCTTGAGTAAGAAGGGCGAGTAGACTTCGGGAAAACAGAAGAAGGCGAGAACAAAAACGGTGAAAACCCAGATGGCGAGGATGTATTCCGTCCAGCGCCAACCGAGACCCTTGTTGATTGTAAGAGCGCTTCCAATGATAGGACCAATTGTGGGACCTAGAAGTGGAATCGAGGGTTAGCATGTTACTGGACCTTGATGCTGTTCGATGAGACACCCGGAAGTGCCAGATCCATGTCTACTTGCCACCAACGACTGCCACGGCGTAGAAGGTGACGGCAGTACCTCTAGCCTTTGGAGCCCAAATGTCTCCCAATGCGGCAGAAACATTGGAAACAGGGGCTGAACCAAAAACGCCAGAGAAGAAACGACAGACCATGACGGTTTGGGCGTTCTTTCCCACAGCAGTGCCGATACTGAAAAGGCCAAGGCCGACCATGGCAGGCAGCATACTGACTCTGCGACCCCAAATCTCACTGACAGGTGCCCATATAAGTGGCCCTACAGCAAATCCAATAATATATAGTGAGATGACGAGAACAGCGACTTCTTCCGAGATGCCAGTGTATCGTGCAATCTGTTGCTCAGCAGGCGAGATGATAGAGGAACCCAGACTGGCGGCGAGTGCCAGCATTCCTAATTGGAAAGTGATCCATGATTTGTATCCAGTTGACCAGTTCTTCGGGTTGGCCTGTTCTTCCGGATCCCAGTCCACTAGGAACGGATCTGAAGGTTTCTCTTCGCCGGCCTCTTTATTTGCTTCCACATCTTGATCATTGTCGTGTTGGCTGTGAATTGACGAATGCGGGGAGAGATGTCCAGGTGCGTCGTCGGTATCTTTTTCTTCCTTGGAGTTGTCCATTGAGGACAATGAAGCTGATCGCGACATTGTAAGTTTTCTTAGTGATCGGGAGTATGCAAGAAGAGCATATCGAATAATATTGTAGGAGACCTAGACTATTTGATATCCTTGTGTATTCTTCAAAAAGGCAAAAACGGTTCAAACGGCACTGACGACGACCGTCTTATTGCTGGCGTATCTCCGAGCTCGGGCGCCGGCAGGGATGATATCATAGCAAAGGAGAAGTCACAGTGAACATGCGCGGTACTGAAGGTGCCGTTACGCGAGACCAAGATGGTATGGTGTGTTCGCCGTGGTTACTATTGGAAGGAGACTGGTATAGGCAAGCAGTATTGCATATTGTCCATCAAGGTGAAGTCGTCTCCATGTTTCGCCTCGCGGGTGTGGGACATGGAGGCTCACAGGATCGTTCCAATGCTTGTCCAGGCTTGGCGGCCTACTAAACGTCATGGTTTTGATGAGCTCATGATGCTTCATAGATGTATATTGTTATTGAGCTCCAGAGATTCAATTATTCGTTTGTTCAAGTCAATGCATCTCCACTTGTCATCGCATCTGTTATTGCTCATTGTCTCCATAATCCTTGTATCTGCCTCAAATCACAACCACCAGCACCCACTACACAAAGCTACAATGTCGAGATCACTGAACGGTAAGAAGCTCTCTAGGCTTCCTTCAGCAAGTTGCTCGCCTCTGACCTAAACCAGTCTTTTCCAAGCCTCTGGCCATCCACTCGACGAACCCAATGACCGGTTTCCTACGAAACGGTTATTGCGAGGTTCCTGCATCTGATGCCGGCAATCACGCAATTGCAGCTGAAGTCACGGACGAGTTCCTCAAGTTTTCGGCCGACCAGGGCAACGATCTTCGTACCATTGGTCTGAAGGGTGGATGCAAGTGGTGCCTTTGTGTTTCGCGCTGGAAGGAAGCCTTCGATGCCAGAGGCAAGGAAGGCGACAAGATTGTGCCAAAGTATGCTATACCAAACGTATTGGTCAAGTGTGGTATAGAATTTAACATGTCCTACAGGATCTTCCTCAATGCGACGAACGAGAAGGCTCTCAACAAGGTCAGCCTTGACGACTTGAAGATGTTTGCCGCCGACAAGGAGCAATAGATGCTGCGGCACGATGAAAAGGAAATGAGACCATGACCTTTCGCAGAATGCTTTTCTGTAGCTTTTCCTAATAACCCGTTCCTTCTGC
Source organism: Dothideomycetes sp. NU30 (assembly GCA_026013035.2). NCBI lineage: Eukaryota > Fungi > Ascomycota > Dothideomycetes > Dothideomycetes sp. NU30. Next base: position 108,907 of record BSBH01000014.1, on the reverse strand, counting down.
CTCTTTCACACACATACACACAGTGCCGACTCTGCTTCATGTCCTCGATTCGTGCATACGAGCCCGTCTGTTGTATGCAATGAATTCTGTAATCTCTTCCAAATGTCCATACTTTCCTTGCTGTGCTTCTCTTTCATTCATCTCTGGAGCTGTCGCAAGGGTTTAAAGTGTCCGGACTTCGTCGTTGAGATGCTTGGAGCGGCGGTTCCGTGGCAATTTCACGACGTACAAGTCATGTTTGATTGGCTGATCAATCTGTCGAAGCCATGGCAAGTTTAGTGCGGTCATTGCTTGGTTTCGCGGCCATCAGATACAGTTTGTAGTTGGCGATACTCCTTTTCGAGGGCGGCTTGCACATCAAAGTCGAGCTGGCGTTCCTTCTTGATCCTCTGCTGCTCCATATCACGGATGACACCTGCGTGCATTGCCTGGCGCACATGTTTAGAGAATGTTTGCATGTTCAGAGACATTAAAAAGAAGTGCTTACAGCTTTCTCGGTCTTTTGGGCGTAGTGGACGAAAAGGATGATACCGAGAGCACCCAGCGAAGTGCCGGCGAGGGTCATCTTGGCCTTGGTCGACATTTTGGCAAAAGTAAGCAGTGAATATGCGAATTGTGACTTCTTTATTTGATCAGTATGTACTGAATCATCGATGGTTGCGCCGCGACAAAAGTGGAAGCATCGACATGCGACAGGCGCTTGGACCACTACCTTGGCGGAACCTCCAACATCGACGTCGCCAGCAACAAGCAATACAGACAGTTGATACCCTCCTGGAACCACACATCATGGTATGCTATACGACTCTTGCTTCTTGCTGCTGAGTCCTCGCTAACATAACACGCAGTCTGCACAAAATTCGGCAGGAATCCAGACGTTGCTCGACGTAAGCTACTCAACACAACCCAACTACCTCATTTAGGCCGACAACTTACCAACAGCTATAGGCTGAGCGCGAGGCACAGAAGATTGTCCAGCAGGGTATGTGGTCCTGTGACTTGTGCGACTTTGATCCAAGTACTGACATAGTGTAGCGAGAGAGTGTAAAGCAACCCGCGTCGCCAAAGACCCCGGCATTGACTGACAGAGCTCACTACTAGACCGCACAAAGAAAGTAAAGGACGCTCGTTCCGAAGCCCAGAAGGAGATTGAGGAATACCGCAACAAGAAGGAGCAAGAGTTCAAGCAGTTCGAGAGCCAGGTGCGTTTTCCAACAGCATCATATGACCTTTCTAGGAGAGTCCCTTTTCTTACACACACATCTACAGCACACCAGCGGCAACGACCAAGCCGAAAAGGATGCCGACAAGGACACCGACGAGAAGCTGAAGGAGATCAAGGGCATTGGCGGTGACAAGGGTACCACCGTCGTCGACAACCTGCTGCACGCCGTCACAAACGTCAACCCCGTCGTCCCAGATCGCGTTGAGCAGCCCGTCGCGTAGAGAGCAATGACATACTAGTCGTCCTCTTTTTCCGCTGCATATCACGCCCTCAACATTGCGCTTTTCTTGTCCTGCTTTTACTGTTGTAGATATCCTCTGAATCATAGATTGATTTCTGAACCTGATCCCGTTGTCCTTTTACGCTCATCTGCTCGCGTGACTGCCATGACTTATTAATCAGCGCACGACTCCAAAACCGTGTACACATGATCAGATTGTGATGCTCCATTCGTACTCTCCGAACACCAAGGTGAATCCGCGACGAAATCTGACGTCATGCTAACATCGGTCAGACTTTCTCATAGCCATGTATTTACAATTGTGTTATATACATCTCAAATATAATCCAGCATATTTTGGACAATGAGCCTCCGACTAGCCAGCAGACAGTTCTGCTTTAGGCAACGAGCTCGTCCATCGACAATACGACCTTTTCTCCGAGTATCAAACTTCAGCCATGGAGTCCCAAAACGCGAAGAGAAGCCCAATGATCCTCGTCTTGAGAGATCCAATGAAGCAACAAAACAAGCCGGAGACCCCCTCATGATAGAGGACCAGTATGCCATGATTCGAGACAACTACGGTATAGTCTCCCAACCCACAATCCCCTTCACGTGTTTTGGAACGATACATTTTCATTTGTCCAAACACTAACCTCGAAGAATAAAAAAAAAGAGACACCCAAGAACCCAATAATATTAGCTCACGGCCTGCTCGGTTTCGAAGAATTGAATATTGTTCCCAAGGCGGTGGCGCCGGGTATCCAATACTGGCGAGGGATCGTGGAAGCCCTGGCCGAAAAAGGTATCGAAGTTATCACTGCCACGGTACCTCCATCGGGGAGTATCGAGGCGAGGGCGCAAAAGTTGAGTGAAGACATTCGACAAAAGGCTGGCGGTAAGAGTGTGAATATCATTGCGTGAGTTTGATTTGACACGAGGAATTGGCAAGGTTCGATTTACTGATGTTGATTTGTGATGCAGACATAGCATGGTGAGGAAAACAACACAATATCAATGTCGACGAGGCAAAGCTAACATCATGACAGGGGTATCGACAATCCTGACGCCTATTGTTTTCCTGACAAGTCTGACTGTGATATTCCATTAGCGGCCTAGACTCTCGATACATGATTTCACAATTGAAGCCAGCGAACGTCAAAGTTCTATCTCTGACCACCATCGCAACACCGCACAGAGGTAGTAGCCTCTCCAAAGCCATCACCCAACATCATCCCACCTTACTGACACGACTCGCCCAGGTTCCGCATTCGCCGACTACATGTTCTCCTGGATCGGCCGTCAGTTCTTCTCACCCCATAAAAAACTCCCCCCCCTTAACCTACCCACTGACCAACACACACACACAGCGACCAACGTTCCCAAACTCTACAAAACCCTCGAATTCTTCGGTCTAGAGACCGGCGCCTTCAGCCAACTGACCCAATCCTACATGACACAAAACTTCAACCCGAAAACCCCGAACTCGGCTTCGGTATCCTACTATTCTTACGGAGCCACCGTGAACCCCAGGTTCTGGAGCATGTTTCGACAGAGCCATAGGATTATACAGAGAACCGAGGGTGATAATGATGGTTTGGTCAGTGTGGAGAGTGCCAAATGGGGTACTTATAAGGGAACGTTGAAGGATGTCAGTCATTTGGATATGATCAATTGGACGAGTAGGATTAGGTGGTTTCTTTGGGAACTGACGGGGAATAAGAGGCAGTGAGTACTCTCGGAAAGACGGAGGATTGAGTGAATGCTGATGAGGTTTGCTAGGTTCAACGCGATTGCTTTCTACCTCGATATAGCAGGTAAGTTTACGTTCTCTTGGGACGGACGACGCAGGTGCGGTAGATTATCGGTTGAGCTGACAGCGAGACAGATATGCTTGCGAAGGAGAAGCTATAGTCGAAAGCTCACGAACGAGTCTGAATGCTACAATAACTCTAGTCGATCCATGACCTTCTGAGCAAAAGAGTCAACATTGGACTACAAATCAAGTCCCTCCCTGCTGATAGAATAAAGACAGATCGAGTGCAAAGGAAAGAATATCAAGGTAATAAGAAGGACGCGTCCAGTGAGAGAGAAAGATGATGAATACGAAAAAAAGGAGGCTACATGGTCCTAGGGTAAACAGAGTACTAGAGAAAGTAGTGATGATGGAATCCTGTAAAGTCCAGTTGGTCGCACGTTGCCGATTTCTTCAACATGCCACAACCGAGTACTCGAACTCCCATTTTGCTCCCACATACATGCTTGGTCACCCTGTTCATGCTCACTTGTGCTGTTGTACCGTGTAGTGGTCTTCCGACAATCACTCCTTATGCATGAGATGATAACATTGACAACATGATTTGATCACATACACTCATCCAAGAGGCCGAAACAATCCATGCGCCCTGATAGAAGATGAGACGGACAAGAGTCCACGGAGGCGTTTGTCCTTGAATGCAGAAAAGAATCCAATAACGCCGATCCGAAATGCGTTCGCTGAAAATGATAAGAGAAATGCGAGAAGGAAGAGGCGGTCGTAGTGGAAACATCTACTGCATTTCCTCGTCGGTGAGGTCCTGGTGACGAGCAAGGACATTGCGCTTGAACTCTTCCATGTCGGTGTCCCACAACTCGGCAGCCTGGCCGTTCAAGGGAGATGAGCTAGACGCTTCATGTCAGTATGATCTTGCTTTCAATACTTCTTTTCGGGAGTATAAGAGAGACTCACTTGTTCGGCTCTCCCAACAAGCTCTGCAGACTCAACAAGACACTGCCGACGTTCAAGACAGCACTCCACTTGTCCTTGAGGATATCCAGACAGATACGACCCTTCATGTCAACATTGGGGTGGTAGATTGGTGTAGTGAAGCGGACTTCGGGAGCGACATAAGGGTAACGGGCAGGGAAGTCGAAACGGAGTTTGAGCGTCAAGCCGGCGTAGGGTGTATCTGCAGGACCGGCGATGGTGCCGTCCCAGACTGTGAGGTCGCCGTTGTGGGGAAAGGCGCTGACGCCGGGAGTAGGTGAGGTCATGAGGGTCATGAGTTCGCCTTGGAGGCTGTAGCGTGATGCGTTAGTCGAGAGACCCTCAAGGGCAGAGTTGGAGGGGAGGCCGTAGAGACGGACCGCTTGATGACATTGCCATTATCCTTGGCCTTAGAAGGGCTGGCAGGAGTGTTGGAGGGAGCAGCGACGGCAGCCATGTTGTTTGGTTTGTGAATGGATGGATGAAAGCGAGACCAAAGGGGGACAGCGAGTGGGCAAGAGTGGAGGGCGTATGAGAGGGAATAGCAATGTGAGGGGAGATGGAAGATGGAAGATAGAAGATGGATGGAAGGGACTCGGGAGAGGGAGAAACGTCGATGTATGTAGATGTTTCCAAATTGTTTGTAGCGGCTGTTTTTGATGCGCGAGAATGAAATATGACGATCCAAGGGTCCTTTGGCCTGGATGCCTTCGAATCGATCAAGCGCTACCAAAATGAAGCTGCCGTTTTGTTGACATGCGTTGCCCCGGCTGTGACATTTCACGCGCCGCGGCCCACTTTTATCTCCGTCGAATACACACAACACATCGCGTACTTTCTACTTCACCAACTTGACGCGACCCACCGCGTACAGTACTTGTGCTTGCTCATACAGACAATAACAACAATTGGCATGCATATCATGCATGATGCAATTCATTAATTCATATCTTGTTTACTTCTAGTTCAGCAAGCTATCTGTAGTAGCCATGCTTGACGAACATGCATAATATCATGCCTGTTCAGCAATGCTTCTTCCAGCGTCCCTACGACGACCTAACTTCAACCCATCCCTCAGAGGACGTCAGCGATGTTCTGGCGCACAATTATGCTCTTCTGTCTCTCATTGCGGCTGACTCGCCAGTAGTAGTCTGTAAAGTCCTGGCAGTTCATGTGTCTCAGGAACTCTTCGTCGTGCGTGATGACAATGAGCTGGAAGTTGGACTGTTCCTTGCGCACACGGATGATCTCAGAGAGCGACTCGGCCAGGGAGCGAATGTTGTCTCTGTCAAGATTGGTCGTGGGTTCGTCCAGTGCAATCAATCCGCAGTTGACTCCAAAACACTCTGCCAGAGCCAGGCGGATGATGATGCACGCCAGCACTTTCTGTCCTGCAGAGCAGCGACCACGCATGTCCATCTCGGCGTCTTGCTTGACCATGACCACACGGTAGTTGTAATTCTTCTTGTTGTTCGCATTGTCGTTGTCTGAACGAATCAAGATCGAGTCCACGTCAGTACCCCTGTACGTCTTTTTCCACAACTCTTCAACGATACGGTTAATCTCCTCCATCTTCAAAGCGTGGTATCTCATGATGGCCTTGTCAAGAGCACCACCATAACGTCCAAGATCCTCAATCGCTGCCTTGGTTGTCTCCACTTTGATGTGTGACTCCTTGTACTTGTATGCCGCATCCTTGTAGTCGGTCTCCCAGTCTTTGACGAGGCGTTGCAGCTGATCGTCTTTACTCTTGAGTTCTCCCATGAGTGTAGCCTGCTCAGCTGCGAGTTTGTTGCGTTCATTCTCCCAACGATTGCCCTCGCGCTCGTACTTGGTCTTGTCGGCTTCGGCATTGTGACTTTCGAGCTCGCGAATCTCCACTGCGATACTATCCACAGCGGCACGATCGCGACGATAGTCTTGGTTGTCGATGATTTGGCGCTTTGTCTCTTCAACTTGTTGAAGAGAAGTCTCCACGTCTTTCACGTGTTTGGTGATGTCCTGCATCTCGGTCTCGATGCGCTTGATGTCGTGCTTCATGTTGTTGATGGCGTTCTTTGCTTCGACTAGCTGTTCAGGACCACCTCTATTGATATAGCCAGTGATTTCTCTCTCCTCCATCTGCAGCTTGTTGACACTGTCGCTGAGCGATGCACTCTCTTCTCGGAGTTGTCGGTCTTTTTCTTGTCCACGTCGCGCAATGTCATCGTATTTGGCTTGAGCTTGGGACAACTCGGGGCCAAACCCTTTCATCTCCTGGTCGTATGAACGCTGAGATTCTCTGAGCTCGCCATTCTGAGACTTAAGATCGTTGATTTGTCTCTCGAGGGATGCCTTTTCCTTCAGGTGATAGACGGCTGTGCTTAGCTTGGCTCTGTTGTCGCGCAGTTCCAGTTCCAATGCATTGATGATTCCACGGGCTCCGTCACGCTCACCAATCGTCTTGGTGAGGAGAACCTTGGCGGATCTGGACTGCTCATTGATGGATTTTAGATCATCCTGAATCGATTCTATGCCTCGCGACAGACCTTGACTCTTCTGCTTGGCAGCAAGTTCCTCAATCTGCTGCTCAAAGGTTGCAACTTCGTGGGCGTACTTGACAATGTTTTGGACTGTCTTGGACAGGCTCTCAATCTCCTGTTTGGCTGCTTTTCTCTCATCAACCACACGGTCCTCCTCCTCGGCTTGGTTGCTCAAAGAAGAGTGGGCTGACTTGAGTCTGTTCTCCTCGGTCTCGAGAGTCTTGATGTCCTGAGTCTTGAGACGATTCCATGTGTCATAGGTAGAGCTGAGAGCCCTGAGTTCCTGTAGATAGCTCTCCGTCTCTTGAAGCTCTTCCACGGCACGGCCCTTTTCGGCCTTGTCAATCTCCATACCCAGAAGGTTGACGAGTTTCTCCAGTCCCTGGCGATCCTTTTCGTAACCACGGCGGCACATGAGACAACACTTGTTTTCTCTTGCAGCTCTGGCTGCGCTTTGGTAGTACTTCTTCAGATGACCAGCGTACTCGCTCGTACTCTTTCGTTCATCACGCTCGGCCTCCGTTTCTTCCAAGACTGTGGCAAATTCAGAGGGATCGTTCTCAATCAAGTCTCGGATCTTCTTCTCAGACTTTTCCAGCTCTCTTCTTTTGTCCTTGAGGTCAGAAGCGGTATTCTTGAGACGGAAGTTGAGTTGATCGAGTTCGCGCGAGGTTCCATCGCGTTGCCTCTCAGCTTCAGCAACGGAATTGCCGCTAGAAGTCAGCGCTCCTTGAAAGTCACTGTCCAACGAAGAGGGCTGCCATCCATTACCAACGATGGTATCGATCCTGGTGCCGTGAGTCTTGGTCATGGTTTCGAGACTGCGCTGACGGTCTTTGACTTCCTTTCGCAAAAAGTCTAGACGTGCTGAGTCGCCCGCTTGCCTTGTAGCTGCGACGAGTTCTGTGTCGAGTTTCTCTTTCTGGTCATCGAACGCACGTAGCTGAGCGTCGGTCTCATCGATCTGCTTGTCCCATTGCTTAGCCTCATAATCCGATTTGGCTGATGTGAGTCTGTTGTCGGTGTCTTCAATCGAGGATTCCAGCATGGTTTTGCCACCTTCGTCAACTTCAATCTTGTTCACGTCGCTCTGAAAACTGGCAATGCGGCGGTCGTTGGCAGCGATCGTAGCTCTGGCGCTTTCTTTCTTCTGGTTCAATGCAGACTTTTGCTCATTGATGCGGTTGAGCACACTCTGGGCGCGTTGAAGCTCATCTTGAGTCTCACGACGTGCACGCTCGAAGGCAGCGTTCTGATCCTTGGCCATTCGGCTGATCCTCTCGATGAACTCTCTGGCTTTGTCCTCGTCGACTTCTATATCGTATCCTCGGATGTTGTGCATGCGAGCAGTCTGCTTGACGAGTTGCTCACGGGTGTTGATGCGACGTTCGTAGCTTTGCTGATCGGCTTCGTGGGAACCGAGTTGACGCTCCTTCGAACTGAGATTCTCACGCCCGTTCATCAATTCACGATTCAGCCTCTGGTATTGTTGCTTTTGCTCATCTGCTTGTTCATGCAGAAGCTGAACGCGCTCTTTATATTGCACGAGCAAGTTTTCGAGGGTTTCATCTGAATCTGTCATCTCCTTGAGATTGCGTTTGAGTTTCTGGACATTCTCTTGCTTGGTGCGTTGCTCGATGCGCTTGCCAGAGAGTTGGCCAACGATTTGACCAAGAAAGCTGATCTGTTCCCATGCAGCATCGTAATTTTGTTTAGCCTCAGTAATCTTGCTACCCATGCTTTCACTTTGCAACCTGAGCTTCTCAATCTCTTCGTAAAGTTCCTTCGATCTTTTCTCGGCCTACATTTGTCAGTGCTAAAGGTCACATGGACAACGTGACATTACTCACACGCTCTCCCTTGTCTTTGTCCTCCTTGGCATGCTGCTCAATAATCTTGAGTTTGCCAAGTTCTTCCTTCTGCTTCTTCTGCATGATCTTGATGTTGTCAATAGCTTTGGTGTACTTCATGGCTTCAAAGATGGCATCGAAGCGTTCCTTGAGTTTCCCAGGCTCACTCAAGGGCCAAAGACTCTCATCCTGATGGCAGAAAATGACAGAGTCGAGGACCGCCTTTGAGACTCCCAGATATTGCGGCATGAGTTGATCGAGTTCAGCGACACGGGAAGAAATGGCAGTGCGTTCTCCTTCCTTGATCATGAGAAGTGAACCTTCAAGAGACTTGACTGATCGAGCGGTCTTTTTGACTGTGAGTTGCAGGCTGCGAGTGGATACCATCTTCGCTCCGGTAGTGGCCAAGAAGGACATTTTGACCTGGGCGAGCACTTCTTTTTCACCACATAGCTGACATTGTCAGTATGATTCAAACAGTCCCAGGCATCGGAGATATAGTTACCTTGGGGTCGTGGATGAAGGCACCGCCCTTGCTGTTGGGAGGTTGGTCTCCTGTGGTCGCATACTTGAGACACTCGATGATGGTCTTTGAGTTATGTCAATATCAAGATGGTCAATGAGTGAGGAAACTATTTCATACGGTCTTGCCTGATCCATTGTATCCTACAATAAGGGTAAGTGGTGCATAGAATTGGATGGTCTCGCTGTTGGTATTGTCAAAAGAACGGACTCTGTTCCGCAATGTTAACAAATCCGAAGCAGAGATATATCTGGATATACCAGGCTTACCCTAAAATGGAGAGCTTGTCAATCTTGGCTAAACAAATCAAGTCAGTAGTGGGTCCCGATCGTGAAGACCATGTTGAATGACATACACCTGTCACGAGTGTTCTGTCAGTTTCGGCAACAATAATGACAATTCTGGCGATGAGGAGAAGATACTCACATTTTGAACGGTTCCCCTCGGATTGTGGCCCCAGAGAGCAAGAAAAGAGATGATTGGTTGGTTGGTGAGGTGGAGAAGAGAGAGACGACAGCAGACAGAATATATCTTCTGACTTGCAAGTGTCGTTGCTCCTTACATCAAGATACCACACTTTCACTCTCACGAGTTATGAGTGTTTCGACACGGGCGGCGGAGGCAGAAGCGTTTAAGGAGCGTGAGACGCGCCTTCACGTGGCGGAAGTTTGTGTGAGAGTGCGAAGCACCAATCAAGCAACCGCATTTGGAAAGAGCCAGAAGATCAAATGGTCAGAAATCCTGACGATCAGATAGACCATATTTGCGCCGAAGCACAGAATCAGATTAACGATTTGGATATTGCTATGTCGTAGATTCAGTCGTCCCTACTCTTACAGATCCACCGCGATACAGCAGCGAAGGAGATACGCAGTACAAGCGTCCATGTATCTAATCGATAGTATGCAGTGACACCTATCATGTAATCCCTCATGACCCAGGCATCCAACAAGAGCATCGGCAGAGAGATCACCGATTATTGGCGATAAACTGCAGGCCAAGGGTTTTGACCCGAGCAGGGTCGGCAGTCGGCGGTGGCTGGACGTCAGACGCCCTCCACGATCGAGCGGATCCTCCTGCATCGCAAATCGAATCTGCGTGCGATTTCGATACAGTAACAGGAAACATCGTGCTCACGGCTTTTTTGCTCGACGACTGAACGCAGAGGGCGGAAAGGGGAAAGTGGCACTACCACAGGCCATGTCGTACCTTCCTTCGGACGAAGCTCCGATGCCGCTTAGTGTAAGTGTCTCCGCACCTTGAGAAGCAAATATCTCATACAGGCACTGATTATTGGTCCCGATACTTCAGATGACCGGGGCAACCTCCGCCGATGCCATGGATCCAAGCGCCAGTTTTGTCTCTGACATGCAGATTAATATGCTCCCCATGGACCTTGACTTCTCCGACTCCAATCTGGACGCCTCTCTGAGTGCCTCTTTCGCCGACCCCGAGGCCTTCAACAACTCCTTACACATGGCTCTCGGCCCCCCTGGCGCCCAGGAGAATGTCTCCAACGTCGAGTCCTCCATCAACTCCATATCGGGCATTGGTGCCGGTCCTCTGCCCACAGGCTTTGGCATGCCGCCGCCTGCCAACAACGGCAACACCCTGACCGAGTTCACCAAGCGCAGGAACTGGTCTCAGCGCGTCATTGAAGAGTTGAAGGACTTTTTGCACATCCTGACCCCCGACGGCCGCATCCTCTACGTCTCACCCTCAGCAAAGGCATTGACGGGCTATGAGACGAGATACCTCGTCGGCAAGTTCATTGGCGAGTTCGTCCACCCGGAAGACAGCGGCATCTTCATGCGCGAGTTCAACGAATCCATAGCGTCGGGTAATCCCTTGCGCTTCTTCTACCGCTTCAAGAGAGAAGACGGCACTTATATCATCTTCGAGTGTGACGGCCATCCGCACGTATCATCCGATCCTTCCGCCGGTTCGTACGGCAACATGTCACACCTTGCCAACCAGCCGGGTCTGTCACCGGCAGGCCTATGTCGTGGCTTCTTCATGATGGCCCGGCCCTATCCCACCAAAAATGCCGCTCTCCTCGATTCTTTCCTCGAGCACAAGATTGAGAACGAGCGGCTGAAGAAGAGGATTGAAGAATTGAAAAGAGAAGAGGTGGAAGAGAACGAGGCACAGGAGCGACAATGGCAGGAGCAAACGAGATCAGAGGCTGGCAAGTATGATGCCGGCAGTGAGCACAGCAGGAAGAGCAAGACACCGAATTACCAGGGCATGCCGCCGCCTGCGAAACCTACCATCTCCAACACGGCTCTCACACGGCAAAATCTTGACAGTGTTCTTTCCGCTCAACAACCAGACAGCATAGCCGACAAGATGTCACGTTACGAAGGTTCGAATCATCTGGAGACGATCGAGATGCTTACTGGTCTACGATACCGTGACGGAGAGCGCAGTCATGGTATCTCTACAGGAGACACTTCTCCGGCTCTCATCCGAGGCGATGCTGGTATTGCCATCCTCCTCGACCGAGACCGTGATGGAACAAAGGAAAAGAAGAAGAAACTAAAGGTTGCCGAAGAGTATGTTTGTGCAGACTGCGGAACGCTAGACAGTCCGGAATGGAGGAAAGGTCCAAAGGGTCCAAAGACACTTTGCAACGCTTGTGGACTACGGTGGGCAAAGAAAGAAAAGAAGAAATCTGGTGACGGTGGCACACCCTCACACGGTGGAGCTGGCCTCACCCCCGGTGGAATGCCTCCATCTATGCCGAACAAGGAAAGCAGCGGAAGCATGTAGACGGGTATGGACATGTATGGTTCCCACCCACAGCAAAGGTGGAGCGTAGGCGTTTGTTGCTAAACATTGGTGTTCCATTAAGGGTGTACGGATTTTGTCTCTTTCTACGTTAGATACCAGGGGGGGCCATCTTATGGAGTTTGTACCATAATATCAGAAATTATTTCATCCACATGTATGATCGCTTCGGCCGAAACACACTCTGATTAACGTCGTCAACCATCCTTAAGCGAGATCATGCCTCCAAAATATCATGCCATCATCTGGCCTCGAGGCAAACCACGAGAAAAGAATGACAATCTTGCCTCTTGACCAAGTCCTCGTTTCCATTATACGCGAAGTTCTAGCCATGAAACACATCCAGGTCCCCCGATCGATCTAACATACCCTCTCTTCCCGCAAACCGTGATCCCAAGATCACAGGAGCAAAACATCCTTGCAGACCACGTTCGGCCCTCTCATGCATCTTGACACACGGACGGTCTTTGAAGATCTGTACATGATCACCACTAGATCACATTCACAACATCGAGACGTGAAAAAGACAACCATCATCTCGTCAAACCAAAATCATTTAGATGGAGGGGAGGGTCTACTGAGTATGTATGCACAGCGGGAAGAAAGAAACAAAAGCGATGGAAGAGAAGTGATAGCAACCGCCTAACAAAACGATGCTGCAACAACCAAAAACGTCTTGTTATTTTTATTCGGCACCAGGCACAAGTCGCAATCACATGTGCGGGAGAGCGAAAACAAGAAACGGTACAGATGCGGCTTTTTTTTTTCGCTTGTAGCTATAGTGATGTACGATATACACTATATCAATATTATAAACGGAAGATGATGTTATTTCATACTCTGTAGTTTTTGAGTCAATTCGATATGAGAAGACGTGCTTGGAAAACTGTACGTGGTATGCGTTGGGAACCTGCATATTTGTTTCTATGTCTTAGGTAATTAAGTAAGTAAGGGTATGCATGACAGTGTGATCAGGAACAAGATGCATAAATTCAATTCTTGGGGGATCGGTCAGCAGGAGAGAGAAGAGAGGGTGTTATGGACCCTTTTTCCGGAATAAGCGATTGATGAAGGAGAGACAGAAATATGATGTACCACTTGAGCATGAACGACATCAATCAAGACCGATAACGATGTCTTTGCAGATTTGATACATTGGTGGATATTGTTTATTGATATTCTTGGATTGTGAAACAGATTTAATGGCGAGCACGAGTGTGCGTGTGTGACTTTCTAGAGGAGAAGGCGAAAGTGGATTAATATTTGTGAGATTTGGGAGTGATGATGTCTAGAAGAGCATGAAAGTTCCGAAACATGTCCGCAAGATTTGTTGGCAGTGCATCGTCGTTGCTTGTGATGATTGTGAATCTCTTATCTAGCCGACAGGATAATGACTGTGACCTTGAGCCCATTCATTGATGCTCTTTTCAAATCATTGTGACATCTTTGTGCATTAGAGGAAGGATTCAGGTGAGTATCGGAGAGACATTCAGAACATCAAGGTCGGCCGAGAGAGACCACTTGCCCACTTGCCCACCTGCCCCTCTCCAGAATATGTCCTGCACTACTCCACTTCTTCACAAGCCACATGGGCCGGGACTTATGCAAGAAATCACGGTTCGAGTCACGGACTTTGGCAAGCCACCCCTGACCTGAGTTTCCAGAAGGAAAGATTATCCGTCAATGGTCGTACAAACCCGAGACCTCGAAAAATAGAGAGTCCAGACAAATGCAACACCGTCAAGATTGATGCAGCATCGGTATCAACCCAATCTCACTATCTTGTCGTCTCCCTGTAGATTGTGAGATCACCATGGTGGTCACCATCGTCGTTGAGACTTTCTATCTATCCGTCAACACACGTACACAGGGCAGCTGAAGTGCATAACGGTCCGTTCGTAGACATTCCCGAAGTGGCATGGTTCAGCACGCCACTGGGACGCGATCCGGAGCGTTAAAGCCGAGGAGAGGATTTATTTTGGGTTGCACAAAAGTGTACGAGGCAGCTCTTCCCTTTCCCAATTCCCAGAGGATTAGAAAAGATGTTTGTGCTTGTGCAGGGCAGCACATTGAAAGGCAGGTAAACCTCATCCTTTGTCGTGCGGAAATTGGTTTCCCTTTCCACGAGAAAAGATTTGTTTGAGGTATAGACTATGAAAGGACGGTCAAGACAAAGAGAGAAAAGGTTTGAGACGAACCACGATGCAGGACCGTAATAGGGCAGAAAAAGCGCCAATCGCTTCGGGGGGTTGTAAGTTGTGATGGGATGAACGTGGAACAGGCAGGATAAAGTCAAGCCAAAGCGGACTAGTGGGCGGCCGTTGGCGTCGTTCCTCTTGGCCCATGTACTTGTATCTGGCGCAAGTTGGCGTGCGGGCTATTGCAGGCATGTCTAGTGGGTGCCAGTGGGCAGTCCGGTGGTGGTAGTCTGGTATTCTGGGACGACTCTCTTTGTGCCTCGCCGGCTTTAGTCTCACCCCATCTTTCCAGACTCACCCGTCGTCAACCCTTTGTATCCTTCATTGTTCGTACACCTGCTGTCCCTGTCTGGTATATACTTGTTCGTATTGTCAGATGCGCAGAGATGCAGATCGAGCTCTGGTATTAGGTGAGTTTCCGACTTGCAATTGGATTCATCGAGTTTTGGCTGTTATTGTGGGACGTCATACGCTGGGGAGGCCTGACTCTGGCCCATGAATGGATGATTGATTGCCAACGCCTGCTGACACTTTGAATCCACCCGTAGATGTGCTACGTCCGTCCTGGTGGCATTTGTGATGCAGCAAACGATCCAAACCAACATCTAGCCCGTATTCTTCTCATCTTGGATATTGCTCCGTCCTTTGTACATTTCCCTCGTTCTTCCCTTGGGTGTTGATCACCATGGCGTCGACACGGATCTCCGGATCGACACTGTCGCTCTTTGGAGCACCCAACAGGACCCAAGACGACGACAAGAACGACTCTACCATGGCCACGACGGCGACCATGTCGAGGACGGCTATTGTGGCCAAGTTCACTGACCAGATGGTCCGTGAATTGCAAGAATGTGCCCAGGCAGGCAAGGCGGTGCAGTTGATTGGAGGAAAGACACCGGTATGCACTTGAACATCTGATCAAGAGCCCCCCGATGATGAGGATTCCCGTCTTCTGACATGGCAGTGGTGATAGAAAATCCGAATGGGTGCCAAGATGCTCGAATTGGACGTCGAGCCCGAGAGATTCCGCAACGAGATTTACTCGGTCGATGGGTCGACTGGTCAACTCGACTTCAAAGCATTCGTGTCGAGCCATGTGAGCCTCAGGGTTGCTGCTGAGAAGAAGGCACAGCAAGACGACAGCGGAGATGCTGCACTCGCCGCCCTGAAACAGTCACTCGAGTCCATGGCCAAACAAAAGGAAGAGAGAAAGTCAGTCACAGACACACATACATGCTTGGTTGATCGATTGCTTGCTTGAATGATCAATCCGTCACTTTGACTTGGTATTGACTGACCACAAAACAATAGGACCAAACTCAGCGACTCTATCATGCAACACACCAAGAACTCCAAATACCTCCACCCCTCTCGTCAACTCACCTCACTTTCCAACCGACCTTCGTCTTCGTCCACACCCCTCCCCCACGCACCGACATCAAACCCTTCTGACCCCGAGACACAACGGAGAGAAAAGGCCCTGCGCTTTGCCGTCATTCACTTTCTCGCCGTGCAACCCGCATCCGAATCAGACATTCAAAAGAAGACTCTGCTGCCCAAGAGTCAACTGTCGTACTTGTTGCCAAAGATTGCCGAGAAATCAGGCTCGACGTGGGACTTGTCAAACAGATCTTACAAAGAGCTGGACCCTTGGGCTTTCAGGTACAACGCCGATCAACGACAAACGGCCATCGACAACGCAATCAGGGCCTTCGATAGATCGCGCATCGCAAAGGACGACAAAGCCTGGCAGATCCTGTTGCCAAAGGAAGAACGTAACAAGGGTACCATCTTGTCACGGCTGCACCAGACGGCTGAACGAAAGGAACACGGCAGCACACCTGCTCTCGCTCCATCACCCATGCACACTAGTGCTGCTGCAACTCCCAAACTTGGTCCTGCCGTCGGAACTCCTCGTAGTGCTGCCACTGCTACTGGACGATCGGCTGCTGGCATCTCCATTGAGAAACGATTAAAGGACGCCAAAAAGAAGGGAGCCATGGAGAAGAAGAAACAGGACAAAGAAATCAGGGAGGTCGCTGCTGCTGCCAGTGACCGTGAGAGCAAGCCTCGCACCGTCACAAAGAGGGTCATCCCTCCAAAGAAGTTGCCAGCAAAGGTCAAATCGGATGAGGTTGTCCACAGCTCGGATGATGAGGATGAAGAGGGTGAAGTCAAGGAACCTCCCAAGGCCAACACAGTACGAAAGGAACCTCCCAAGCCCATCTCCAGACCTCGTCCTGCAGCGTCCGAAAGACGTGAATCCTCTGCAAGCGAAGCCTCCGTGGCATCGCAGATCAAAGTCAAGCCCAAGTCAGCTGCCACCGAACGACTTGCCACGACTTCCAGTTCAGTACGAAAGGACAGTGGTGTGCACACAACCAAGCCCAAGATGGAGACTCTCAAACCTTCTGTTCCCGCAAAGAAGCCCGAAGTTGCTGCTGCTGCTGCTGCCGCCGCCGCCTCTGCCAGATCGGGTTCAAAGACGAAAGATGGCTCAGCACAACTCCCCGCAAAGCCTGTGCCATCGTCACAGAGACCGGGTGTCAGCCCTCGCACGACGACTGACAATAAGCCCAAAGTCCCCTCTCCTCTTGGAACAAGTCCGCCACGCAACGCATCAGACGCCACTGGGAAGTCATCCAAGTCGACAGCTAAAGCACCAGCATCGAACCCACCCAAGACCGCTCCTGCTACTTCCAGGACTCCTGAGCCCTTGAGTTTCTTTGGCAACGTCAAACCCGCCGCCAAGACAAAGGTTGTCACAACCAAGAAGCGTCCATTAGAAGCAGACTCTGACGTCGCCGAACCTGCCAGGAAAGTGGCCAAACCTTCCACTTCTACAACAGCCAAGTCAGCTGTCAACGGCGCGCCCGTCACCAAATCCAGTGCTGCCACCAACAACAAAGCAACATCATCGATCACAAAGGTCCAGAGAACTACTACAGGAACGGCGAACACAGACAACAATCTAAAGCGCAAAGCAAACGACCTCTCTTGCGGTCTACATGACCACGGCGCGCCCGTTTCCAAACACCGCAAGACCGATTCAGGATCTACCCACTCGCTCGCCCTGACAAACTCCTCCATAACCTCTCTCACCACCGCCCCCACAGTTTCACCAGACCCAACATCACCCGCTCGTTCAGATTTCTCCGACGACAATCTCACTCGCATTTTGGACGACGAATACGATGGCGGCCCACTGACTTGGGAGCAAGCACGTGCGGCCGCAGATACTTTCCGCAGCAAATTATACCCCGAATACCTCAAACTCTACCGTCATCTGGAGCAAATGCCTAGTTCCAAGGTCGCCAAGGATGATACAGTCAGATTGTGGCAACTTCACAACAGGTTGGAGGCTGTGAAGCAGAGGATCGAAAGGGCTTGTCGAGAGAGCGATGGTAGTAGTTGATCTCTGCTGTGTTGAAAGAAAGAAAGAAAAGAAAGAAAAAAGGAAAGCAAAAAGGAAAAAGATTACAGGATTTTTACACGAACAACAGACAAGAGAGGCATAGTTTCCTCTTCGCAACGACAGAGGGAGGGATCTGGATTTATATCTAGCTTTGGCGTTTACATGTTTGGGAAAAATCATCCCAAACATGGGGAGGAAAAGAACATTGACATCATACATTTTGGCGATTTTCCTTTTGATATCTATATTTACTATGAAACGAAAAAAAAAAACACGGCTTTTTGATGCCTGCCCTTTTTATACACAAGAAACATGCCTCTCTTTGCACAACTGTTTCCCATACTAAAGACTTTATTTCATTCCAAGTATGGAGACGGAACTAGATTCCCTTGCGGCTTGATCAACATACGAACTTTCTCTCTTCCTCCTTCTGTCTTTTCTTGTCCATGAACATGGGATCACCAAACCCCGGACGATCCCAAAGACACATACAGTACTTCTTGTGTCTGGCTCGTCACATCCCAGTCCAAAGACTTGTTTTATCACTGCAAAGCATGTACAAATTCTACGAAATCAATCTTACTTGACCGCAAACAACACAGACTGAGATATTTATTAGGAGGACAAGGGGGAATGCATTGGGGGGGAGGGGAACGATAAGGCGACGGGCTCGTCATCCTGTTGGACTGAATGGAGTCGGACTATTTGATGTGTCATGGATGGAAAAAGGAGAAAGAGGGAGCAAGAGCAGAGAGAGAGAGAAGGAAAGGATTCCATATATCCTTCCCAATCGTGCAAGAGTGAAAGATGCTATAGAGGCATTTCCTTTTTTCTTTGCATCGTGAGTTTTCTTCTTCTTCCCCCCCTTTTGGACAAGGAAGAGAAATACTTGATTGTTTAGCTTCGCATACTTGCTTGTTGGTCATGTTAGGAAGGAGCAGGAATTGGGCTAGAGTAAAAAGGGAATCATGCTTGCTTCAAAGGGCTTTTTAGTAGGTACGTTTTGTGGTTGAAAGAAAAAAAAAATAAGAGGAAGAAAAGGAAGGAAGGTAGAAGTGACGCAGGAATGGAAGGGAAAGGGGGAAAGGCCATTGAATGCTCTTTCTTCTGTCCTTTTATTCTTTCCTTGGATAATATGGGTTTGCTGATGTTTGCGTACATTGCTATACTTTGTCTGTGATTTTGCTGTACTCAATATCTGTCTTGTTTTCTCGGTCTCTGTCTCTCGACGAAAAGCATCATCAGTCAACCGGATGAGAAATGGAAAAGAGAAGGATCGCTAACGATCAACGCTGGAACAATATAATAAAACCCTCACTTCCAAGAGAAATCTCCCATATTAACAAGTTTCCCTCAAGCAGGAAAACCGAAACCCTTTTTCCACATGTTGTACAACCTTAAAGCTTCCTACTCTTGTACCTCAACAAGAGATGGCACAATCTCGGGGGTCAGTACGAACCAGCGCACTGTCTTTTGCAAAAACACGTTGCCTCAGATCTCATTCGCAGCAGCCCAACTGGCCCACAATTTCGTCGGACTCTCAGAACCAAACAACGGACTCTGTTCAGGTGTGATACTTCCTCCAAAGCCGCCATGGCCATTCGTATCAATCCTCAAGCTGCGCATGGACTGAGTCTCGGCAGCGACAGGGGGGGCTGGCTTCAAATATTCAGCCGCCTGACCGATAGTGATATTTTGCGCCAGAGGAGAAGTAGTCAGAGAATCGAGAAGAGCGGTTCGAGAAGCGGTTGCAAAGGGCGATTGAATCGAAGTGTCGAAGTAGAGAAAAGGTTGGAACGAAGCAGCTGCGGTTGAGAGGGCGGGGAGCAGTGCTTTGAGCAAGGTATGCAGGGGTAGCACAGATGACTAAGTACTGTTGTCAGTCTCTTGTTCCTTCCTCACCAGGAAAGGTGCAGTATCACGTACCTTCCAGACGGCTTCCAAAGCTGCACTTTCCATTTCGAGCAAATCACCGGATTGTGTTTCTTGGTCGCGCTCGTCCGACTCGCAAATCAAAGCGCCCAATACCTTTTGACCTCGACTGCCCACCTCGGCGACAGCTCTTTGCAATGTTTCCGTGTCTGCTGCGACCGAAATGCTCACGGCGACATCTTGTCTCAATCTTCCCGCCGCGGTGTAGACGTCGGTCCTCAATTGCTTCAGGACGGTATCCTTTGTTCCAACCAGATGTACCGCGCTGACTTTTTGAGTGGATAACAACACATTCAGATGCGACGCTAGATCGGGCGATGCTGCACCAGAGACGTAGAGCAAGACGCTGGGACCGGTGGAAGAAAGAGGGGCAGCAGGTAAAGAGGGAGCAGAGATGGACGAAGGAATGCTGCTGGTGGTGCTAACGGCAGAGTTGCGTTGGCCTGCCGGGTACGACGGAGGGTTTGCGCGCAGCGACGACGGCTTGAGGTTTGCGCGGTAGTCGAGAAAGGTGGGTTTGCTGCCGTTTGAATTCATCCTGCCTGCCTGCTTCGTTCGTCGCGTGATCGTCTTCTGTTCTCTTGGAATTGTGCTGAGAAGGAAAGAAGAGGAATGGCAAGAGATGGAACTAGCTGACCGATGCCTATACTAACAAGAGGAGAGAGTGAGATCGAACACAACAAGAACGGGACTACAGTAGCGGTAATACTGCCCGAGTGGTGCGAGAGCAGAAAGGGACACGGCACCCGGTCACAGTCAGTTCATCTGATCGCCGTCTAGACCACATTTGTCTTCCATGGACAAATGTGGGGCTCGACCTGACTACCAGCCTTTTGGCCCGTTTCATCTATGGGGAAAAAGTTAAACTTCAACGTCTACTTGCATTGCATATCAATCTACCTGTTGGTCTCTGCTGGCAGATAGCTACAGTACACCGGGTGTGCTTGTTATCGCAGAGCAGAAGCCTCTCATTGTCATGTAAAAGCAGTGTCATCTCTGCGTCCTCTTCTTCGTCTACCCCAAACCATCTCCTGCCAAGTCCCTTCCCAAGTTGTAAAGTCATGCATGCATTTTAGTTGTCCTCTATTCTCCTAGAGTCTGTCTTGATATGCCCCTCCTTCGTATCCATTGGTATAGTTAAGCAAAAGACCCGATTGTAGAAAAAGACACCACGTGTGCTTCAGTAGAGCCATCGTCCAATGACTTGTTCGGAAGAGCAACCCTCTCAGCGGTGACACGAATGGCAATCTACCACTCAAACTCACCCTGGGCCTTGTGGAAGAGATATCTGTATGACACATTAGCATGAACCATACACAGCGCACCATCATGAAAACTTACTCCTTGCCATTGGCCAGGAGAACACCGTCCTTGAGGGTGCACTTCCACTTGTTCTTGACACGCTGAACCTTGTCATACGTGCAGAGCATCGAGTCCACATCCTCATCCTCTTCTTCCTCCATGCCTCCCTCGTCATTGCTAGAGTCGAGGTCAGAGTTGATGGCGTCTTCATCCTCTTCTTCAGCGTCACCGTCCAGCTGAGGGATACTAGGCAACGACGACGTCGACGCAGCTCCTTGGCGTGCGCCGCCTGCAGTTCTACGCAGCCTTGATCTGCCATTCTTGCGTTGGCTCAAGGGAAGCATGAGTCCACTCTCCATCCTACGGCGCAAGGCTTCGACCTCGTCACGCATCATACCATCGTTCTGTGCCACCTCACTCTCACTGACTTGACGGCGATGAGCCATGTAGCTGTTCCACTCGTCGAGCGCCTTGTCGTCTGCCCCGTCTGTCTGTGAGTAGTTGGCACCACCTTGCTGAGGGCCTTGTGCATACTGTCCGTTGCCTTCCGTCTTGATGTTTGGCTGCTGATGTGCTGTTTGCTGACGCATCTGATTTGCATATTGCGCCTGCATTTGTCTTTGTTGCTGCTGTTGCTGTAGCTGATGTTGCTGGTTCTGAGCAGGTTGGCCACCATTCTGGGCAGGTTGACCCCCATTCTGACCAGGCAGCTGCAGGCCTTGAGGTCTCTGCTGCTGCTGCTGCTGCTGCTGTTGCTGTTGCTGTTGCACATTAGGACCACCTCCAGGAAGGGCGATACCTCTCTGCTGCATGGCGTTGAGCGATGCGTTGGCCTGCTGTCCAAATTGTTGCTGGAGAAGTGAGGCAGCACGTTGCTGAGCCATCATCTGATTGTTGACCTGCTGGGGAGGGTAGCCTTGCTGTTGCTGCTGTTGAGGAGGATAGCTGTGCATTTGCTGGCTATCTTGACCGGGCTCATTCTTGATTCTAGGCTGGCCGTTGGCAACAGACTGAGGGGGCTGGCCAGCTTGTTGTTGCTGTTGCTGCTGCTGCTGCTGCTGCTGCTGTTGTGGTTGCTGTGGCTGCTGCTGCTGTTGCTGCATAGGAGGAGGGCCTCCATTCTGGACAGGACCATTAATAGGTGAAGGAGTTGGTTGCTGTGATTGCGGTGGCGGAGGGGCAGGCTTAGGGTCCCATGGCATTTGCGCAATGTTGCGTTGAGACAGCTTGTGCTGCCATGACTGTGAAACGTCATCAGCTCAAGGAGATCGAAACACGAATCATACAACATCATGTGTTTCAATCATACTAGCAGTATTGATTGCATTTTGTCGGATGAACCACGGAGATAGTGCGCTTTGACCATTCGAGGAGAAAAAAGCACGGCCCTCCATATGTGCTGAGAGCCTTAAGCCCCGCTCCCGCCGCCTCTCTTTGACCGCAGTTCTGTTTTCGTAGGCAGCAGCGAGTGAGGACGTAGGCTCCAGACATGCAAACAACCCTTTCTCGCATCGCCAAGTATCATGGAATGGGCAAAAGTTTTGTTCGTGTGAATAGCTGACAACAGATGCAGTGGGATGACAGCATGAGAGGAAGGAAACGAAACTCACTAACCTGTTGAAGTTCTGTCAATGTCTGCTGCTGCACACCATTCTCTTCAAAGTCATTCTGCGAGGCGTTGATAACTTCCTGGATGACCTTCTCAAAGATTTCGCCCTGAACAGTGACTGTCAGTCTTGACCCTCATCGAGTGACATCGCTTGGCGCGTTGTCAAAATGCCACCAAACAGAGAGAATCACTAACAGCGATGAGGTTGGACATGGTGACGGAGGGTATCGCACTACTCTTGAACTGATGGTCTTCGATTTTAGTTGTTTCAAAGAGCCGCGCTTGATATCAGATTGACAAGGTAATGAGTGACTTGATGGTTGTAGGAACGCTTGGTGTCGTGTGCTGAGGCGGACGTGGGATATTTCGCTTCGCGCGCGACTTGATTACTGGCGCCGTCCTTCTCTCAGACTCTCTTCACTTCGAGGACTTTCTGAAAACGCTCCGGCACGATGAAATGATGTTTGGCTATCGATCCGTGATGTCCCTCTTGCGTGGTAAGCAGGCAAGTTGCCAGCAGCCGTACGAAGTTCAACCCCTTCGGTCGGCTGGGCCCGTGCGCGCCGCCGCTTCTCTTTCCCGTTGGTCTTGGCAAGTGATGTCGGTCCTTGAATGCTCTCACTCTATTTAATTATTCAGGATTGTTTAGAAGACAGGCTCTCATTGTATTGCATATTTGAACAAGAGCATTGAAACAACGCTTCTTCTACTCACTCGAATGCTATGAAGTTCACATCAAATTTTCACGCTGGTAACGCGTAGTGAGCCACAGCTTTCACTTTATCAAGCATTTGGGTTTTGATATAACAATAACTCATTCGATTGTTTTCCAGAACAAGTCACTGTTACTTGAGGGCTATTGTTATTTTAAAAGACGGTGGTTTCGTCACCGAATTGTAAGACAGACTCGACCAGCTTCCGTGATTTTCCAAATCGCACAGAAAGCATTGCCGCAACACTTTGTTCAATGAGCACGGAGCTCGAACTTCCCGCCTTTCGACGCATCTTCGATATTCGCAGAATGAATGACTCTCGGTTCTCTGGGATCCTCAGTCAAGAGGATTGCCCCTATTGTTCCAACAAAGCAAGATGTCCTACCCATGAAGCTATGTTCCAGCACCCAGTTCGCAGTCACACTACTCAAGACATGGGATGGAAACCCTCAAAGAAGCGGGGAAAGCCTCGAAGAAAGTTTCTAGACTATGAGGATGACGGTTTTGTCGTGGATGATAATCAAAACAATGAATCCATCAAGAACGACGATGAAGACGAAGAAGCCATCCAGAGCAATAACGGAGATGACAGTGCAGCTATCGAGGAGGAATATGAACGACAGGAAAAGCTCAAGCAAGATCGAAAGAGAGAGAAGGAATTGACCAATGTAAGTCTTCAAGCAGTATCTGTCATTCAACAACCACATGCACTACACGGAGTCAAACCAAGACTGACAAAAGAATGACAGGCTTTGACCCACATGACAATTAGAACGAAAAAGGAGAGACTCGCCCGCAGAAAGAAGGAAAGTGTTCTGTCCAATGACCCGGAAAGGCTCAGAAAGCGACAAGAATATCTGGAAAGAATGGAAAGTAAGAAGGCCAGAAAAAAGGCAAGATCAGAACGACAATCTCAGGCCCGCGATCAGGAAGCAAGCACCAAAGCTCAAACCCGCGCTCAGCGCAAAGCCGAAGCCAACGTCGCTTTGGAACAAGTCAGAGCCGAAGAACAGAGACTTGCTGGAGAGCGCAGAGCGGAGAAAACTAGAATCGGCAGCTTGAAGTCTGACCAATCCGATCAGCAAGAAGACCAGGATACCGATTGCCTTGTTGCTGTCAACGGTCAAAGGTTCGACCAAGCAGATTTTCTCAGTCGTGCTTATGACTTGATGAAAGAAGCCTATGGAGAATCAATGTCGAAAAAGGCAAAGAGTAATCTGGAAGAAGCGTTGACTTTGGTCCACACAAGCATTTTGCTGGGATCTGGACTGCCTACCAATGGTCTTGTAGGCCAAGATATGTACCACAACAACAAGGAGGAGACTGGTCAGCAAACGGATCAGTATGACATGATACAGCACAACAATGAAAGTAATGCAATGCAGGAAGATGCCATGGAAGAGGATCTGTAAACTGTCACCCAATGGATGGCACCGGAAGACATCGTAACAAATACTTGATAGACATTACACAAATGCATGAGGACAAATGAGATACCTCTAAGAAAAAAACGATCAAAAAAACACCCCGTCCGGTACCAAATCCAAAGCTGTTCTTCAAAGAAGAAACTTAACCACCTTCTGATACATCTTACAATCAACATCATCATAATATACTGTAAGGGTTTATAGGTTTGTGACCTTTTCTTGTACCGTCCTGGTAGAGCCTAGGTTTCGATAATAATTCCAAGGTCTTAGCGGACAAGGTTGGACTATACCTGGTACTCGTGTCTTGCTGTTACATAAATTTTCAAGTTGTCATTTACTGAGAGCCTTGTACTTGAACGTGCCTACACTGATTTCATTACCGCAAGCACAAGGTAATAGCAGTATAGAATATTCTTGATTGTATGTGTCATTCTCACAACGTCTGTTGTAAGACTCCATGTCGTGTGTTGGAAACTGCGGCTCCCAATGGACCATGATCTGAAGTATGATATATCTTTATATTGATACGTTACACTCTTTACCGTACTTATCATCTAGAAACAGAGTGTGACAAGCACTAATCCAGGGACCAGAATGGAGCCAGAGGGAATTGAATGCCCGATGTCGTCTAGCGACTCAGAGCTCACTACTTCGAAGCAACAGACATACGAGAGACGATATTGAGGACAACAAGATGGCAGAAGAAATTTCGACATGAGAACAACTTACTGCCTGCTGCTTTTGAGCTGATAGAGCTTGGACGGGTAGTAATGGATCTTTGCACACTTGGCTCATACAGTCAAAGGACCGAGGGCCATATATGAATGACGCACGATCGACTAAAAAACATTACCATCTTCTACCAAAGGCTCTTGATATCAATGCCATCCACTCTTCTCTGCTCTACCCTCTCCTCCACTACTCAAAATCGGGTCTTCTTCAACACTTGGCGGCATATACTCCGCTCTCCTCATACCCTCGGCTGGTTGTAGATCCGCACCAATGGCATCTTCATAACTCGGCGGTGCATCTCCATAGGGTGGCTCCTCGCCAGACTGGTGTACTGTTTGAGGGAGCTGTACTACAACACCACCTCCTGAAGATCCCACAGGTTTACGTGAAGGCAAAGGCGGTGCAGCACCAGGTCGAGGTGGTTTAGGCGGTGCCACGGAAGGATCTGTGACTGCGGGAGTCTTGACATCCATGGCTGCGTGTTGGAAGAAAGGTTGGGTAGGAATGCCGGTCGTCGAGGGCTGAGAAGATTGTGCCTGAGACATGGCCTCGAGAAGCTCGGGTGGTGGTGTGATACCTGACAAGACCTGAACCGGTAGGTGAAGATCGATTGTGGTGGTTTGTGGCTATATAGACGATCAGTACTAACTGCACAATGGGTACGTGGTCAAGCAAACTTACTCCACTTCCCTGTCCATCACATCGCAATCCTATACGTGAGTACACTTCGTACGAACGAGTGATGTTGCAAGCCTCAAAACTCGGTGGAACGGTTTGAGGTATTGGTTGATCGTTCCAATACCGCGGGTCGATTTCCGCTTCCAGCTCTCCGTCTCTTGCACTAGGTGCGTTCGCGTCCGTGGCGGGGGCAGACTTGACGAATTGCAGCGGTACCGACATGCTACTACGCGAGAAGAGTATCGTGCTTGATCGCTCGGTGCGGGCGACGTCTTGAGCACGAATCTTAGTTATGGCCACGACCTCGACTTGCAGACTTGATACTGTCAGGCCTGTGGTAACGCCGCTTAGACTCGTGATGACAATGCGAAGTGGCACAGGTTTTGCACACGTAAGAATTGCGGGTTCCGGGATACGCATGTCTACGGCCACGAAAGGAGCTGTCGGTGTCGTACTGCCGGAGGAGAGATTGCTGGTCTTCTTAGAACTGAAGAAAGAAGCCATCTTAGATTTTCCAGATGTAGGTGTGTTGGGTGAGTGAGGCAGAGGACCATCAAATTGATGTCTGCGACGTGCATATGCCAAAGCATCGGAGGGTGGAGGTCGTGGGGGCTCAATAGGACAGAAATTGAAGGGGACAAACGATCTCACGTTTTCCTTGAAGATACTGGGTCGGTTCACAGTCACCTTGACATAGTATCGAATCTCGGCTTCACCAGGAAAGCCTACCAAAGTTGGAGGTAGGGTCTTCTTGACGTGTTGATGCGGCGTCTTATACATATCCACATTCAACCCACCGAACAAGCTTATTGTTGGATTTGAATTTGAGGTAGGATTGCAAGAGTTGTTGAATGGGAACTGAGGCACTTATCAGAATCCTTCCTACTTGTCAAGATGAGATACACTATATACCTTGAATCGAAATGGGTACTCATGTTGACCAGCAGGAAGAGTGTAGGCTGTTTTTCCAGAAGAAGATCCGACAGCATGCTGCGCAATTTCTGGTGGAGGGAAGACTGCTTCAGTTTGATAAAGAATCTGTATCACTCCTGTCAGCCAGAAGTTCTAGGTATGCGGTGGTCTGGCCATGAAGGATTCTTTGAGTTTATACTGTCAAAGCATTATATGTCTCCTCACCTCTTCTCATTGTCTTGAGATTGAGGCAAGCACGGAAACAAAGATGAGGAAACGGACGAACCTTGTGATACTCCAATTGCGGCTTCTGTCTCTCTCCGTTCGGCGAAGGAGGAGAAAGCAATCTGGTTCTTGATTCTCCTTCAAGCTTGACAGTGATACTGGACACTGTAGAGCTTGTCGGCGCTCTCACGTGTACTTTTCCGCTGATGTAGTCCAGATTTGTATAATGCGGGTATGTCTGGTCAAGCACTAGACTGGCCTGCATGGTGTTCGTCTGCAATCTCTACAAGAGAGGAGTGGCTTGTATGTGTTGTTCCCAGTCCTTAGGTTACAATACGCTCAAGCCAGAGTAAGTTTCGAGGTTCTCTTTTTCCTTGCTTTTTATTTTTAGGGGTAATAGGCAGACAAATAGATGAACATAGGAAGTGGTTGTATAATTAATCACGGGCACCTTCACTCAACAAAGCTCGCACGGACCAAACGTGTGCGTTGCACGAGGCGGAGCACGCCGATGACGCGAGGCCAAGTTTGCTTCATCTTCGAACAGGTGAATCTCTCTCCATACCTAACTTGACAAACATTGTTCTCTTGCAAGCTTGTGTCAATGTCTTGATCTATCAAAGACTGCAGAAAGACTACCTGAGACTGGATGATCGTGCCTGCTGTTTCTGAATCAAGACGGCCTTGGTCCGTCAACATCGACTCGAGTTACTATCTTGTTTGATTGCGCTTTCAGGCTCCGAGAAGATGTTGCAGGAGTCCTTGGGTAGTCAGGATATATCGCTCAGATTACGTTCCAAAGTGATTGCTATGCCCAGGTAGAAGGGGCAACCCTGTACAGGAACCATCTACTTGTTTTCGGATTGTCATTCGAGTCCATGACCCTTGACGATGGACAAGACAATCAATTGAGTACACTTTTGCAGTGCTATAGGGGATACAAGATGCACAGGACGAGTCTATGGATGAAATGCCACATTTGACGACCCCGGTTGGCCTGCCAGTAGTCTAGAACTGCCCCTCTAATCTGAGAAAGACCCCGGCGAGGAAGCTCGTAGCGCAAAGGGTCGTAAGACACCAAGAAAGTCTATTATACTGACAAATTACAGGAGAAATCTCCCATGGTGCTAGCAGCTTTTGAATCCTTCTATGATCCTTCGAATCCTTCTATGATCCTTCAAGTCAAGTGGTATGTACAAAAGCTAGATGTTTCATGTGCTATTCTCCACATTCTCCCTTGAATTTTAACTTTGAGCGAAAGACCGTCTTCGAAGAAACGGTTTTCTTGAAGCTCAACAAGCCGTCCAACGAAGCTCCAAGTACAAAGATACTCCAATCCCAGGAAACCATCATCAATCCTCAGGACACCGTCACCAAGAAAATGCCTTCAAACTCCAAAATCGTTCTCATCACAGGGTGTACGGAAGGCAGTCTAGGCGACGCCTTATGTCGTGCCTTCCACAATGCCGGCCACTCTGTCATCGCAACAGCTCGCAACCCTGCCAAACTCGCCAACCTCAAAGCGCTCGGAATCCAGACTCTAGCCCTGGACGTCTGCTCTTCAGAATCCATTCAAAAATGCTTTGAAGAAGTGCAATTGCAGACTCAAGGTCAACTCGATATTCTGATCAACAACGCAGGCGCAAGTTACAACATGCCCTTCTCCGACATTTCCATTCCCGAAGCCAAAAAGCTTTTCGACCTCAATGTTTGGGCTCAGATAGAAATGACTCAGGTATTTTTACCCTTATTGATCAAGAGTAAAGGTGTCATTGTCAATCACACTTCTCTTGCTTCCATACAAGTCACACCTTTCTGTTCCGCGTACTGTGCTTCAAAAGCCGCTCTGGCCGCTTTCTCAGACAACTTGAGAGTCGAGATGTCTCCTTTCG
Organism: Dothideomycetes sp. NU30; assembly: GCA_026013035.2. Taxonomy (NCBI): domain Eukaryota; kingdom Fungi; phylum Ascomycota; class Dothideomycetes; species Dothideomycetes sp. NU30. The sequence continues at coordinate 79,996 of BSBH01000014.1, read as the reverse complement.
GCGTCAGAGTCGTCGAATTGAAGAGTGGATCTGTCAGGTCGCCAATTTTCACAAAGATGGCGGCGGATCAGTTTGGTGGTCAATTGCCTGAGGATTCAATCTACGCGCCAGCGAGAGAGCTTGTCGTAGAGGGTATGCGAAGCGGAAAGCTTGAACAGATGTCTATCGATGCCGATGTTTGGGCCAAGGGCGTGGTGCAAAGGGTTACACAAGACAATCCGGAGAGGAGGGTATGGTTGGGCGGATCCGCTTTCGGCATTTGGTTTTACCAGAGGTTTTTGCCCGCAGATTCCTTGGAGTGGGCAATGAAACGTATGTGGAAGTTTGGCGAGATGGAGAAACTGATCAAGGGTCAAGCGGAGAAGCAATGAGCCTCATTGGACCAGAGGTCGAACACAGCAATGAGGCGGGCATGGCTAAGTCTTTAAGGACACCTTGCAACGGGTACAAGGATTATGATTTAATTAGTGTGAGGCTGTCGATGTTTCTTTCTTGTTTGTAATTCTTAATTGGAGCACACGACGAAACTCTTTGCAATACTTGATCGAGATAGATCACAACTGAATTGATTTTTTTGCTATGTCGCCTGGCATGTGAACACAACAACTATATACATTATCTCACCACAGTAACTCAAAGCAACCAGAAAGACATACTACGACATTTTTCTCAACCTCCACGACGATTAATTTACTGCTTGTACAACCAGATCAACTTGCTCTGATAGTCCGCTGTCTCCCATGCCAAGTTCAAGCCTCCGTTCATGAGCGTGGCACCACTGTAAGAACCGTTGAAAGCATTGCTAGTATACCTTGCCGAAGCGTCAAGTCCTTGCATTCTGACTGGTGGAGGAGAAGGCTTAGAAACAGCCATCTGCTGGAACGCAAAGAGAACAGCGGTGTTCTGGTCTTCAGAAACGAATTGGACTGCAGGCCAGTTACTGTCTCCGGGCCAAGCAATGCGGTAGAAAGATCCTGAGATGACAATAGGGTTGATCTTCTCCCAGTCCGAGAGAATACCAGGGATGGCTTCACGTTCTTCGGCGCTGAGTTCTTGAGGGTTGAGCTCGAAGCCGAAGGAGCCACACATGAGGGCAACGTGAGCACGGTACTCGATTGAGATGTTGCGGTGCGTGAAGCCGTTTGGCACGGCGGAAACGTGACAGGCCATTGCCGAAGGAGGATATGCCAGGGTTGTTCCAAACTGGATAGTGAGACGGTTCGAAGCATCGGTGTTGTCTGACGTCCAGGATTGAGGGTAGTAGTGAAGGATACCGGGATCAAAGCGGCCACCACCAGAGGCACATCCCTCCCAGAGAATATCAGGGTAAGATCCGGTCAAGTTGTCCATGACGCGGTACATTCCAAGTATATACTCGTGATCACCAGCAGGGCTAGCCATCTCGTGAATAGCTCTGTTGTTGTCCCATTTGATGTATGAGATGTCGGCGGATTTGATGACGTTGGAAATGGCATTAATCACGTAGTCCTGAACCTCAGGTAATGCCATGTTGAGCACAAGCTGGTTACGTGTCAAAGTGCGTACGTGTTTTCCGGCGTACATAACCCAATCGGGATGCTCAGTATACAAGGTCGAATTTGGGTTCACCTGGGTAGGATGTAAGTATAATTCCTGATATACAGTGTAGGGTGTTACTAACCATCTCGGGTTCAACCCAGATACCGAAGGCCAGCTTGTTATTTGAGTCATTTGCGACCGAAAAACTGTTGACATCGCCCACGTAAGGACCAAGACCATTGGGGAAATGATCAGGATTGGGAGTCCAGTCACCCAAGCCAGCAGTATCGTTGATACGAGCAAAAGGAGTCTTGCCGAACCAGCCGTCATCATTGACAAACAGCCTGATACCAAGGGCAGCAGTCTCGTTAGCGAGGTTGTCAAGCGAGGTCTGGTTAATATCGAATCCAAGACCTTCCCAAGAGTTGAGAAGAACAGGACGAGTCTGGAAAGTGTGGTTGGATCTAGATAGATGATTACGGTAGAGATCGTGGAACGACCTTGACATGCCGCCAACACCCTTGGACGAGTATACAGCGACAGCCTCGGGGGAGGTGAATGTCTCGCCCGGTGCTACCGGGATGCTAGCATGAAGAGGATTGAGTCCGAGTAAGACTCTGACGAAGCCAGTGGAGAAACGTTCAGTAGTAGCAGCGAAACTTCCAGTGTAGACCAAGTTGAAACCCCATGCCTCACCAGACGTCTCAGTGGTGGTAGGAGGGTAAAGAGCGAAGAATGGATTGTGTACATGAGATGAGTAGCCTTCAGTGCTTCGGAAAGTCGTCTCACCAAAATCGACAGGTCTGATGACTCTGTTCATCTCGTGAGACCAATCACCTTGGAGCTCCAGCATTTGGAGGTCTAGGTTGGGCAAGTCTGTACTGAAAGAGGCAGCTCGCTCAATGGTTATGTTATTGGTACCATTGTTGGTGATTTGGAAACTACGAACAATGGCATTGTACTCAGGAAAGATCGAGTATGATAGGACAGCAGAGATATCTGAGTAGTTGTCGTAGAGTCTAACCAGCAGAGTCGTGACATCGCTGGAGTTTCCATAGGTTGCCGGTAGACCAGGTAATGATGGCTTGCCTTGTATAATCTCATTGGATTGGTAGGTGAAAGCGGAAACGGTGTCGCCGTCGGCATGTGAGATATGGATGGCTGGTAATCTAGGATCAGACCGGCCGACATCCGGGAATTCACGACGGACAATGGACAATCCATCGTTCCATCCTTGAGCAGAAACGACAGCTGGAGCCGTAAAGTCATCAATAGGACCACCAAAATGGTCAGAGAAAAGGTCGCCGGATTCAGGGTCAACATGGAAGCGGTAAGACACATCTGCTCCCGAAAGCGAGAAGTTTGTGCCAGAGGCAGTAATTTCTAGACTGTGTCAGTGGCATGATTCTTTGTTCAACTCATTCATGGACCTGATATACCTCCAGAAACACTAGCTGCCAGGCTAGCAGCCAGCAGGAGACCTTGGTAAGCTTGCTTACAGAACATAATGATCGTTGCTCGACTTCGGGAACAGCAGACACGCTTGCTTACATGCCATATTTATGTTCAGGTACAGCCCCACTCTTCGATGAGAAGGCCGGTAATGGCAGGGATATGGGATGCTATTTTCCGGAGGCAAGCGGGGAATATCTGGGGCGCATGAACCCTAAGTGACGAATGTGGCATGATATGCAATATCAGAGTTCAGAACATTCTTCTCGAAGATACAACCCACTTCTTGTAGTCCAGATTTTCGAGCGGCAGACGATGATCGATACCATTCTATACTCAAGACCACTGGCAGACTATCAACAGGGTCAAGAAAGGGAGATATTTGAAGCCGTCCAAAAAGGTGAGTTGAAGACCGTGTGCTTCACTCATGGTTCATGAGATGTTCCATGTGCTTGGCATGCCGATCATGGGGATGGATAAATACAATCGGTCCGAGATCGGGTGATGTATCCTCTGACCAGTCCGAGTACCTAGCCGAGCATCGACAAGGTCTTGCGTCCGCAGAATTCTGTAAACAGCTGGAAAGCTTCGAAGATATGCATGAGTTACATGCGAATATGACCGAGAAAGATGCCGCAAGGTTAAGACTTCCGAGATCCAAACATCTTAGACCACAACTCAACCCGCGTCTCGGTGCCATTCCCACTGCAATCACTATCTCAATCACCCAGCCCTGCTCCTACTTCTACTCCTACTCCTGTTCCTGCTTCTGTTCCTGCTTCTGTTCCTGCTTCTCTTGTGTCTCATCCTACTTCCAATCTTCCCACCCCTCTCCCTCTCCCACAACTCCCTCACCACCTCATTACTATACCCTCCATTCGTCACCATCTCCGAATATACCAGTACTTTCTCGCCTCCAGGCCATTTTCCCTTCCTAACCTTCTTCCGTCGATTGAAATACACGCAATTGATATAGAAGCCATGAATATGGGAGGGAATGACGCCACAAACGAAGAGAATACTGCTGACTATGCAGTCTTGACGGAAATTGTCGAGGAGACCGACTGCAAGAGGTGGGAAGAATAGGTTGAGTAATGTGATGAGGATGCGAGTTAGCATCCTAAAGTAGGCTGACGGGTCGTCAGAGGTCTGGTGTGTGGATGTGGTGATGTGAGGTATCGGATATCCCAGTTGCCCGGATGGTTTGTTTCGTTCCTTGTACGAGTAGCTTGTTTCCTGGGATGCTTGTACGGTTTCGATTAGAACCACAGCTGATTGAACGTGTTCATGCAAGAGTAGAATATCATTTGTTGGTGAGGAAAGAAGAGGAGGAGGAAGAAAACGTAAACGTCCTTTGCTGTCGTGCGATTGTGCTCTTCTGTGGCTGAGTATCAACCAGGTATATACATGTCGACTTTAATATACAGATGCACTTTTTAATGGTCAGTCGTCAGCCGGAAAGCCTGGAAGATACACAAGTCTCGATGGACACTTTTCTCTCTGTGAAGACGTCATCGTGCATATGGAGAATTAGGTATTCTTGAGCACATAAACCCAGTCTCTTCTTATATGTGAGGTATGTTTCTTTGAAGCTATCGTCTGGAGGCAGGTATTGGTCCAACAAAGGCAGGACAAAAACATTGGACATCTTATCGATAGTCATGTTGGTCGGCAGTTGCGACTGTTACATGATCGTGAACATCATCATGACATGAAAATCACTCCATGAGTTCATAGACTGCAACTGTCACCTAACACAAGATTGTGAGTATTAAAGGTAGGTACTTCAAAGCTCTTTCAGATATTCTCTTTCGAAAATCAAGCATATCTTTTTCATTGTCCAATCGAGGTTCTGTTTGCCAATTGCCCACCATGCCCGAAGACAAGAGTAGACGGCCTGAGGTTCCGTACCACACGGAACAGGCACCCATGAGCACATATCCCAAAGATGCCATACGCAACAACTCCAAAGGCAAAGATCTAGACAAAGAGGCCCTCGAACGCCTCAAAGTTCGTGAAATTTGCGAAGGATGGGGCGTCTACCGCGATGCCGCAGAGTAAGCCAACTCCCAACCTTCCCTTCCAACCCCCCTTTTTCCAACCACGCAAAACCAACTCCTTAACATCCACCAACGATGAGATTCGTACAATCTAACAGAGACACAGATGGGACAACTACAGAAGCATGTTTTTCGACGACGCATACATAGCCACATCCTGGAAACAAGGCAACATCGACACCTTCATCGAAGCCTCCAAAGAAGGATTCGCAAAAGGTTCGAAATTCATGTATATCCTCCACCGAATCATAGGTTCTCAGGTTGACATGTCGCCCGAACTCACTCGCGCGGTCTGCAAGATGAAGATTACGATTACTTGTCGTTTCAACTTTGATGGGATAGAGATGGATAATGAGGCTGATTGTCGGTTTTTCTTCTTTTTGGAGAAGAGAGGGGACAGATGGGGTGTAGTTTTCTATACGCTTTTGTTCGACAAGGACCGGTTCACACCAGCAAACCCAAGCAGAGTGTACAAGATTGATGAAAAGGAGGTCGAGGGATACCCCAGTGGATACAAGTATCTGGCCTGGGCGGAGCACAAGATCGGGGAGCCGCCGAAAATGAACTTGAACGCACATGGACCGGAGTGAGATATCCTTTACGGCAGAGCGAAGGACTGGCTGGAAGGAAATTCCATCAGACCTGACCTTACTGGCGAAGACGACCCAGACTGGAAACCTTGACCGGATGTTTCATAGGTCTGAGTTTTGTCGACACGAATGTATCGTAATTTCCGAGCGCTATGTTGTGTATTTGTAGCGTCTGGAATGGCAAACACCAGTGAGAAATACTGAAACATACATTCTATATTTACAGGCACCACCCCATTATCCATCATCAATCGTCCTGCAGCAGCTCTAAGCCATTATCTCACTACCATTACCCCTGCTAACAGCTCTCTCCATCCTGATGGCTGCATCTTCTTCCTCAGCCAAGTCCTGCTTTTCATTAGGGAGCAACACGGCTCGATCAATGGCAATCGGCAACCCACGATGTCTACCTCTAAGCATGACAGCACACAATATCAGTTTCGACAACTTGTGCCAAGAGCCGGAGAACGAGTAGGCTTGGTCTGGAAGACCGACAGATATACCGACTGGTATACGATCAGTAAGACAAAATCAGAGGGTCACGAAGACACGCAAAAGACTTACCCGTTCCGTAAGCAGATACAACCTCGAAGATGACATTGAAGACACTGAACACATCAGGATTCCTTTCGAATTGCCCGCCTTCAATAATCATAATAAGGAAAACGGCAAGAACAATCCACCATGCATCGTGAGCCTGACAATGTAGATCAGTATCTTTTGCTCGTGGTTTTTACTGAGCGTGAGGATCACTTACCAGCTGTGCTCTTAATTGTTGTTGAAGGAAGTAGCTCTTGCCCTCACTCAAGCCTCCGAATCCGGTAGCGGCGTACTTCTTGAAGCCACCAAATCTACTCCAAATGCTGTTTGGATCTTGAGCTTCGGCAACCGCAGCATCTTCTGTATTGTCTTCGTACACACCAAGACTGCGTTCTTCGTATACATTACTGTTGCGCATGGTGATAACGACGGGGTATACGGATATGTACATCATGACCACATACAAGACCTGTAAGCTTACACGAATCGAAGGGATGGCCACAACGTAAAACCCTCCAGAACGGACTGCGAAAGCCTGGAACAGGCCATCAATGACGCGTATGTGAACAGGTAGGGAGTCATTCAAGGTTTGGTTGCCGATGTTGAGAATTTCAAAAGCAGCCCAATCCACACCATTGAGTACGAAGACAGCAAAAGCAAGCCACCAAGTGTGCTCAGAAGGAAAGAGATTGGTGTAACAGCGACGGGGATGGTCGAGGAGAAAACGAAGAGTATTGCGGCTATCGTCCCAAGCCGGAGACTTGGGTAAAGATTTGTGGATAGTCCAGACAATCAAACGTAGGAATATCGGATAGCAAGTATTTCCAGCAAGAATCAGAAGACTCATGGTAAGGAGCAGGTAATATGAAGTCTGAAAAGCTATCATGTTGGCGTCCAGAAGGCTCATACCAGAGTTGTTGAATGCAGAAATTGCATTAAAGGCACCAACCCACCAAGGGTTGAGACCATTCTCTCTGGCTGTATCAGGGCGATTCTTCGCCACCCAAGCAGCACACCCAAGAGCACCAAGAAGTTGCCAGAGGACAAAGTATATTGGCACGATCCAAGATAGCCATAGCAGCGCCTTGTACTCGACACCTCCCAGTTTCTGGCGCTCGGCCTCGGTAAGACCATGAAATTGTGAATTGCGAGAGATCCATCCGCCAGAGGGAAAATAATCAGCTGTTGAATTCTTGGCAGTAGCCGGTGGCTCGTCTCCGGCAAGAGAGATTCTCGATGCAGAAACAACACGATGTAGACTAGTATCTGGTCTGGCTCCGACGCCCTGCATGCTAAAGACACGATTTCTCTGACGAAGGGGTGAGATATGGTCATCCTCTCGTTTGGGAGTCCGGAAAACAGTGTTGGGACTGAACGTGATTCGGTCAGGAGAACCAGAACGATAGTCGCGTCTTGGTGTCATGGAGTTTTGGTTGTCATCCATGACTGACTGGTCGTTCCGTTGTACTTTCTCATCATCGAACTGAGAATCGTTACTCATTGCAGGTATGTCAAGTCGAAGAGAAGACTGGCTGATTGACGATCTTCCCCTCCTCACAGGACTTCCTGTCGAACCGCCTGTTGGAACATTTGAGGGAGTGATCTTTCCCAACACGATCCTAGTATCGTCCATATTCCTGGACTTGGAGGTTGACTGACGGGATATGGAGAATGTGCGAGAGAAACTCAGACGACGCTTACGCGATCTGGCGACGATGATATCTCTGAATTTGCGTTCAAACGCTCTCCTTCGGACTTGGAGTACGAAATTGGAGACGAAGATGGCAGACCCCATAATGATGAGAAAGAACAGCATGATTTGCTGCCATGTGTTGAGCTCACTGAGATTGACTGTGTTGAGTCCACTTCGGTCATGATTAGTATGTTACGTTCTCTTGCGAAGATGCAGAGTAGTAAACTCACGCTTCGGTCATGGCGCTGACGCATAGGAATAGAGCATCAATAAAAGCCACTTGTGTATGAGTAGATGAGCCCCAGAAGATAATGGCAGCAATCAAGCCTGTGAGGATGAAATATGCATAGTGCAAAGTGATAAAGTTGACAGGGGGCAAGGCACGACGTATGGTTCGCAGTGGACGCGCAAAGGGACCCAGAGGCAGGTTAGGACGCCTCAGACCCATCATGTTTGATTCAACCGACTTTGGCCAAGCACTGCCTATAGTACTCTAATGGATAGATGGAATATGTTTGCAGACGTTGATTATCGAGTCTACTTGTCAGGCCGACGTCTTAGTATCCGGTGATAGGAGGGTCTGGTGTGGTGTCGTAGGCCATTTGTTTGGGCTCGATTCATGCAAGAGTCGAGGAAGAAACGTGCCGAATGCACGATTGCCGCAAGGGTCTAGAGCTGTATGGATCAAGGGACACGAAAGTAACTATGCAGTGAGATCACCAACTTGCCGTTTGCGAAGAAAAGTAACGATCTGACAAGGAGGAGATGAAACCAGCCGCGAATTTGACGGACTAGTCTCGTCTATCCCCGCAAAGAGAAAGAACTCTTGAAGAGGTAGGACACGAGCGCCACATGAGGCGCATGATCTTGCACGGCCACCATTCCAGCATAGCCACAATTTATGACATCGTGCATAGCTCTGTGATGATGATGCACATGGAAGGTGGAGGTGATGGGCGTCTCGAGAAGCAAGTTCGCCCAAGAAGTGGGAAACAGCCAACAGGTTAATTACACACTGCAAGAGCTTGTTTGATTTATAACTAGGCAGGAGCGTACGATAAAGCCATCTGCATCTTTTTTTATTTTCTCTCTCCCATTCGACGTCTTTTCCTTCACAGAACAACCACTCCAGAATGGCAGGCCATCACGATCCCAAGCTCTTGTACACCATCCCCAATGTCAAGGCATACCACATTCAAGGCGGAGAAGAGCAGGACTTGACTCCTTCGGGACCTCAGACCTTGTCGCTGCTGATGGTGCCGACCTCTTCTCCCTTCTCAGACCTTTCAACGACCATCCCTCAAAACGAGATCCCCGATGAAGACTTCTATTTGCACCTCAACCTCCCTCCCGAGCTCGACCTTCCCATGCCAGCGACCACCCAGGTCTATCACCAGCCTCCCAACGCATATCTGATTCCTAGGTGGGATCTGGGTCCGGACAGCGGAGCCTTCACTCGGATCGCCTTTGCTAACAATGTCACCTCTGAGGACCGCGACACGTTCGAGACAATCCTTGCCCAGTGCACTGCTTTCCTCGAGCGTGCTGCTCCGCCCAAGCCCGACAGACCTCTCGAGCAATACCAACCCTCCGACTACGCTCCTGGCGGCAAGTATGCTGATGCAAAAGGAGGACAACAACACGGCCAGGTTGTTTTGATCGATGAAGACAACGGCAGCGTCGTCGGCGAGCTTGCTGGTGGTGCTCAGGTCTTCGAAGATCAGGCCCTTAAGATGGGTACAAAGAGTCAGTCCTGTCGCTCCGTTCCTTGCTATCCCTCACATACTAACGTCCCCATGCAGATCCCGTCGAGATCGAAGTGTCAGCAGACGGCCAACGCATCAGCGTCAAGCCCATTAGCGAAGACTATCTTCAAATGGCTAAGCACCCTGCCTACAAAGACAGTGGCCTTGTCCAGAATGCTGCCACCGCAAGTCGTTTCATCGTCACGAGCAGCAGTCAGCTGGGCAACCTCTTGACTTCGGGCGCCGACAATTTCACCAAAAAAGTCAAGCCTGCTGCCAAACCCATGGAGTTCAGCCCTGCAACCCACGACCGTGTTCGCAAGATCAACGCCTTCACCACCAGCGCCGCCGGCATGAGCGCAAAGACGGTTGGCCAAGCAACAAAGTACGCTCAGAACATTGGCGCCAGATTTGGTGGTAAGAACGAAGACCGTTACAAGAAGGGCTTTGACAAGAACGGCAAACCCATCGAAGAATACAAGCCTGGTCTTCTCAACCGGAGCATGATTGCCTTTTCCACCATTGCCGACGGCATCGCCACGAGTGGAAAGCACTTGCTCGAGCAGAGCGGCACTGCTGCCACCACCGTCGTCCAGCACAAGTACGGCAACGAGGCTGGCTCACTCACCGCTGAACTCGCTGGAGGCGTAAAGAATGTCGGGCTCGTATATATCGATGTCACTGGTGTCTCGCGCCGAGCCGTTCTCAAGTCTGTTGCCAAGGGCATGGTTGTCGGAAAGGTGCGTGGAGGTGGTCAGGTCGTTGTTGGTGGTGGTGACGGTGGTGTCGTCCCTGAAGAAGACGTGAAAAGAGCAAATGCTGGTGGTGACTTTTACAGTCCTGAAAAATCCGGCCAGTCTGCGTACGGTGGCGTCGGTAATGTCGAAGGCTACGGTATGCATGCCCCGCCCAGCTACGAGAGTGGAGTGGGCGAGTCCATCAGTGGACAACCTGCTCCCGGCTCGGCCTTCAAGAAGTCATGAGAAACGAAATATGAGATGTGAAGTGTGCGTAATGAACCGAAAGATTTGGGGAGAAGAAAGCGTTTTGAGCAGGTTATCATAGACACCAGTCCGATTTAATGATACATTATTCCACTATTTGAGAACGGTGTATATCCCTTACTGCTACATGACACCGGATGCAACGTTCAACGCCATGCATACTACGATATGTCTCTGAGCGAAGATGAGTACTACCGAAATCAAAGTGAGTGTGTTACATGGACGAACATCACAACCCAGCAGAAGAGGTGTACGTCACTGCATCATATACAAAGACTCAAATACTAGTACATCCTTCTAATCCTCCATCTCAACATCCCCACCAGAAGTCTTCTTCCCGTTCCCCTTCTTCCCTCTCCTGGCATTCATACCAACAACAATATCCTTGATACTCTCCAACGCGCCCTCATACCCCATCCTCACAGGCCCATTTTCTTGCATATCCAAGCCCAATTTCAAATTCACCCTCTCAACTTTCCCCTTCCTGCCAACTTTGTTCGTTCTGGCGATCTCGTTCCAGAACCACCTTCCCTCGTTCTCCGTGAACAAAGTCCAAGCCTGACCGCTCTTGCCGGCACGAGCTGTACGGCCCACGCGATGGATGTAGGAGGGTAGGCTGCGCGGGATGGAGTAGTTTATCACGTGGGTCAGGTTGGGCAGATCTAGACCGCGGGATGCGCGGTCTGTCGAGATGATTATTTGACAGGAAGGTGTTGTTGTGGCGTCGGTGGTGTCTCCTCCTCTTTTGTTGGACTTTGGTTGTTTGAGGAGAAGGGAGGAAGTGTTTGTGGAGGAGGATTTTGTGAGGAGGGTTGTCATGGGGGAGTAGGAGGGTTGGGTCTTTGTTATCAGGGCGTGGAGACGGGAGGCGGATTCTGTGCTTGGGGTGAAGATTAGGATTGTGGTGTTTGTTTGGTTTGTTGTTGTTGTTGTTGTTGTTGTTGTGGATGGTTTGAGAGGTTTCGATTTTGCGGTGGTTGGTTTCTTGGGTTTTGTCGATGTTGATGTTGAAGAGGATGTGGTTGAGCTGCTGTCGCTGTCGCTGTCGCTTTCACTTTCACTCTCACTGCTGTCATCGCTGCTGCTTTCGTCTGAGCTGCTATCATCCTCTGAAGAGGAAGAGTCGTGTGATGAATCGCTCTCTTCGTCTGATGAAGAGTCGCTATCTTCTGACGAAGAATTGCTGTCGTCTGACAAAGTATCACTGTTGTCGACATGTGCCTTACCAGTCGAAAGATTGCCAGTGATAATCTTGGACCTAAGCAATTCAAGCAGATACAAAGGCTTGTCAGATCCATCGCCAACAGGAACGGCGAATTCTGACAAGGTCCTAGGTAATTCGAAGCCCTCGGCACCATCGACAACACCAGCTTCGGCATCAAGACCATCCTCCCCTTCGGTCTTGACAACAACCATGGTCGGTCTCCGCAGCTTCAGTGAAGTCAATTTGGAAATGTCGCGAGTCATGGTGGCGCTGAGAATGATTTTCCGCACGTATCTCTCACGATGATGTAGAAGCTGGCGCAGGGCATGGGTTTCTGGGTTTACGGCGAGTCTTTGTTTCTGTACGTCGAGAGCTGAGGTGACTTTTGCTACCCATTCCTGGAAACTTTGGTCCAGGAGCCGGTCGGCTTCGTCGACGACGAGCCATTCTACGTCGTCGAGGTTGAAGCCGGTTGTAGTGGAAAGGTGCTCGACTAGACGGCCGGGAGTGCAGATGAGAAGATCTGCGGCGGAAGAATAGGTGGGTACGTAGTTGGGAGGTAAGCGCACAAGATCGTCCAGCATGGTGTCGTCTGACTCTTCGTTGTCCGAATCGACTTGGAAGCGCATGCGCTTGTTGGCCTTGGCCATGAGTGATTGGTAACGCTCGGGATCATGTTTGCGGCCCTTCTTGACCAGGGTTTCCTGCTCAGCTGCAATGGATTGGTTGCCTACAGCGAGGGCGATCTGAATGGACGAGCCTTGGGCGCATGTTGAGGCTACGGCGTAGGCCTGAGCGACAAGCTCTCTTGTGGGGACGACAATGACGGCGCGCAACTTTGTATCTAAGCGGTTGCGCAGACTCTCGATGATGGGTAGGACGTAGGCCAGTGTCTTTCCACTGCCAGTGGGGGCGCTAACACAGACGTCGTTTGGAGGCAGGTGGGTGAGGTACGGATGCGGTAGGAGTAGAGGAAGCAAAGCGGCCTGGACGGCGAAAGCGGTCGTGTAGCCCTTGGACTCGAGATGTGCAAGCGTCTTTTTGGAGAGGGACAGTTCGTCAAAGGGACGAGTGGTGGATTGGGAGACGACAGTGGGATGCGCCAGCCAGGGTGGGAGAGCAGAAAAGCTGGGAACAAATTCCGGAGTGGGTGCGCGCTCGGGTTGCGGTAGAGGGACAAGGTCTGTGAAGTGGGTGTGTGAGTGAGTGATTATGCCTCTACTTGGCTTGTATGGCACATGTGCATACCATGCAACTCGGGCTGCTCCTCGGGCTCCGTCACTACGTCCTGGTTTGCGGCTTTGACGGCTTCGGAGCGTACCGAGGCCTTTTGGTATTTTGACAGCAGACCAGTATGCTTCTTGGGCATGGCCTCGGACTCGTCTTCATCTCTTTGCTGTCGCCGTTGTTTCGCTTTGGGAGTGGAATCTGTCTCGGCGCGCTTCCTCTTCTTCTTGCCATTGCTCTCCTCGCTGATTGACGACGGTTGCAAAAGTGGTTTCCGCTCTTTTCTGCCGTTACTCCCTTGGTTGTGTATCGTAGACGAGTCGACAAGTGGTTCTACCGTGACCACGACGGGTTGTGTGGATGCGCTTTCTTGCTCATTTGTCGCATTCGAATCAATGAGCACGGCTGCCGTCGTGGAAGAGGCCTTGGGAGGGACGTATCGCGAGTAAAGAGGCGCCATTATTTGCTGTCAAGATCAATCCAAGATCAAGATATTTTTCTAAAGTCCGAAGCTCCATCTACTTAATTCTTTCTTCCTCTTTCTCCATCACATGCAACATAATTACTGCCACTCCTGACCGCCTTTCGGCTTTCGGCCCGCCTTCTCCACTGCTCTGCTGTTATCGATAGCGTCTCCGTCGTCCAAGATCCGGACCAATTCTGAAGGAAGGAAGATGATGAATCTGTTGAATACTTTGCTGCTGACAAGGTCGATTTTCTTTCTCCCGATGGTGCACGTATCTTCAATCTCATCGACTTGTACTCACTGGCTTGGAGGTCTCTCTCCACCCTATGCCACTCGCGCAAGGATTTCTTCACACGCCTCTCTGGACCAATTCACTGTGACCTAGATCCCAATTACTCGACTCGACTTGTGTGTCCGGACAATGTAGACGAGCAGCAATCATGAAGGTCACCATACTATCCGTGTTCCATACGTTCGTTGTGGTTGTCGTTGTGGTTTATCCAAGTCACTCCAAGTCACGTGCTATGCTCGATCACAAGCTACCCGGATACAATCCTCGGCCTATTTTGAGCCCAGAATTTGACACTAGCCAGATTCAGCTAGTCTGTGGATATCTGCGAGAGCTCTTGAGAGCACTCCTCGCATCATTCTGCACTCGATAGCTCGCGTTGTCGACAAACAACAAGAAGATAATGCTTCATGGTCTTTGTTTTTATCTAGTTGCCCTCGATTTTAGATTAGTCTCGGAGGGTGCTGCATGGTCGTTTTCGTGAGATAACTATAGTATGCAGTATCTGGATGCATATGGAGCAAGTGAGAGACTTGAGTAAAGAGTAATTTTTTTTTCAAAAATAGGAATGTGGTATGTGGTGATAAACATGTCTATGCAAATGCGGCTCGTTCTACTGCCCGTCCTGCGTCTGGCTCTTGTGGGCAATCGAACGTACTGGAGAAGGATGGCCGTCTTATGACACTGTAGCATCATCTTTCGATGCGGAGGACTTCTTGCACGCTCAACCATGGAACATGCCTGATTTTTCTACAGAACATGCCCTGTCGGCTATGCCACTTCAATCGTACCCAGTCATATGTGTAAATGTCCTCCTTGGGAGGACGCCTCCTCGACAGCAAAGCCGACTACCAGCCGGTAGAGATCCCTCATCCAAGCCCAATCCTCATTCCTCGAGAGCCACACGACTGCTTTTGCAACTTCTCTGTTCGACAGTCTCCTACTGGGCATGGTAACAGCAGCTCTGACACTTTGATCGGCAGCAACGAGCCTCCTATAGTTCTTTAACAGCTGCTGTTGCCAGACTTGTGTTCCAAAGGCATTTGGATGGAGGCTCTTGACAAAGGCAGCGAGCGGCTGGTCTCGCTTGTAGCCTGCATTGAGAGCACATCTCAACATCAGACAGTGTAGACGTAGAAGATTCGCATTGTCGGAGCTACTGCGTGCGGTCGAGGAGGTGCGTTGTGAAGACGACTCTACAGACTCGGACTGATCGCTTAGTGTTGACGCGTTACTGCTCCATCGTTCGTATAGGTGGCCACCGGCTCCACGAGTAGAACCACTGTTACTAGCTGGACCGAGAACTAGGATGTGTGGGATATTGCCCAGTGATGATTCTGGAGAAGATACCGTGGTTGCATCGTCGAAAATTGTGGTTGGAGTCTCTGGCGGAAGTGAAGGGGCATCATGATACTCGCTACTCAGACTTGAAGGGGCTCTTTCGGAATAGTGTGTCGTCGAATTTTGTTTCACAGAAGGAGGGAACGATGATTGACCAGGGCGGGGTGTACTTCTATCCGGTCGAACTTGACTCCACCCTTCGCGGAAGAGATCACATAGATCCCAGCATGCCTGAACTGCGGAGCCTAGAAGCTCGTCATCAGATCTTGTTAGATCTCTTCCAGTCTGTCTGAGGCTGAAAAGCGACCCTGCAAGTGACCAACAAGCTCTTAACAGTACGTCGGTTTCGTGAACTAATGCTGTACGCTGCTTCATAAGGCGGTGGCATAATGTGATGTAAAAGTCCAGTGTCCGTTCCATAAACGACAGTGGCAGGTTGCGGTCATGGGTGTTGTAGAGATGGTTGTTCATCTCAAAGCTGACCCTGAGTACAGAATCCGATGCTTCATCTCCTTTTTGACGAACATCGAACAGTGCTTGACAAAAGTCTCGACACAAGTCCAATGTTGCTATAGTATCATTCTGACCTTGGTCTTGCGATTGATATAGTTGTTGGCAAAGGCGCCAACAGCTACACCATGCATACTCTTGAGATCCGTTTCTGCCAGAGATGGTGAACATCTGCTTTCGATGATGTGAGCTGAGATTCGAAAGCGTGTTGCAAAGAGTCCAGCACTCTTTCAAGGCTACACGGAGTTCGGTGACTTCAGGAGTGCTGTCATCTGATATTTTGGATGCTTTTGCTGGACTGTTCGCAAGCATTTCTGGTATGTCTGTAGTGACCTAAGCTTCGATCTTATCATTACGTTGATTCAGCAAAGAACACATACCTTCAAGGCTAGATGTTCTCCGAGAACGCCGCCTCCACTCCTCTTCGAGCTCTTGTCTTGTTTGTGCCTGAGGCGTTGATCGATCAATCCCTTCCTCGGGCGTTATGTTCGTATTGAGCGGGGACATCACAGATGACATGCGCTATTACAGTCAGTGGGATGTTATCCTTCCAGGCAAGACATAGAACTGATTTCATTACCTTGTCGTCTGGACCTAGAGCTGCATCTGGTGTACTCGGTGACATGGAGCTGACACCTCGGTCTGACCTATTCTTTTCGAGATCCGTCGCTGAACGTGCCGAAACAGGCGTCTTCTAGAGATTCTTAGCGAGTGGTTATGAAGTAGACGGACTACAAGAGTAGACCAACAAATTCCCCAAATCCTGGTGGTGCATGTATGACCGATGAGGGTGCTTCGTCAGAATTGGAGCGTGATCTCGCTGCCATGGCCGTGTCAAGTCTGACCAGCTAGATGCATATAAGCTACCAGGTCTATTCCATATCATGACAAAGTCTTGAACATACATTGTCCCGGCTTTGCGGACGACTGGTGTCGGTTTCAGTATCATCTGGAGGCTCGTTTCTCGGTTGTTCCTGAGCATCTTCATCGATATCTGTACTTTCTGTACCATTGGAGTCTGTAGGGGATGGATCGACTTGCTGTGGGTAGGGCGAGACAGGTGGAGCAAGGCTGTCACTAGAGGCGGAAGACCTTATCATTTCGTTAGAACAGTGTCAGATTGGGAAGGGGTGAGGTTCCTCGCCTGTCAGGTTTGGGTATGCCAGTTTGATATAAGACGGGAGAGCCAGGAGAGTCTGTGAATGGGCTGAATGCCGACTGTAGCCCACCAGGTGAGGACATAGCAATAGCCATGGCTTGGATTATGGGCAGTGCTATTGAAAGCGGCGCAGTTACTATCGATGTTGTTGTCTGCCAGATGCAATGTCCCCTCGCATCGTACGCGACTTGTACCAACGCACGACTTGGAAGCACACTGCTCAGGAGCTGCGCATCACATTGGCATGAAATATGTTGGTTGGCAGGTCAGTCTTTCTTAACAACGACGCTTGAGGGATCTTGAGAGGCCTTCCGCTTTCATTGACAACACACATCAGATGAGTAGAATAGCTTCGAACATGTGCCACATCGCGGCTAATATGTAGATTACTATGCATCTGGCAAGGCGGCCGTGGTGCAGCCAGTAGGATGTCTCGGTGAAGCGCTGAGGTGCCCCACAGTCAAGGATTACTTACTGTATCATCCTTGTACTCTACTCGCTCGTAGTCTGTTGCGGACTCACAGAATAATGGTACGTAGCGGCAAGCCAGATCTCTCAGGACGCATCGGAGCGGCGCACACTGTGCGTTGGCTAGGACAAGCATCGATGCGGAGAAGACAAGTTGGTGGTTGAGCTTGACCAACATGAAGTTGCAACTCTGCCCCACAGAAATAACAATCACACCTGGGAATCAAAATTCACAAGGGGCGGCCTATGTACTCTTAGCAAGCACAGCTAGCCTCAAATCGACCTATACATATTCAGCAAAACCTAGACCAGTGGAAAATGGTCTGTTGAGAGCCCGACAGACTTTCCCTCGCTTAGGACTCTCGATGGACTTGTCCATGATTGTCTCAGTCTCCGTGCGTATATGTATAGTCAAATTGAGGCACCTATACATGATCATAAGAACCAAAACTACTATGGAGGGTCCTTGAAAGCCCAACATGGTTGTTAAAAGTTGGAGCTCTCAATGAACCTCCCCATACTTGGTCTCCGTCCTTCTAAGCACATATATTGCCTCTTATGGCTTGTGTTTATTGATATATCCCCGCGGTGAATATTGACATCCTAGTGTGATTTGATCGAGAACTGAAACCGTGAAAAGAATTGGTGAGATGTTATACTATAGACATATGCAATATTGGAAAGGGGGTATGATAGTAAGACCAGGCCGAAAGAAAAACATGAAATCCTCGAATCAGGACTCAACCAAGATCGTACATGACATAAAAACATTGAACGTTAGAACCTTCTGACCATACCTAATTCGTAGGAAATATGTTTCTCCATAGCTTGCGCATCCTGGAAGGATTTTGTTCTTCACCCATGTCAGTGGCATTTGTACGTGGCCCTAACATGGACAAAGCTCGTCGGCGCGCCCATTCTCTCCTGTCGGACGACGAGGTATTCGTTGGAGCTGCGTGAACAGGAACGGTGTGAACAGTGGTCAGCTCAACGGGCGGGACAGGGGAAGTCGGATTGTAGCTTTCCGACTGACTCGAGCGGCCACCAAACAGAGTAGAGAAGCGTCTCTCCCTTCGGGGGACGGTCTCTTCTGACTGAGCTTGCGCATTTCTGGCATTGATACGGCGCATATGCCTTTCTCTTCTGACCATTGCATTGGTGATTCTAGCAGGACAAAAACCTTGCGGCAATACCGACTTTTTGCAAAGAGGGCAGAGTGAAGAACTATCGTGCAGGAACAGGTCTATACATTCTGGATGAAAGACGTGCCTACAAGGCAATTGGCGAACTTGTGTAGTTGAAGGAACGAAATCGTCCAAGCAGATGGCACATGTAGGCTGATGAAGTGGTGGGAGAGCCTGAGAAGTCCCTTTGACAATGGTGTCTTCTTCGGGTGTGGATGAATAGACATAGAGGGGAAGCTTTTGCACCATGTCTTGAGGTACAGTGAGCTTGCCCAGACCTAAGATGTCGGCATCAACCTCGCCACTAGCAATTCTATCGCGAAGAGCATTGCGCCTTCTCCTTTGCAGCAAATGCATTGCTGTGGACAAAAGTCCGATCAGAGCGAGGAGGACGGCGAGGATGATAAGAAGGAACACCCAAATGCTGGGAAGCCCAGAGCCACCACCAGTGGCAAGGTCGACGTAAAGGCGAACAAGAGCATCTGGAGGGTAACGGTAAGTATCCACGAGCTCTTGACCATAGGGTACAGTAGAGAGGTTTGAAGAATAGTGTGACATCTGTTCGAGAAGCATTTCGCCGATGCCCGTGGTTATAGCGTAGACTGGGAAAGGGGTATTCGACCTCCATTGGCCATTATCCCCGAGACTCCAGGTAGCATCATCAGCAGGAGGGAAAGAGTTATATTGATCGGGAAGAAAGAAGATGAATGCGTTGGTGAGATTGGCAGGTGCGTTTGAGAGATAGCTGAAGGTACATGCAGGAGAGAGGAAAGGAGCTATGGCAACAAGACTATTCTTGTCCGAAAGATCCGACTGACGAGTGACGTTTTCTGGAACGTATGGTTGGGATGCATTGAGACAAGCAGCATTGTCGATGAGCGTAGGGACATAGAGGAAGCCAGTCAGATCCGAGCGCGGGGAGGCGAAATTGGTGGATAGAGTGCGAACATTGCCCTTTTGCTGGAAATTGAACGATAGATTGCTGGGTAATAGATTGAAATCGTTCGCCGAGTCAACATCACGAGGAAACTCAAAGGTAGAGACCTGTAAACCAGTGGCCGTCATTGCAACTAGCAAGACGAGGAGGTATGAACAAGGATCAAGGAAGTGTAACGAATGCAGCGGGTGCAATCGGACGACGGCGAGGAGATATGAACAACGGTGGCGAGGCTCAACAGATCATGACAAGCAGGTGCAGCGTAAGAAGAAGAGACCAGCCCTTGTAGTGTAGGTAAATCAGGAAGGCGATGTGACAAAGGACGAAAGAAGCAGAACAGGAAAGCAGCAAGTGATAAGAGAAGAGTTGAATCAAGAGTAGTGTGATCCCTCGTACAGGTAGGTACCTAATGAAAAGGTATAATTGTAAGCACAAATCAAGAAAGACGGGCGTCCGGCCTTCTTCCAGCAAGCGATGGCTGGCCGAGCGGACCAAAGAGAGAGAGGCAGGTCCGTGCCGGGAACGAGCAGCTGAATCAATTTGGAACTCTGGAGGCTGGGGAAGGATTGGCCTGCGGGACATTCAAAATCTCGAGATCCAGAAGGCGTCATCATTCAAAAAGCTTATATTGTGCCAAGCATCTTCGATAATAAGCGTGCGTGCACGGGAGCGTCTCCGCAAACACGGTCCAAACAGCCTCCACGTAGCTCATCTATGTCTACAGTTACCTAACAACATCAAACCATCAGCAGAACCAGGCCAGCTGGACCGCCATAATGCCTTCATCAAAGAACACGGCGCTTCAGGGACGGCCGCGGGAAAAGCGCTCACGATCACGCGCTACCAGTCCGACAAGCACAACAGCAACAGCAGCAGCAGCAGCAGCAGCTCCACCATTGCCAACAACGACGATAACATCAGCAATTCCTACTGGCTCCACCCCCTACTTACACACATCACAAGCCGCCCTTCTTGTTCCAGAGACACTCTCCATCGATGCGCTCATGGAGAAGCACGGCGCCAGTACCAACAGCCCCCCGTCGGCCCAAAATCTACACGCTTTACACGACAGCATTCACACACAGGTCCTGGTCAACTTCCGCACACGTACCGACGTCTGCGATCGGAGCATGCGCGATCTGGCACGTAAGAGAAAGGGCCGCGCTGAACAGGAACGCGACCGCGAAAGACAGGAAGAAGAGCGCAAGAGAGTGCGTGTCTCAAAAAAGAACCACGACCACCGACCGCCAGCCATTGGAGCTCACGGCCTTGCCCGTCAGGATGGCGTTGATGTCCACAAGGGTGCGTCACACACTAGCCTGCACCTCTCGTTTCTTGACTAACCAAACGCTCATTCGGCAGGCACACCACCGCCAGACTCTCCCTCTGCCCAAGTCGCTGCCGCATCTGAGGCTCTAGAGCACAACTCGTCGTCTCCCTCAGCTTCTGACGCAGAACACCAACCTCCGCCAGCTGCTCCCGTTGCTCACTATGAGACGTTTGGTGACGACCCTTCCGAATTCGATGATCCTACCATCTACCACATCCGCGACTGGACTTCTGACATGCCCGAGCAAGAAAAGAAGGACATATTCTGTGTCGCTCGCTTCCCACACGATGATTTGCATGACTTGACTCCCGGTACACCTCCAGATATGGACTTTACTGTCGCCAAGCCAACCAGTCAAATCAACTTCTCCACCTTCCAAGCATATGTCGAACCATACATCCGGCCCTTGACCGAGGAAGACGTCGCTTTCCTCAGAGAGCGTGGCGATCGAGTCACTCCCTACATAATCCCCCCTCGTGGTCCCATGCCTTACAAAGAGCTGTGGGCAAAAGAAGACGGAGTAAGCCATCACGACTTTAGTATGCGTCTACCGCCAAACGAGCCTCGTGGCAACATCGAAGACATGAACGATGATGTTGCAGAGACTGCTCAAATCTCCGCCGGACCTCTAATTTCACGTTTAATGAGCGGTTTCCGTCATGATCCACACGTTACTAAGGATGACACCTCAAATGGCGACGTTTCCATGACCAACGGCGAAAGCACATCGGGTGCACAGGAAGGCGAACAGAATAACATTAATAATGACGACAACGACGCCGTAGCTTCTTTCAGGCCTGCTTCATACTTCCCGGAACAGTCCAAAGTACCACCAAGTACAGGCCGTGAACTAGCTCCATTGGAGACACGTACGTTACAAGAACTGCGTTACTGTGGTTTCATAACACCAGAAGCGTCACCGGATTACGACTCGCAATATGACGACGAAATTGCCGCACGCTTGCGCTATCTACAGGCCGAGCTGCAGCGCGTGTCCAAGGAAAATGGCGCTCGAAAAGCCCGTGTGTTGGAGCTGACAGAAGAACGAATGGCGATGCAAGAGTTCTCAACAATTGCAGACGACTTGGATACCCAGATCAACACAGCATATCTGAAGCGCAACCGTACCATGAGCAAGCCCAAGAAAGGTGCAGGTAAAGGAAGACCAGGTGGGGCTGGCACCGGTGGTGTTGCTATAAGCAGAAACCTGGTCAGTGAAGGCGTCAGGATGCTCATGGATAGAAGGAAGGAATGGAGAGATTTGATTGGTCCCGTGGTCGAATATGGCCAGCAACGGATACCTAAGGAAACTGTCTTTGACCCGGAGAATATGGCCAGACACGAAAAACTCGAGGCCGAAGCGGGTGGAGACGAGGGGGAGTAGTCGGCTTTGAAAGAGCTAGCATGTAATTATATCTTCCACTTGTGAGACGCAACTACGAGCGGGTCTTCAATTGCTTCCAATGAAAAGATTAATATCAATCGAACTTCGAGTCTATTGATACAGTATCCAGTAGTTGAGGTTTCACTAGACTTCCGACAATATCGGCACCCTCCGAGAGAACGATTTGGGTTTGACTGCCGATCTTTTGCCCGCATCTTTGACTCATGTAACCGTCAATTCTCCTCGGTCTTTTGTTAGTAGTGCTCAACAATTCCACCTCCATTCATGATTTACCATTTCTCTGTGCTTAATCTTTTCATTATCAGTCCAGGGTAGTAGCACGATCGAATGACCACACTTGCTCCCAATGGAAGGACTTCCGAGCCTGTTCCATACGATGTCCTTGCTGTAGATGCCCCATCTATACCGTTATCCCCGCATCAATCACGTTCTCAATCCATACGAGGCAACGAAAAGGCAGAGTTACAAGCAAGTCATGATCTCGAAGCATCGCCTGCCGAGGATACCTTCTATCCCGAAGGAGGATGGGAGTCGTGGTCAGTCGTCTTGGGTTCTTTTTGTGGTATGCTTAGTGCCTTGGGGACCATGAACTCCATAGGTAAGTTTATCTTCCATACCATCGCCTTCAAGGCGTGTAATAAAACAAAGATATTGACTCTGGACAGGCATCTTCCAAGCTTATGTCAGTACCCATCAATTGGCAAGCTACTCTGAGAGTGAAATATCATGGATATTTTCAGTCTATTCGTGCCTGAGTTTCTTCTGTGGCGTACAAATTGGACCTGTTTTCGACAAGTATGGACCTCGGTGGCTTGTATTTGCCGGAAGTGTATGCATGGTAGCCAGCACTCTTTTGTTGGGTGTCTGCACTGGTAAGCATAAGCTTACTACTTTGACACATGTTGCAACATGACTGATGGAAGTTTCAGAATATTGGCATTTCATGCTCGATTTTGGTATCCTGGGTGGCGTGGGAACGAGCCTGATCTTTACACCGGCCATTTCCAGCATTGGGCACTGGTTTCTTGTCAAGAGAGCCAACGCCACCGGTCTTGCTGCCACTGGTGGCGCTGTTGGAGGTGTCATCTTTCCTCTCATGTTGCAAAGCCTCTTTCCTGAGGTGGGATGGGGTTGGGCCACTCGAATCCTAGGCTTCATATACATCGGGTTGCTCAGTGTGTCCAACCTTCTCATCCGATCGAGGTTCAGAAAAGCAGGTGGAAGTGTTCTTCCTGACTTCCGCATCTTCAGAGATGTCCCCTTCGCTTTGACGACTCTTGGTGTCTTCTTCGCAGAATGGGGCCTGTTCATTCCAATTTCTTACCTCACCACGTATGCATTGACTTCTGGAGCGTTCAGTCAGACATTTGCATACCAGTTGATTGCGATCTTCAACGCTGGATCCGTTCTTGGTAGATGGGCGCCGGGTTACCTCGCCGACAGAGCAGGGCGTGTCAATCTCATGATACTTATGCTTGTCCTATGTGCATTGTCATCCCTAGGACTTTGGCTCCCAGCGGTTGTGCTGTCGGCATCACCCGACAGCAATAACTCTACCGTGATGGGACTCACAATTACGTTTGCAATCCTCTTCGGCTTTGGATCTGGCTCCAATATCAGTCTTACACCTGTTTGTGTAGGGCAGCTGTGTCGTACTGAAGACTATGGACGATACTATGCGACTTGTTATACATTAGTCTCGCTTGGAGTATTGACAGGCTTGCCAATTGCAGGAGCACTACTTAAAGCTTGTGATGGGAAATACTACGGTCTTGTCCTCTTCACTGGCTTGTGTTATATTCTAAGCTACATTTGCTTCTCATGGGTCCGGGTCATGAAGCAAGGTTGGGGCCTAAAGAAGATTATATAAGCCCTGTAGTCCCATAGTATTATTCAAAGAATTGACAAAAGTACCTCGCAAGATATCATGGACCAAGCATGAAGACGCATCGGGATCTAACTCGTCCACCGAGAGCCCAAGGCTCGAAGTCGGATCTCCCAACCTCGGGTCTTCTCAATGGCCACGATGGCTATTCTCTTATCTCTATGCTGTGTTATAGTACCTTATAAAGCTACGAAAATCAAGGTTCGCTAAAAGCTCAAAACTCTATCTCACGGGGGCGTCAAAACTCACCGGGACTCTCACTAGTAAAAACAAGCCACCAAGGTGATATATATGTACGGAGGGACCAAGATTACTAGGAGAGGCTCCTTCGAGAGCCTCTCAAATTAGGGCTCTCAATGGACCTTTCCTTGCTTGTCTTGTTCTCTCTGTGAATATATTGGTCAACCCAAAGACAGCCATGTTTGCTGAGAGAAGGTCTCTCCTGAACTCTGATCCCTGCGTGCTTCAAAACGTGGAGTCTTAGGGCTCTGGAAGTTGATCGCTTCAGTATCGCGTCGTGGCGCTGTGCCGAACGATTACATGTCTCGCTGGTGGTTCGCGGCATATTCCTCTTGATGACAGTAATCAGGGCCAGGATCAGGGTCAGCAATTGAATACAGAGTCGGAAAATTCCAATTGTAGCGGTCATGATCTGCAGAGGTGTATAGCACATAAAACAACTTGGAGGGTTAAGCGAACGTCATAAACGTGAGGAGCACCACGTGGGAACAGAGTTGGTTTGACACAACCTTGAAATAGCACATTATTTCTCCCGAGCTTTTCTTATGAACTTGGTCCGATTGTTAACCGACAACGTCTTTCCTGCAACAACCCCCCTGCCTAAAAATTGCAGCAAATGGCTATCTACATGACAAAGGCAGAATATCAAGATCAGAGCCTCACGGAAGAGACCGCAAGCTGCTGGACATCAGCCAATAAAATGCAATTTAATTATCCCCGCTTCATATACATCGGCGATATGGCATGAGCTTCTGACGTAGGGAGGTATTTTTTCAAATGCCTTGATATTTTCGCTCGCCTCACAGCAACTGCCGGCGTATCAGAGTCGATTCGTACGAGTACCTCGAAATGAGGTCCGCTTAGAGGCTCTTTCAATGGCTGGGACATGGGGTCGTTAGCGGCCCGGCCACTTCGCGAGACTCGTCAAGCCAGATATGGGTGGCGGCTCCATGGCAATCTAATGGATGGTAGTGCAACTGTCACGAACATGTGGGACTTTTCGTGTCAGACTCGGAACACGCACCGGGGGCACGTTCCTGTCGAGAGGATATGATGTTTGGCTACGTCACAAAGCTGGGAGGTTGATGTGGATCCATGCTGGCTATACAGGAGGCGAGCATATATGTAGTAGCCCTTTGCCTCCTCAAGAGATAGTTTCCACCAATTCACATTCTACAATCAATTCATTATGGCACCAGGAATTACCGACACTGTAAAGCAGGCCGTCAACGGTCTGACCGAGAACAAGAAGATTGCTTCGATCCAGAACGACATGGTCAACTACCAGGACTCGAACAACAGACTCACAACAGACTATGGTGTCAAGCAAACAAATACCGATGAGTGGCTCAGCATTTCCACCGAGGACAAGACAGGTCCCCAAGCTCTCGAAGACAACGCCGGTCGTGAGAAGATCCACCGTTTCGATCACGAGCGTATCCCCGAGCGTGTTGTCCACGCCCGTGGTGCTGGTGCCTTTGGTACCTTCAAGCTCTACGAGAGCGCCGAGGACGTTACTTCGGCCGGTGTCTTGACCGACACTTCCCGCACCACCCCTGTCTTCCTGCGCTTCTCCACTGTCCTTGGAAGCGCCGGCAGCGCCGACACTGTCAGAGATGTCAGAGGATTTGCCGTCAAGTGAGCATCACCCACAACGGGGATATCAAAATCCACGAAGGACTTTCAGTAAACTCAGTTCCTTCACGTCGACCTATGCATATTCAAGAGAACCAAGAACAACAGAGAGGTCTATTGAGAGCTTCCCACGAGAACATCTTACTCTAGGCTCTCAATGGACGCATTCCTGTTGAGTTCAACTCTTGAATATGTAGGGAGATTAAGGCTGTTGAAAGCATGTCCGCTGAGAGCCCATCAAAGATTTTGATATCCCTGTGCATTCAAGACCCGGTTTGTCTCTTACTAATAACATCTGATAGGTTCTACACAGAGGAGGGTAACTGGGACATTGTCGGCAACGACATTCCCGTCTTCTTCATCCAAGACGCTATCAAGTTCCCTGATATCATCCACTCTGGCAAACCCGAGCCTCACAATGCCATTCCTCAAGCACAGACTGCACACAACAACTTCTGGGACTTCCAGTACCTCCACAGCGAGGCAACACACGTAAGTAATACAAAGTCAACTAGATCATGACTTTTGAGTCATGCTGACTAAGAAATCAGATGTTTATGTGGGCCATGTCTGACCGTGGTATCCCTCGCTCATACCGTATGATGCAGGGCTTCGGTGTCAACACTTACACTCTCGTCAACGCAAAGGGCGAGCGCAACTTCGTCAAATTCCACTTCCGCCCGAACTTGGGAGTCCACAGTTTCGTGTGGGATGAGGCCTTGAAATTGGCCGGACAAGACCCCGACTTCCACCGTAAAGACCTCTACACGGCTATCGAGGCCGGTTCATATCCTAAGTGGCAGTTTGGAATCCAAACCATTCCCGAAGGAAAGGAGGACGATTTTGAATTCGACATCCTAGACGCCACCAAGGTCTGGCCTGAGGAGCTCGTTCCCATCCGCTACATTGGTGAGCTCGAGTTGAACCGCAACCCCGACGAATACTTCACACAGACAGAACAAGTAGCCTTTGCAACTGGCCATGTTGTGCCTGGTATCGGATTCTCTGATGACCCGCTGCTTCAGGGACGTAACTTCTCTTACAACGATACCCAGCTCAGCCGTCTTGGTGTCAACTGGGAGGAGCTGCCGATCAACAAGCCTGTGTGTCCTTACATGAACAACAACAGAGATGGCGCCATGAGACACAGAATCACCCAGGGCACAGTCAACTACTGGCCTAACCGTTTCGAGGCCACCAAGCCTGCCACAGCCGAAGAGGGTGGATACGTTGACTATCCTGAGAAGGTCGCTGGTATGAAGACCCGCCTGCGCAGCAAGAAGTTCCGTGAGCACTTCAACCAGGCCCAGCTATTCTACAACTCCATGTCCCAGCACGAGCAGATGCACATCATGAACGCTTTGGCCTTTGAGCTCGACCACTGTGACGACCCCATCGTCTACACTCGCATGGTCGAGCGTCTGACCGAGATCGACCTCGAATTGGCCAAGGGTGTTGCCGAGCTCGTTGGCGCTCCCATTCCTGAGGAGGCCAAGCGCCCCAACCACGGCAAGAAGGCCAAGGGTCTCAGTCAGACTGAATTCCCACCCCTCAAGCCTACCATCGAGACCCGCATGATTGCCATTCTCATCGCCGATGGCTACGACGCCGTTGCCTACAATGCTATCAAGGCCGCCTTGACCGCCCAAGGTGCCATGCCCTTCACCATCGCCCCTCGCCGTACTCCCATCTACGCTGCTGGCGAGGACAAGAGCTCTGGTAAGGGTGTCACCCCCGACCACAACCTCGAGGGCCAACGCAGTACCATGTACGACGCCATCTTCGTCCCCGGCGGTGCCGACAGCGTTGCCACTCTCCGCAAGAACGGTCGTGCCCTCCACTACGTCCGTGAGGCCTTCGGTCACCTCAAGGCCATCGGTGCCACCGGCGAAGCCGTCAGCTTCGTCAAGGACGCATGTCAGCTCCCTGGCGTCACCTTCTCTGAGAACAACGAGACCGTTGACTCCTACGGTGTCGTTACCACCGCTCAGGTCCAGCCCAACAGCTTGAAGGAGGCTGTTGAGCTTGTCCAGGGTGCCAAGGACTTCACTACTGCCTTCTCTTGGGCCATTTCCCAGCACAAGAACTACCAGCGTGAGCTTGATGGCTTGAACTCCATGGTCGCTTACTAAAGAGGTTTTTTCCTTCTGGCGACGAACGTTCTTTTTATGATAGATACCCTTTGTTAGTTTAATAAGCATGAGTAAATGAAAAGCATTACACTGTTTCACGTACTCAACTCTTTCGTTTCTCTCTTTTGATACCTCTTATAATAGACTTTGTTTGGCTTTGTTTTATACATAAGATCTGGTTGTCATTCGCTTACAATAGTGAGCTCAAGTCAGACTGCAAATTTGACTAATATTTTACTTAGTAACATAAGTAGCTTTTATCGTTAAGCACATTATACTTAGCATAGACTTTTATGGTAGCCTACTGCTTTTAAATTTGAATTTCTTCGATTATGATGCATAGCTTACTTATATTGACACTAACTAGAAGAACCTTCTTGTCATATAACTGTTATGTCTTTATATAAACTAGAATAGAAATGGCATTAGAAATTGCAGAATGAGTGAATCGAAGAATATCACACTGTCCAAGCCTTTTCCCAACTCAAATATGTTTTCAAACCAGTCTTTTCCAAGTCTATTTTTGTACAAGCTAGCATCTCTCTGGAGAGAGGGAGAGAGAAGAGACCAACAAATATCGTTCAGGTTCCTTCCACATCACATCAATTCCCTGATGCCCATCCAAACAAAAGCCGTAGAAGATTGTGATATTCTCCTCTTCTCCTCATTTGCTCACTCGTCACCGCTGGTTGCAGATCAGTCAGCATGTAGTGATTTGCAGACCTGCAGAAAAAGATGTACTGCAGGGTCCCAAACGGGCCCTCACAGCTGTCAAATATGCAAGCTTGTTCTTCTTTGTGTGATGGGCTTTGATCAAAGTCACACTACATACATGTCACGACACTTGGCCACGCACGCACAACTCACATTACACAAGAAAGCGGCAGACTGCCTATTTGCTGCTTATGATGGGGGAAGAAGTTTGGCATGTTGGAGAACATATTTGACTAAAGCTGGATCTCATGATTGTATCGATATGGATATATGGAGGGTAGAATTTATAAGGTATTCCAACAGGCCTGGTTACTACTAGGCTTGATTTCTCTACAACTCACAAGTGTAATTTGGATTGAAGTCTGTCGGTTGAGAAGGCATTGCGTGACTGTCGTTGTTCTTGGGCTCTTGTCATGACTTTCTGCATACAGTTAAGCATCTCTTAACGTAACTCTTTGTGTTCTTGCCAGTAATTGAGTCTCTCAGTACATACGACTGTCATCAACTCGACTATATATTCGGTAGAACCAAGGCTACCGAGAGAGGCTCCGTTGAGAGCCTAACGTCTTTACTCCTTGATCAGGGCTCTCAATGGATGTCTCCAAATCTGTCTTGGTCTTTCTGCAAGTATATAGATCACCTTGACGTCTTGTATCGACCGATGAGAATTCCTGGTGCATTCTCACATCTCCGTGCAGTCACTTCCAGAACTCGTCACTTCTGCCACTCGTCGCTTCCAAGACTCGTCACTTCCAAAACTTATCACTTCCTGCACTACCGTCAGCTATTTAAACCACCATCTCCTTCTCAACCACCATCATGTCTTTCTCCATCACCATCATCATCTCCTCCACCACGACAGCCATCATCTTCTTCATCACCAATACCACCATCTTCTCCACCGCCATTCATGCAGACAGCCATGGCTACACCAATTTGCGGGGCTGAAGAAGCTCCGTCGTCAGACGATCTCAAGGAAGATGGATCTGTCGACTCTCAGCCCAGCAACAGACAACAGAAGATTGACCGCTTGCTCGATGCTGGAATGATCTACCACACCGATGCTCTTAATCCTACACAAAAGGCTTTTGCTCTTCAAGTATGCGTTGACCTGTCTCTGCATCCAAGAATGTTGCTAACATTCATAGTGCAAGCATCGCTACACGAGACAAGAAAACAATGTCAGAGAAGCAATCGAGTTTGTCAACAGCAGAACTCTTTGCGGTGAAGAACGTCTGATCGCATGCGACATCAAGTTACAAGGATGCTGGCGCTACTACACTGGCCTTCGCTTTTGCCACGACTGCCGTGCCTACATCTGCGGCTCGTGCTACAAGAAGGTCAATCCCAACCACCACCACCGCCGCGATGCCGCAAGAAGGGAGGGCCCATCAAGACAGAGGAGAAGA
Organism: Dothideomycetes sp. NU30; assembly: GCA_026013035.2. Lineage (NCBI taxonomy): Eukaryota > Fungi > Ascomycota > Dothideomycetes > Dothideomycetes sp. NU30. The sequence continues at coordinate 49,859 of BSBH01000014.1, read as the reverse complement.
GAGCGTCGTGCCGAGGAGAGACTGGCCCGAGAGATGGAACATGGTACCATTCAAGACAAGCATGCATGATTTAGCTCAAACAAGAAATGTCCAGAAACTGGGATACACAAACTCGTCATCAAAGATACGACGCACCTGTTCCAACACAAATTTTTCCACCTTGCCCACATTCTTGAGAACCTGTTTTCCACCTTCACGCTGACCAATCTCGCTCTCCACCTTGATCTCCTCGAGAAGTCCTCCCAACTTCGACCGTCGTTGTTTTCCTTGTACGTTGTGATCATGCCCCTCCTCGTGTTCCCCAGTCAGAGAACCGCCTACCAATGACTCTGCATCCTCTTGACACAAGAAACAAAAGTGTGCTTTCTTCTTGATATAAGCCAGAATGCCGACGCCGTCAAAGGTGAGACCGGTGATGTTGAGCTGCAGTGGAATACCCACGAAGCTTGGCATTGGATAGTCTAGCAATATCTCTGCTGTTAATTTAAGCTTAACGTCTCCAGCATATGAGACGTGGAAGACGGTCTGCACGTCCTCTGGACTTCGTTCCTGTTGCTCTGCATTGTGATGACCCGAAGTCTCCGAGCCGCGATCGCTATGCTCTATCGGCTCTTCGGCCCAGTCCAGGTGTCGTGATGCTGGACGTGAAGAAGACGTGGCGTTAGAAGAAGGTGTCAAAGAACCAAAAGACGCTGAACGATGTCGTGTCTCAGAGTCGGAATAGTTGCTCTCTGGTGAGCGGGCTAATTGAGAGGGACCATGTCGCGCATTGTGGAATTGTGCACCTGCCACAGCGGCCAGTGGAGTTGTCGTACCTGAAAGTCCTGCTGATAGTGGTAGGTGGAAATAACCAAAATTTGACGTGCCTCCGAGTATGCCAGGTGTGGCTGTTCTAGACAGCAATGGATTTCCCACTTGCTCTCGAGAATTTGTCAATCTCGAATTATGATGTTCGTCACGGCTTGGTAGAGACGTGTTTTGGTAATGTGAGCGTGCATCATTACCGCCACCAGTAGGCAATGCATCGTGATGACTGTTGTCTTGACTCGGCGTGCCTTGATCGTCTTCCCCATCTTCTGCATCATTCTCGTAAAAGTCTGGGAGCGGATCACAAACGTCCTTGAGCTCAATGACTGGAGCGACTTTGCCGAATTCGAATGAATGACATTTGACAGAGCGGATCATGCGCGGCAGAGTGATATTTTGGAACCTATCATGGACGAATGCCCTGATTGTTTCAGCAAGCGCTTCCCCATCAGGTCCGGTGGTCAAAGTGTCCCAATTGATATCTATAGACATGGCTTTTCTGATGAGTGAAGATTGATGAAGGTTTGAGGAGCCTCTAGGATTGACTTGTTAGTGTCAAGAGTGGGGAAAGTCCAGACGAAGTCCCGTCGCTTGCGAGTTCCCCATATGCATGGCGGACTTCCCAACTTCCAAGCCGCCGGCCTTCATGTTTGTCAATTCTCCCGTGCCCATGCCGTCAAACAAGTCCGCACTATTGCTCACACCAGCACAGTCCTCCGTGTCAATTCATCAAGCTCAGGCCGACAGGACAAGTGCTCCTGACACCTGTGTCCCTGCAGCCACGTTTCACGTCTCCTAAAGCTCTCACTTGACAGCGGAAGCAGGCGTTATGCATACCTGCATGCTGCAACCTGCAAATTGTACATGTTAAAATGTCTGCTTCGGCCCGTACCGGCTTGCTGCAGTCATTCGTTTGATACTCAATGTTTGTGACAACTCAGGAATCAAATCATGAGATGGGGAATCAATGAAAGTCACGTATCTGAGAGGAAGGGCATAGAATACGAAGATATCAGTCCACAAGCCTAGACTCACAGCAAAACTAAATTGTGCTGGCCTCTGCTCTCTACCAACCAACACATTACCATCACTCTCTCACTCACTTATGAATCTGTACGAGATTTGGATGATTCGTTATCATTCTGCATGAGAAAAGCAGTCGGTAAAATTATGGATGCGACTTTTGGTCAGCTCATTTCGTCTTCGAATGCCGAGACTCCGATTGACCGCCCAAGTGACCATACGCCGCGCTAAAGCTGCCCTTTTTTTGTTCGCCAAAACGCCAAAGCAGAAATGCCCATCGACAGGAAACAAGGTATGAAAGAAAAGCGAACTTGTTGTTGCAATGATGTGGTTTTTCGCCGTGATACCCCCATGGAAGAGGATACACCATCATAGATCATTAGAGACATTAAAAGCATTCCATGGGAGTGTGAAAGTCGGCTGTCCTTGGATAATTTTACACCGCCTGCGTTGAGCGGAAAATGGAGACTGATGTGAGAGCCTAGAGGAGAGGGGTCCGTCAGTGAGCTGTCATCTAAGCGAACAATTGAGCTAGAAGGCTCACCATCCACTCACTCATCTGCGGCAGGCTGAACACCGCTGATCATGACTGATCTTCTTGTCTTGCGAATTCAGGCATTTTGCGCTCCGCGAACCCGCGCAAGGTGCGACTTCGACTTGTTGATGGCCACATTTGTATACGTGAACAATCTTTGTACACATGTTGGTATTGGGTGTTTTGGTTGGCGAAGACGAAGATGTCTCTCGGGAAAGAGTCTCTGAATATGCAGGAACAATGTTTTGAGGCGTGAGATTGAAAACGATAGTTCTGGTCGTCCGTGGTCAGTCAGTCACATGAAACCCTGTATCTAGACTTGGAACACTCACCAAGACCTGGCCGATATAATGCTATAAAAGCGGCGCAGCGTATAGAAAGCGATTGATGTCGGAAGGAGTACACACCCTTTTGGATTGAACATCGTTTTAGCTTGCGGATGGTCTGCGCTACATCTTATAAAAGGACAGAAGAGAGATCCAGTCCAGCGGATTAGTCTCACGAATGCTAGCACTGTTTGCACCAGCTTGCAACACATGGATAGCCGTTCAAAGACCCGCAGGCATGCGTCCTTTCCGACGACGATCAGAGCAAGGGTCCTTTCAGACTACGAGGCGGGTTCCCGCGAGCCGGAGGCCTTGACAGCCGACTACTGCAGACAAGCGCGCCAACGAAATGATAGTCGTAGGGTTGACAGCTGGTGCAACGGACTCTTGTTTCCCCCAGCCGCTCCTCTTCTCTTTGGGTCTCTCTCTCTCTCTCTCTCTCTCTCTCTCTCTCTCTCTGTGTGATTGTGCTAAAGTCCTTGTTTTCCAGCTTGTCCCTGTTGCAGTCGGAACTTGCTCCCGCTGTGCTACAGACGGCCATTGTTTACTTGCCATCATGGCTAGTCAGCATACCTTTGAGCTTCTATCCTTGCACCCAATGCATGCCGTGCGTGCTGGTCGGGCAGAAGCCGCCCCTCACTTTGTTCATCGAAGAGATGACGACTCAACTGCCGCTCGAGTTGTGCTGTGGCCCTCCCTTCAACGCAAGCCACATGAGGCTGAAGTTTTGTGTGTGTGTGTGTGCCAATTGGTGCTGTGCAGTCGCGTGTCCAACGTGCCACGCGTTCGCATAACCTTTAATGATTTTATAGAAGTACATCGTGTATACAGCGTGGAGTCCTTGGACGTCCTGCAGCAGTGTTAGACTCACGTCATGGTGGAAACTAGCTCTTCTGCCCCCCCCCCCTTACTGTACGTTAGTGGAGCGACGAAAAGAATGGCAAGTAAAGCCTCGTTTCACAGGCTCATCATGGGTAGCTTTGACCTTGCTATCATCAATCATCATGATCGTCTTTCTTCTCTCGACTGGAGACATCACGTTTGACTCTGCGCAGTCGACGACATGGGAAATTCTGCTCGGGTCATTCTGACACCTGTAGGAAATAATGCGTCGTTTCAGATTGAGGAACGTGCATTTGAAAATCACACAGACTGTTCTTGGTTTTTTGGTGGTTTGGATGGGTTTTACGAGTAGGCATCTCGACCAAGTCGGCGAACCTTCAAGACTTCCTGCTGTTGCTGTTGCTGTTGCTGTTGCTGCTACTGCTGCTGCTGCTGCTGCTGCTGCTGCTGCTCAAAACGTCGCGGACAAGAGTCCGCCATCTGTGTCGACCAGAGCCGTCACCGTGCTGCTCTCTCACGCTCTCTTCCTCTCTCTCACTCCATGTCGCCCGTGCAGCTCGACGCCGTTTTTGAGACAGACAGAAGGCCAAATTCAAAAGTATTGACCTGTGTGTCCCAGCGTCAATCAGCGACACATCATACCTGCAGCATGCGACGCTGGCTTGTGTCCGGTACATCCGGACTCGAATACTCGGGTCCTTATCCAAGGATGATGCTCTTTGTAGATAGTTGTCAGGTACGTCGCTGACTTTTTTTTATGGATTGGAAGCTGTCTTCTCCTATAATCTGCTTTTGTTCCCCCCAAATGGATTCAAAGCTGACAATCGTTCGGCGTGATTGATCGCAGTGGTTGGGTCATTTTACTCGACCCAGTAGCACGCGTCCTCCCATGTGAACGTTACTCATGGTGCCGGGCAACTTCAGACCTGATCAAGTTGCAATTTCCGCCTCTCAATCTTCCTCCGAGGCTCAAGATGATTAGTGAGCGTGGACACATGATCAGACAATGAAAAGCTGTGACTTAATACTTCATACCGATGCATCCCCCACAGTCCGATAAGTTTTCGTCCTCTGATCCGAGGTCGTGCGAGTACTACCAAGGACAAATGGATGTAGTAGGGATATTGGTCACAAGAGGTCGCCGTTTCCTCGATCGTTTTAGTTCTCTGCCTGAACATATAAAGAATCTCGTAAGAGACTCTCCCTAGAATAAGAGAATTCCATCTACCAGAACAACTCCAGGCTTCCCGAGCTCCTTCAAAATAGCATATCTTAGTCGCAATATGAGCTCCACTACCCAAGCAATCAATATTCCTAGCAACGACAAAAGAAGACCATCGACCTTTCTTAGTCTATCGCCCACCACGAGAGCAGCAGACGGTTCATCAATTGACGAAAAGAAAGCCCCGTTCTCAGCAACACACGCCACATTTACTCCACCCATGGAGACCAGAACAGTCTCAGAAACCCCTGACGCCAGCACTGCTGGAAGTGTACGAAGATCGAGCAGCATGGATAGCGGAACACTTCCTCTCTCCGACCCAACTCGGTTTCTCAAGCTTGGCCACGCGAAGCCTGGAGACACTGCAGATGGGTTGGTTTAAAGTCATGAGCCAGGATATGCTCGAGGGGTGGTGGTGATAATTGTATCCTTGGTTACACGTGCTTCTAGCTTGCATCGTGCGAGTCTTGGTAATTCTGAATGGGTCGCTGGTGATTAGGGAATTTGCGAATGAGCAATACCAAACGTAAAAGAGACGATTCCTTTCGTATTGACCGAGTTGACAATCGTACCTCGTCAGTATTGCTGCTCGTGATCCGGTCGGTCTCGACAAGGCCTATTCCTTGTAGCTTGTGCTGATGCTTGTGCAATTCAAAGACTTTGAAGAATACATGACGAGGGACATGTGGCCGTCAATTTCTCGAGCCTTGAACAGACAAGAGCGTGTCTCAAGAGTCGTCGTCCAACAGTCGTCTCAAAGGTGTCATGGATTCTTCCTCCCTGGATTTTTCAATGCTGATTCTCCTCCATGGCTTCTCCTCCTTGTCAAGCGTGAACTCACCGAGTCCTTTCAGTGGGACTCTTGTGATCAGGTCCTCGTATATGGGGCACGATTTATCGGTGACGGCAAAGGAGCCATTGAAGGGGTTCGAGTCAATCTGATCGCGATGGTGGAAGGTCGAAGGATTGACTTGAAGTTGAAAGTGCTTGGTGCGAGTAGAAGACGATGAGTTCGAAGAAGGACCTTGACTGCTTTCTCCTCCATGCTCCAGGGTCATGTAGAAGCGCAAGGGTGATGCCTTGAGCAAGTCTTGTGCAGATTCGTCCTTTTCGTATATGGCGAGCATGGTGTTTGGTGCCGACACGTTGTCGTACTTGAGGTTGCGGAACATTTCGACGCGGCCATATTGCTGGATCAAACGGAGTATTTCGCGGCTCTCGGCGATCGTTTCAACGCGAGGACATAGGAGGAGGTGGACAGCGCGGTTCTTGATGGGCCTTGCGAGGCCTGAGAGAAGGCCGCTTGCCATGGTTGAATGCGCTGCGCAGGATTGTGTCTTGCTCGATTCGGTAGTTTCATAGGTACCTAATTGTTCCATCAGAAATGAATCTTGGTTACCAAAAGTCTTGGCGAGACCATCCACATGCTGTTTTATGTACAGGTTCTAGAATCAAGAAACTTCAATCTTTCAACTGCTGGCTGTTTAAACTTTGCACGGTCAGGACTGAACTTTGATGTCAAAACTTTGGTTGCAAACATTGTTGTTGTGTCTCGGCAGCTCATGGCCAGCTGCTTGTAGCGGATGCATCCATAATATTAGAAAAAATATGTACGTTCAAAATGAGTTGCGACCAGCGCTTGGAATTGGAAACTCTTGATGCCTGTTACATCGTTTCAACCCATGCCAAATCCTCCGCCTTCATAAGTCGTGAATCATCCCATGATCCTGACAGCAAGCTGCACTGCTGGCTTCATGGTAGTGACGAGCAGTTCTGCGCATTCCACGTCCATACAATCATACTTGAACTCCTTGAAGCCCTACGATCAAGATTGCTTGGGGTAACCCCGTGTACCGCGGACTTTCTTGATGCGAACGTTCTTCGATACGCAAGCCCTTGATGTAGAGTCTCCGGACTTCCTGAAGGACGGCGTTGATCCCGATGATGACACGGATGAGATGGAATCATTACGTCTGCTCTCTTCGAGACTGCTGTAGCCTTCATCATCCCCATGAGCTGGCATTGGCTCGACGCTAATGGCGCGTGGTGGTGACACTGCGCATTGATCACCAACTTGAACCATTCTGTCAACCATATCCTGGATGTTGCGAAGATGAGTCGGGTCGCAGAGCATCCTAACGCCGTGTTGTCTCTGGGCGCGCCTTCTGGACGGCGAAAAAGATCCAACATAGTTTAACGCGTCAAGAGACGAATCCAACTCGCGGTCCATGGCCGATGATACATGGTTCGCTATTGATGACACAGGTTGCGACGTGTATCGCAATTCGCTGAATTGTTGTGATAATTGAGTGATTGACATTTGGCGACTGAAAGATTCCGAAGGTGATGATGTGCGTGGTGTGGCCCAGCCAGGACCAAAGATACCGTCGTCACAAATGGGAAGCGAGGAAGGGTGACGTGAGGCAGTTATGGTGTAGTTGTCAAACATGATGTGCCCAAGTCGAGATAGGTTGTGTGCTGGCGATTTGCTAGCCTTTTATGCCGATCGCACAGACAAAGTGTTGGGAAGGTGGTCTCCTTTGGTTGATGGAGGTATCTTGTACAAGTCTGACTGTAGACATGCTGGGTAACGGGCAGCCATATGTACTCCAATCTGCCAGGAACGCAAGGGCATGGAGCGAAAAGAGGCGTGAACGCCATCAGGGCCGAGAACGAGTCGTGCGATGGGTCGCCCAGTGCCGGATCGCCCGAGGCGTGTAATCAAGGTTTTAGTCCAGACTCGGTGCCGAAGCCACCCTGTGGAAGATGGGCAATCCGTCGGCCAGAAGCAGAAGATTGGAGGATGATCCATGGAACGTGGCTGATTCCACGGGTGTTCTACTGCCGCAGTCTGCGACGAACACGACGAACCACCTTTTCTGCTTTGACAAAAGCTTGTGAAAATCGCTGCAGAGTTCGGTCTATTGCCAATCAAAGTAGCTCCGCCCTGAGCGGCAAAAGTACTTACATGTATCAAGTTCTGACCTGGCGCATCATGCTTCACGATTCTTTTTACAGAATCTATTCATGCTTTTTGCTTGAGTCAAGCATACGTAGATGGATAGAAGCATGTCTGTCAGTTTGCGGATCCTCCGAACAGTCACGATTGTCGATCTACAGCGATAATAATCCAAGACATTGTGAGTGATCGTGCTGTGGTTTTTACGTCCGTAAAAGAGGGCAAGTGGAACCCGTTTAACCTGGGGACAACGCCCTACCACACATCAGCCTGTTATGGGCAAGAATTCACGGACGAAGTAGTACAAACGTTGAATATCGAATTGATAGTCGCATTTGTTGGATCGTTCGTGACCTCACTAGTACCAGCTTTCATGGCGATTATAGGCGGAAGTCCCGGCTTGTATGCTTGTATGCTCGTATGATGCTCTGTTACGATGGAAGACAATCCAACGCTCAATCGTCCCAAGAGTGGTTCATCTCCAAGTTCATTCTCATCCACGTGCAAACAGTGTAGCTTGCAACAGTTGCATCGTGCGCGAGGATATGCAACCCAGGACAACGGCTTCGTCGAAGCGAGCAAACTTGCTGGAACTTTCGAGTGTTGCCGGCATCTCTGGGTAAGCCACTCACGGTGTGCAACTGAGACATCGACGCCGGCAAATCGTTAGTATGAGACTACAGGTGGTATTCGATGTCAGGCAAGAGCGCGGGGAAGAAGTTATGTTCACCACCACCTAATATCGAACACAGCCTTGTGTCGGTGGATGCGTATGCATAGACCTCATGACTATCCTTGGCACATATATATACGCTTGTGTTGGAGACAAAAGCTTATGAAGAAAAAGGCAAAATAGAGCGCTGAATTTGTGAGAGAGAAACGCAAAATTAGTAGTGGAATGCAAGACGCCGATTGCGATTCAAGGACCACCCTCCCCTCTGAATCAATGGCAGTATCTAAGAACGGTCTTTTTGTGCAAGAGCCAAGTAGTTGAGCATGATGAGCAGGGGCATCTGATAGAACATGGGATGTGATGGTGTCGACTAGAGACTCTGGTCAGTACGAACAACAATGACCAATTTCACGAAATTCGGCTTAGGGAAACATACTCTTCTCTTGGCTTGTCGTAGAGCATTAAATCTTCATGTCGAGTGATGGATGGTCAGAAGGTCAATGTCAAGGTCGGTCATAGGTCTGATTGATGCGAAGACGTTCCTCACGATACATCTGCTCAAAGTCGCCCTCACTGACACCGAGCTTCCGAGCGGCCTCCCTTAGTGCTTCCTTCTTGTCAAGCTGTTCCCGCATATGTGTGACGGTAGCTTGTAGCATGACGGCTTCACTACGGCCCTGGCCAGACATACCAGGAACAATGTCGGCAAGACGGTCGAAACCTTCACGTATGGCTTGACGGCGTTTCTGCTCTGAAGCAATGTGATTGTTCTTCTTTTCTTGCTCAGTCAAACGAGGCTTATCGGCAAAATTTGCGGCGGCGCCATTGTTGCTTGCCATGATAGGTGTGTGTTGAAGAAGTTTGAAATAATAGAAGTCTGCTTCGAGGCAGACAAACAGTGTTTGTGTGGATGAAAAGTTGCTGGTGACTGATGATAATATGAAACGAGGACTGGAAGTGCTGCGTTCATAAACCTGGGGTGAGGGGTGCAAGCGAACGACCGAAGCTCATGGAGCAATGAGGAAAGAGCCCATGTCGCGACTTCCAGCTCGATAAGTCAGGATTGGAGTTGCAAAAAGAGCAGAAAGTCGACAATGGAAGGGCACGAGAGATGGGGGTTTAGTCTGTAAACCAGCGAGGAAGATGCACCGGAGCAATAGAGATTAGGTAGGTACTTTGTGGTTGGTTTCTTTTCAGAGTCAAAGTGTTATACGTGTCTATGAAGTGAATGATTGGACATGGGTCATTTCAATTTCTGTGCTTGTACTTGTGCTCTAGGTGTTGGAGGAGCTGGGTAATAGGTGGAGTACGATACCTGGTGATAGACACCTGGTAAGTGTTGATTGATGAAGAAAGTGTTTTCTTGGGGCCGTGGGGAGCGTGGCTGAAATCTGAAACGTCGAGTGACGCAGACTGAGGAAGGTGCCGCGGCTGCTAGTGACCTAGTGGTTGGTGCTAGACAAGTAAGTGAGGTGAGCAGCGACACCAGAAAAGACATAACACCAGGAACCAAGGTGTGGTGTTTCGAAGAAGGAGTCAGTAGGTTCAGCCCAACCATCACAATTACCTACTCTTTTGCCCGCCATTCGGTCGTCGAGCAGACCAGCAAGCAACAAGCTCACCCACAGCCAGCGACGGCAACAACGACACTGACCATCCATACACATCGCTTCAACGGCTCAGCAACTAACTCCGCCTTCATCGCCCTGCAATACCTACGTGCATCCGTGTTACCAACTGATGGCATATGCCCGACCAGGCCAACTGCTGCCAAGCCCCCTGCTGCCCTGCCACTGAGCTGATACACCATCTTCCCTCTCTTCGACTGACCACAAGGACAAGTCACCAATGTCGCCGGTCTCGGCTCGCTCGTCCCACAGTCGCCGCGTCCAGAGCCTCCAACCTGCACGTCGAATTGTAGACGAGCAGGACGCCTTCTCCTTCACTCTGCGTGCCGCCTACCTCTCCCATCTACTGCAGCCCAAAGCCCGCCGCGCCCAGCATGTCGCTCAGCAGCCCAAACCCATCTCGCGCTCGTCGTCATCCATCCAAGACTTGGTCAAAGACTTCTCCTTGATTCGCGATTCAAAGAGCACCCGTTTCCCCCATGGCTTCACTGCAGAATTGGACAAGCGCATCACTGGTGTGCTTGTCGGCAAGGAGCGCATGCCCGAATTCAACGACCCTCTGGTTAAGCGCACCTTTGCCACCTTTCTCAACGAGTTCAAGAATCCCACATTCCGCAAATCCATGGAAAAGGACCGACGGGTCGAAGACCTACTTCTCATCTTCTTCTCCAAGGCTACGTCTGAGTTGCAGAAGGGCAAGACTTCCGACGATGATGCGTGGAAGCTCATGGTCGATCGCCATGTTGCTCTGTTCGTTCGCTTGATTGGCTCCACTTTGAAGAAGGATGACTGGGCGCGCGATCGTCCTGAGCTCACCTCTCGTCTACAAACACTCGAAAGCAAGTTGTTGATTCACGCTCAGGACCTAACCACCACCACCGCCCAGGGCTCCGGCAGTACAGCTGTTGAGGTCGAGATTCCTCGCAGTTCCGAGGTCAAGGACATGCCGCTCGTCCTTCGGGTGGCAAACATCTTTGGTGCATCTTACGATCAACTACAGGCCGACATAGACTCCAACAAGTCCGTCTGGACCGAAGACGCTGCTCTGCAGGATCTTAAACTATACCAGATGCATCTCAGTCTCAACTCTAGCAGGACCCTGAGCAGTCAAGACTTCCAGTCTGATGATGTCTACGAGAGCTGGAAGAAGGCCGAAATTCAAGAACTGTCTCAGATGATGCTGGCCATCATCCAATCGAAACCAGAGTTGGCTAAGAGTACTAGTGTTCCTACCACCATCAAATCTCCACCTGTTACCACAAATGACGACCCAGATACGTCTTATATCTCGGATGCGGACATGAGTGCACTCAGCATAAACAGCTCTCCACGCGAGTCTTTCAGTGATGACACTGCCTTCACTTATATTCCACCGGATCCAAGAGCCTTCTATCGTTCGGTCCTGCGCAAGGCATTAGACAATGATATCTTCCAGGATGATGCCGAAGGCGACGAGGGCCCTAGCATTCAGCTACTTTCAAAACAATCTACGGACGTTCTGAATGAGCTCGCATTACGATGGCGCATTCTGCATTCCTCGAGGATGGTAATGTTTTTGGATGTGATAAGGGAGAAGTTCGACCATCAAGAAATCTCCCTTGACACATTGGATGCAGCTTTCATGTACGTCAAGACACCCCTGATTGAGGGCAAGAAGAACAATCGGATGAGCCAGGTCGTGCAAAACATCATGACCGATCCATCGAAATGGCCCGTTGCTGACTACACCCTTCAACAACAATCACTCTCGTCTATACACGACGCCTTGTTGCGGGAGCTCTTCGAATTACTGCAACACTGTTACGAAGCAAAACCACCTTCGATAGGTCCAGTAATGATCGTCTTAGAATCGCACGTCTACGATGATGAGCTTTTTGCGGGAACACCTGAAGATCTGGATGAATTTAGCTTGGCTTTGAGTAATGCACTCAAGGAAAGGGCCCGAGATGCATACAACGCCATGTTATCGAAGAACGTACCAGAAGATTCCGAATCGTGGGAATTTTACCATGTCATTCAGCTGGGAAAGGCTGTCGTGGCCCTTGCTGACAAGATTCAAAAGCGATATCGCAAAAACCCCGAAATCATGGGTGTAAACCCTTTGACCATCCTCATTCAAGAGATCTTGCCATCCTTTGCCACTGATGCACGGGATCTGGTTCCACGCGTGATCGAAGTTGTACGGAGTCGTGGTGAAGAGGTTCCAGTACAAGATGGTTTCGACCTCTACAAAGAATTGGTTGAGATACGAAAGGTCTGCGCCAAGGCATTGCCAAACTTGCCATTTGCGTTCCATATCGAAGGATTGCTCGCAGAATTTGTATGGCGCTGGATTGCCATGACAGATGCAAGCATGCTGGGTTGGGTTGAAGGTGCTGTCAACCAAGATGACTTTAGCATTTGCACTAATCAACCTGGTAATATCCCCAACGATGACGAACGACACAGCGTGTCCGCTGTGGACATGTTCCGTTCGTTTAGTCAAACCATCGACCAAATCGTCAAGCTAGAATGGGATGACGATTTACAGTACGCAAAATTCATGACTGCAATCTCCAAGACGATGGGAGTTGGTGTCGCCAAATATTGCGAGCTTATTGAACAAAAGTTTGTCAAAGAAATGGATCGATTGACTCCTGAACAGGAGGCAGCTGCTGGTCAGACCAGGCAGGAAAAGTGGATGCAGATGGCGAAGGATACTTGGGCCAACAAGGAGAAAGTTGAGCCGTTCCAATTTTTGCCCGAGGTATGCTTAAATGTGTATTAACATGCAGGATCTTTTGCTGATGATCGACAGTCACTTGTGAAATTGAATGACATCGAATACACCACGCTCCACCTTGACAAGCTGGAGAAAGAAATCAACGTGGACGCATGTGCGGCGGTGATTCAAAAGCACGCGCCCACGATCAATCCGATCAAACTACGCCAGAATAGCAAGTTTGTCTTTACCATCAAGATCATTGAAGCAGAGGATCTCAAGGCATGCGATATGAACGGCTTGAGTGATCCATATGTTGTTCTAGGGGATGAATATCAGAAGCGTCTGGCTAAGACACGTATTGTCTACGGCAGTCTCAATCCTCGCTGGGATGAAACGGTCGACATCAGTACGCAAGGACCTCTCAACATCGTTGCCACAATATGGGATTGGGACGCTCTGGGCGATCATGACTGTGTGGGCCGGACATCTCTGAAATTGGATCCCTCCCACTTCAGCGACTTCATGCCTAGAGAATTCTGGCTCGATCTCGACACCCAAGGTAGGTTACTGCTACGTGTCAGCATGGAAGGTGAGAGGGACGACATTCAGTTCTATTTTGGTAAAGCTTTCCGAACACTAAAGCGTACCGAACGTGACATGACACGCAAGATCACGGATAAGGTATGTGGTCTGGTTCGGTCTCAATTTCTCTACAGGCAGCTGAACTAACTTAATTTTAGCTCTCGGCATATATTCAACAGGTCTTATCACGACGTGCACTGCGAGGCATGCTTAGCCAGGGTATTTCTATATCCACCGTGCGTGGGTATTTCCAGAAGAACAGACCTATGTCTGTTGCCCAGGCTCCGACGCAGTTCGACGTTGCAAATGCGCTCAAGCCTCTATTCACATATTTTGACGACAACTTTGCGATCATGAAGCAAACTTTGACAGATTCGGCAATGGTTATGGTCATGACCAGACTCTGGAAAGAAGTTTTGGTGACAATTGAATCTCTTCTCGTGCCGCCTCTCTCGGATAAGCTTTCACAACAACGACCACTTACCCAGCAGGAGCTGGACATTGTTTTCAAATGGCTGCAAATGATGTTCGACTTCTTCCATGCCTACGACGAGGAAGAAGGAACGGCACATGGAGTGCCGCTCGACATTCTCAAGTCATCTAAATATCACGACTTGCAGAACCTCAACTTCTTCTACTTTGAGTCGACGGAGAACTTGATTAGAACGTCTGAGTCCATGGCCAAGGCAACAGTAGCGAGACAGCAGGCGCAACAACAGCAATTGAACCGACTATCAGCCCCTGCATCGCTCGCAGGACATTCCTTCAGCGGTGCAACAAGCTTGATGGGCATGCCCAGCACGAGAAGGAGCAAAAGCATCATGCTGAGCCGCAATCTAGGCACGATGAAGAAGGCAAAAGAAGAGAAACGAAAAGAAGCTCAGGCAGAACCGAGCGACGACATGATTCTGAGAATCCTGCGCATGCGACCAGAAGCGGAGAGATATCTCAGGGATCGCAGCAGGCAGAAGGAGAGACTGGCGGCGCACGCGGCTGCAGAACTAATTGTGCGCCAAAGCCTCATGTCACAACGAACTCGTGGTAGATGAATTCTATGATGACGGTGGTCAACTGGTAGGAGGGAATACGGTTCAACGAGATGAACGTAAGGACTTGTCTGCAAGGTATTACTAGGCGTCAGATATCCCAGGTCGAGCAATTCAGCGGGCGTTTCGGACTTCTGACAAAGCACAGCATGTATTTACAGTTGATATGAAGAATTATATGGACAAAGCAGTGTCTTTTGTTAGCAAGGCCTATAACCCCCTCTGCTCTAGCCACGTCAAGATGTCTCTGACATGACATGACGAGCGAAAAATACCACAAGTGCCGGCAGTGTCACAACACTATTCGAGTATTTGTCGCAATAACAAACAATAATGTGATATGCGCTAGGTAGACACAAGCAAAGCGACAGGCACGGTATCGGCATTATGGATAAATTACTGTAAGTACCCTTCTTCTCATGATCAGGTAGGTACACCTGAGATGAAAAGTTCGAAACTCCCGTGTTTCGCCGTGGAGAAAGGCAATCGTCACCCGGGGAGGCTGACACCCTACGGTTCTTTTTATTTTTTTTTCGCCGCACAGTAATAGGTCAGAACTCCCACCAGTCTCGGTTCTTGTTCAATTGGCCCTGTATCACGCGATACGCTTGAGCGACAAGGACAACAGAGCACTGAGCAATCACCCTTCTTGCCACTACCACTCGACTCATTCACATACAAAGGTCAACCCGGCACAAAAAGAGCAAGCAAGCAAGCAAACGGCGCTCGAGCAATTTCTTATCATAATCGGCCAGTGTCTGGAAGCGGAGGACCCCGACCAACCACGACGGATCTTCGTCAAAAACTCAGACAGATTTTACCCCACACAAACTTGGGCCCCCATCCAAGGATCCTCCCTCACTGCCTCGTGCCCCCCAATCAAAATATTATTGCGAAAGGAAGGATTCACCCACCGATTGCTGAGTGTTTGTCGGCCCTTCTCCACGACTTTCGGGTCTTCAGGTTCTCATCGTCACCCTCCCGTCTGTCTAGCCTGTCTGCCTGTCCTCTCTGTTGTTCTTGTCTGTTCCGTAGTGTTCGTCGTCCTGTCCATCGCTTCGCTCGTTCGCCCGTCTATCCCAACATGCGTAGGCAAACACCAGTAGCGACGCTTCTTTACAACCATCTTTTCCAGAATCCTGGACCCTCGGATCCTCCTAATTTCCAGACACATCTCGCACGCGACCTGGTTCCCGAAATTCGCATCGAGACGGCCACCTTCTACGGCAGTCTGGACAGTATCGAAGCCCGCTACCCTGGGTTGAACTACTGCCATGGTCCACACCGTATGCGCCTCGGCCGCTTCCCTCATCATGCGAGGCTCTTCCGCGCCATCGACGACTTGAACATCACCAACCAGGAGGTCATGGATCTGGTGCGTTGGGAAGGCACTCTCTGGGCAAGGCAAAGATTTGAAAGAGACGAAGGCGTAAAGGTCAGGGACACTACAGGAGACGGTATCGGCGAGTGGATTGATCCCCGTAGATACCCCAACCAAAAGGGCCTCATACGCGTCAAGACCGAAGTCAAGGTCACCGAACGTCTTCATGTCGACATGATGATCGAGGATCAAGACGACCACGCTCATCAACAAAACCGGCCCAACATGCTCGACGACGACCTAGAAGACGATGACGACGACGACGACGATGATGAGGAAGAAGCGGGCGAAGACATCCGAAGTGTCGGTCACGACCTCAACCGCCGTTTGCTCGCTGCTATTGCCGCCAGACAGCAAGGCATCAACGTCGAAATGGATCCTGAATTTGAGGCTTATCTAAAGGAACTCGTCGAGAGCGGGAACCTCTCAGCCACATCCCGCCCGATCGATGGTCCCATTGCTCCTCCGTCAGCCCTGGCTCTCCCAGTTCCTAGTATACGTGCTGCTTCAGTCACTACTCCCTTTTCCTTGACCGAGCCCGGACCACGTCGCTCCGTGTCTTCTATCACTTCTGCCGTCCCCACCACCACCACCACCACCACTGCCACTGCTACCTCAGGCACTTTCAGGCAGCCTGCTGCATGAGCATGCGTCATCCATTTCAGTTCTTGATCCTCCAGTTTCGTCTTTGCATTCTCAGCGTTCGCCTTGTGTCGAGTTCCTCAAGCCTGGCGTTAAGGGAGAAAGGAAAAAAGGGGGGGCATGTTTTCCATTTCATATTCCAGTACCCTTTTTTGGTATTGCTGAGCACGGAGTACAGAGTAGGCGTTAATTTTGGGCATGTTTGGGTGACTTGACGGTGGTACGACTTTTCTTCTTCTTCTTCTTCTTCTTCTTCTTCTTTCTTTTGCCTATCACAGTCAGTCTGGCTCTGTTTTGTTCCGCTGTTGACAGCTTCTACCATCACGACCCACCCCCTGGCCAAATGCATTCCAGGCGCTTACAAAGCAACTTCCAACAACTTCAGATAATCAGCAACTTATGAACACGATTTCGATCCATGAATTTATTTGCGTTACCCACGTCCACGCGTGAATACTCTTGCCTTGTCAGCTCTAGCAATAACCTGCCATCTGTATCAAGAAGACCATGTCTAGTGAGTTTGCGTTGAGGAAAAGAGACCTAGTCTCGAAGTATCAAACAAATATCGATCCGTTCGTGTACTTTAAGTATGAACAACAACCTGCAGTATCTAAGACTACAATATCTTAAATCATCAAAGAGTCGAAAAGACCCTTCATCGCTTTTGCACTCTTCTTCGGAATTCTTTTCTGCGAGTTTGCATAGTCAACGAACGTCGCCCCAAACATTGTGGTGTAGCCCTCGGCCCATTCGAAGCTGATGCTGGTTAGTGAAAGAAGTAAAGAGGCAGGGTAGGAGAAGAGAAGAAGAAAAACTGGAGTAAAAAGAAGAAAGAAAAGGAGGACAAACAAAAAAAAAGGAAGAAGAAAGGAGGAGAAAAGAAAAAGGAAAAAAGAAAGAAGAAAGAAGAGCACTCACTTGTCCAGCAGGCTCCAGGCCATATACCCTCTGACATCCACATTATCCTTGCTACACGCATCAGCCATGGCGTTAACATATTCCTTGAAATACCAAACGCGGAAATCGTCATTCAGTATTTCCTCCTGAGACAAATTTTTCTCGCCCTTGATACTGGTTCCATTCTCAGTAACGTAGATCGCGGGTCTCCCATAACGGTCAGAGATCCACTTCAACAATCTCCTGAATCCGATGGGATGGGGTCTTAGCCAAGGACTCTGTGTCTCCGGACCGATAAACTCGCCTTCCTTGTTCTGCAACAAGGACTCCAAGTTCCCGAGATAGTCTTCGGGTTCCGCTTCACCGGCTCGGTGTTTGATGTATGTTGAGCAATAGGTGTTCATGAAGTAGGAATCGTTGGAGCCGTGGACGAGGGCTTTTTGCTCGGGTGTGAATTGCGGGAGACGTGAGCCGAGTTGTTGGCGCATGCTGGATGGGTAGTCGCCGCGGTAGATTGGGTCTGCGAACCAGGCGATGGAGAACTCCAGTTTTCTTTCGCAGGCTTCGATGTCTTTTGGGTCTTTGGGATCCCATGGTTCCACCCAGTCGCCTGTTCTCTGTCAGCATCGTGGGGTTTGTCGGTCAGGAGAGTTCACTTGCCGTTCAGTGTGATGCCGATTTGTCCATGTTGGGTTGCTTTGAATTCTTCGCGGTATATCTTTACTGCGGCACCGTGGGCGATCAAAAAATTATGTCCTACTATCCAAGGCTCGGTGCTGCTGTCGCCAACTGGATTTACTGAGCGATCACTCGTCCTTCCAGGAGCAAATGCACCGACATTGTAAGCTAGGATTGAGCTGCACCAAGGCTCATTAAAAGTGATCCATTTGTTGACTTTCGAACCAAGTGCCGTGAACATCACCCGAGCGAAGTTTTCGTAGTCGGCAACAAATTCTTCGGTGTTCAAGAGACCGCCATATCTCTCGTCAAGCGCTTGAGGAAGATCCCAATGGTATAGAGTTACCATTGGTTCAATGCCATTCGCAATTAACTCATCAGTGAGATCGATATAATACTGAAGTCCCTTTTGGTTAATGGGATCTTTGCGACCTCCAAGTGGAATCACACGAGACCAGGAGATACTGAAGCGATAGGCACGAGCACCCATGTCTTTGAGTAACTTGACATCTTCTCTCCATCGGTGGTAGGAGTCGCATGCTACGTCTCCGTTCTCGCCTCCTGCGATCTTATTGGGTTTTCTACAAAAGTTATCCCAGATGCTGTCGGCGCGGCCATCTTCATGGGGTGCTCCCTCGATTTGGTAGCTATGGTTACGAGTTTGAGTGTCTGGATCAACTTGCTAGTGTTGAGGAGACTGACCTTGCTGTTGCAAAGCCCCAGAGGAAGTCTTTGGGAAGTTTGGAGCCAGTCATTTTAGAAATCAATCTGTGGATCAGAATAGAATGAGAAACAGATGCAGCAGAACAATTGGGTAGGGGAAGGTTTGAATCAAGCTATATACAATGCCGCCAAGATAATAACTCCGTCTCTGGAGATGGAAGCGAGGTGTCACGATGGTCAACTTCTCCTCTTTCAGCCCTTGAGACCTCGCCTATGCCTCAAATCACGGCGGCACATCTGCAGTGTTGGTTGACGGTTGTATAAGGAGAATTGATTTTAGCCTATGAATTGTTCCGAGGATAGATCTGGTTTCTAAGTTTGGTACGTGAAGTCGGATATTCGGGCCGCTCGCCGGGACCCACTCATAGGGCTAACATATGGGCGGACGCTCGTGCTGTGGCTCGCGAATGATAATCTGGAAGGATACAACGACCATACAGACCGTTGGGAAGAGGCAGCAACGAGTGGGCTCGCTATCTCGAGGACGAAATACCATAATCTGGATACTTGATTAATTTGGAAATTGTTCCAGACGAGTCTTGCAAAACATGATAGCAAAACCTTGCAGGACGATTTCGCCATGGAAGGCGAAAGCCTTGCCATTGTGTCACCGAGCACGCATGGCTACACATGCTCAAAGAGAAATCAGCATGAGCGATGCACTTTCATCACTCTCAAGTATCGTACCCGAATCATCAGCGCCTCGCTCCGCCACATCAAAGCGCGAGCTTGTTGCAGGCAAAGAAGACCTCATAAAAGATTCTTTCTACCGGCTTCTCGACTCGCTAAAAGAAGAAACTGCGGCAGTCAAAGCTCTCGGAAGTAAAGTCATCCCAGAAGTAGACTTCAAGGATCTCAAAAACGCTTCTGCTTTCAGTAACGAGTATAAGAAGAGGGGCGTGGCTGTGATCAGGAACGTCATATCGGGATCAGAGGCTCTGGGAATGAAGGATCAACTCCGAAAATATATCAAGGCCAATCCACAAAACACGGATTTCCATGAGCTGTATTGGTCACCGACACAGGTTCGCGCAAGATCACATCCGTACTTGTTGGCTACGCAAAAGTTTTTGTTGTCGCATTGGCACTCGAAGGATCAGAACGCTCTGGTTTCTACGGCACATCCAACGATATACGCGGATCGTCTTCCTGTGCGAGTGGTTGGCGATGACTTCTACGTATCAAAGCCGAATTTTGACGAGATTCCTGTGAACTACGTGGATGCCAACGTATATGAGACCGCATGGAGAGGTCGATGGGAGGAGTTAGACAATTGGGAAGCAAGTAGTCGCCTATCAACTACTCCAGAGACAGGAGCATGCAGCATGTTCCGTATGGCTCAAGGCCGGCTATCACTGAGCAACACAAAAGCATCGGAAGGATCATTGTTGGTCAATCCTCTGCTCAAACACGCTACAGCTTACTACTTACTTCGACCGTTCTTCTCGGCCAAGAAAGGTCCCACGGATCCTAACACATGCACATACGACGAAGACTTTCTCGCAAAGGACAATTGGACCTTGAGCTCACAGGCACCTTTTCTGTCGGGCAACGGTCAGGAGTCAGCCCATGTTCGCTATCCTCATCTCGACCTAAAGAACACGATGGTACAAATACCAGAAACTAGCCCCGGCGACTATGTGAGCTGGCATTGCGACACGCACGCAATGAAACCCGACAATGCTTCTCTATACATCTCAGCACCAGCATGTCCGTTGACAGTCCAAAACGCCGATTTTCTTGCTAAGCAACGGCAAGCATTCCTCGAAGGCTACCCCTGTCCGGATTTTGGCAACGGTGTTGGCGAATCGAAGTATGTCAATCGACCAGATTTTGAAGGCGTGCTTGATGCGAGCATGGGTAAAGATGTTGGTATGGTTGCTTTTGGGCTGCAGGAGTTTGATAGCTCTGCTGAGGGATTGACTGAGGCGCAGAGAGAGCTTTTTGACCGGGCGAATAAGGTTCTTGGGTTCTATGATTGAAGGGGCGCCCATTTCAAGTAGACGAAGGGCACCGGTTGATCTTTGGGCGCTGATGGTGCTCTGATGCTCTGGACTACCACGGGGATCAGACATGGGGCAGGGCTCCATCAACCTGATCATGACGATGGAGCTTGGTGTGAACATCGTACATCTCGGACAACCCTTGTAACCTGTAATATATGTATTTATAGGAGGAAGGTATGATGATGAGGCTTGTTATCAATCGATTTCCAAAATCATGTTGGAGGTGTGCCGAGCACACAGAACTGACCATGTTCCATAACATGCACCATTGCATCTTGCTCTAAATCATGAGTTCTGATTACGGAGGACTGTTTCTACCACATTATCATCGCTATTAACGCAAAATCGCAGCACAAGGAGCCTCGCCATGATCACCTCAGCTGCGAAACGTTCTATCTACTTTACAAAGCCTAACGCCTCCGATATCATGATGAATGATTAGAAAACGGGAGAAGTTAGGAAACCAGGAGCACCCTGACCACACTAGACCGAAAAGGGAAACTACAGGAGATGGTTTCCTATCTCCGCACTTCTTATCGGTCACTCGGGCTAGACTCTAGAACGACATCCTTATCATGAGCATTAGTCGTGCTTTTACAGATGTAAGGTCACTGTTCTATCTGCCGTCTTCCTTGCTCATCGTGAAGTGGTATATATACTAGTATCGATCTTAGCCCTATCGCAAGGTTTATTTTTTACTTCTCTTGTGTAGATCGGCATTCATGCCGTGTACTATGTACTAGCTAGGTACATACACATATACCTATAAGCTCATCGCCTTCTCTTCTTTTTCCTGAACTTCTTTTCTGTCGAACACACACCATTGATTTGAGACACAATGGCTTCCTCCAAAATAGAATCCAAGAGTCCAATCGAGGAACTTACGCCCTACCATTCCACGCCGGAGGTCCAGGAAGGAACAGTTGTCGTGAATCAATCTGGACATGTGCAAGAGCTCGAGCGTAACTTTAGTATAGTGAGCATATGTGCTGTAGGGTACGTCGGGCTCAATCAATTCATGTTCAATGCTTGTGTACTGACTGACATCAACAACAGCATCGTTACAGGCAACACATGGGCGGCGATGGGCGGTAGTATCGTCGTCGCCTTATACAATGGTGGCTCCACTGGCGTCATTTTCGAATTGTGAGCAAGCAATCCCACCTAGACAAACGTTCTCTTGGACTCATACTTCGTAGCATAGCAGTATCGGTGTTTTACTGGATGGTAGCCGCCTGCATAGCCGAACTCGCCAGCGCAATCCCTTCCTCGAGCGGCGTATACCACTGGGCAAGCGCCACATCCGGACCCAGATACTCCAAGTTTGTCGGGTTCATCGCCGGCTGGTGGAATTTCTTCGCCTGGGTCTTTGGCTCAGCGTCCATGTCGTCTATCCTGGCCAATGAAGTTCTCGCCATGTATGGACTCTTCCATCCTGAATACACAGCACAGCGTTGGCACGTGTTTGTCGTCTACCTCATCATTTCCTGGTCTTGTTGCTCGGTTGTGTTGTTTGCTAACAGGGCATTACCGATGGTCAATAACATTGGGTTGTTCCTGACACTTGGCGGTTGCTTTATCAGTATTTTGGTTTGTGCTATTATGCCTAGCACGACGGGTGCCGGTCATGCTAGCTCTGAAGCTGTATGGCGGTCCTGGGACAACGAAACCGGATACACCAGTAATGGCCTTGTATTCACCTTGGGAATGCTCAATGGCGCTTTCAGTGTCGGAACTCCTGACTGCGTGAGCCATCTGGCAGAAGAAATCCCAAATCCAAGGATCAATATCCCGAAGGCTATTGCAGCACAAATGTCCGTCGGATTTATCACTGGCTTGTTCTATTTGATCAGCATCTTTTACTCCATCAACGACATGGATGCTCTGATGAAGAATGGATTTACCAACCCTCTAGCAGAGGTATACAGACAAGCCAGTGGATCCAACGGTGGAAGCCTGGGTCTATTGCTCGTCATCTTCCTACCTACTGTTTGCAACTGCATAGGCACCTACATCACCTGTGGCAGAATGTTCTGGACTCTTGCTCGTGGTAGGTCATTTCATGATTGCAGATCGTCAAAACGAAAGGAACCAAGCTTACCTTTCGACAGACCGGGCGACGCCCTTCTCTAATACAATGGGTCATATTTCTCCTCGCTGGGGAAACCCATTCGCAGCCACTGTCGCTTGTGGATGCATTACCACCGTCCTCGGCCTGATATACATTGGAAGCCAAATAGCTTTCAATGCCTTTGTTGGCTCGTTCATCATTCTGTCATCAGCCAGTTACCTCGCAGCAATCCTGCCTCACTTGCTAAGCGGTCGCAAGAATATTCAGCTTGGGCCTTTCAGGTTACCGGACAAGCTTGCAGCAGTATTGATGCCGATAGCTTGTGGCTACATTGTTGTCTTCATCGTCTTGTTCTGCTTCCCTTACTCGTAAGTCCTCATGCCATTCAAGCAGAGATGCGGCGAGTCGGGTGCTAACGAAAGTGTAGAATGCCGGTTGATGCGAAGACCATGAATTACTCATCTGCTATTACAGGAGGTTTGACGATTCTGGTAGCGCTGTTTTATCACTGGCAGTGTCAAAATGGATTTACTAGTCCGGTGGAAGTTGCGAGGAGTTTGTCAGTTGATGATGCTCATATCGTCAAAGTTGACGACGAGTGATGTACGAGTACGGATTGTATAGATCTCGAAGAGAACGTAGCAATGAACTATCTCTCACGAGTACTTGATAGCAACACGGGGGCGTTAAGTTCACCAATGGTTCTGATTGGTAAACACAAGCCACCAAGGTGAAATATACTTGGGTATTCAGAGAGACCAAGACAGCTATGAAGAGGGCCATGGGAAGCCTCAACTTATCGTAACCATGTCAGACTCTCAACGGACCCTCCTCCGGTAGCCTTGGCTCTTATGAATATGTATAGGTCAATGTGATGACCTACGTGTTTGCTGAGAGAGAAATCCTCGTGAAATTTAATCCCTACGTGCAGGCTGTTCATGAATATGTTGCCCTGTCAATTATCCACGGGCCGTAAGACGGATACTCGGAGTATGTGATGGTAAAACCATCCGAAGCTAGACTCGGCAGTCAAAGGAGGGACGTTGTCCGAAGCGCGACGGGTTGCATGGTTCGGACTTCACCCAGGGAGCTCAAAGCAAAAACACAGCATGAAAGTAGTTGTGTTTGTACAGGGCTTGTACAGTAAAACGTTTTTCCCGGGGAGAGGGCCGGATAAATACAGCGGACAGCAACACCGGGGTGCGGATGAAAGAGCCGGTTGTAATATGGGGCGGCTAATGACAGCATAATTGTGTGGGGCAAGCTTTCCCACACATCTCTCGTGAGATGTGTGGAAAGCAAGAATGTAGCTATTTTTTCCTCCCTTGACTTGCGGTTACGGTTGTACCACTCTCCTGGAAAAAAGCCATATCATCCTTTTTGCTACCACCGCAGTAAGCAGGCGCCGCCGCATAGTCGATCCCGCCTAACCTGATCTGTACTTGCCTACCTTTTGGCTTGTTATATCCAGGAGCCCGCCCTCCTTTCTTTTGTATGTTTCTTTTCCAATTCTCCCTCTGATTCTATCTCTCTGTTGCCTGTGATACTCTCTCGTCCCTGAACCCTCTTTCTCTTCTGTCGTCAACTTTCCAAGCTCATAATCAATCTTCAATTGCTTACTCAATACTCACAATGCCAGTCCTCAAATCAGGCCTTCAGGCAGCTCTTAGAGCATCGGTGATCACACCGCGAAGCACTCGTGTACCTACTACATTGAATCTTCAATCCTCAAGAAACTGTGGTAGTTGCGCTGCTGTAGCATACCACCTGAAGAATTCCAAGAAAACAAGAAACTTTTCTGCTTCAGTTGCTCCAATGGCTCAAGTACAAGACGTGCACATGAAGGACGCAAAGGTGAGGAAAAAATTCGACAACCATGACATCAACCTTTGATCCAATTAAAGCTGACAACAACCCAGAACCTGTCATTCGTCCTCGAAAAGCCATACAGTGTCCGATTCGAAGACCGCCCCGTTCCCGAGCTTAGAGACCCCTACGATGTTATTGTCAACGTAAAGTACACTGGAATCTGCGGTTCCGATGTGCACTACTGGACAGATGGCGCCATTGGTGATTTCGTGGTCAAGGCACCCATGGTGTTGGGCCACGAGTCATCAGGCATTGTCGAGGCTGTCGGAAGCAACGTGACTACACTCAAGAAGGGCGACCGTGTCACCATGGAGCCCGGTATCCCTTGCCGCAGATGCCCCCGTTGCAGAGAGGGTAAATACAACCTCTGTGTCGAGATGGCTTTCGCAGCAACTCCTCCCTACGACGGTACCTTGGCCAAGTACTACCGTCTGCCCGAGGACTTCTGCTACAAGATCCCCGACCACGTCTCTCTGGAGCACGCTGCCCTGGTTGAGCCTCTGAGTGTCGGTGTTCACATCACCAAGCAAGCTGACATCAAGCCTGGCCAGAGTGTTGTCGTCTTTGGTGCTGGTCCTGTTGGTCTCTTGTGCATGGCCGTCGCAAAGGCTTTCGGTGCTACCAAGGTGGTTGCCGTCGACATCAACGAAGAGAGACTTGAGTTTGCTCAAAAATACGCCGCCTCTCACTCCTTCCGCTCAAGCAGGGACACCCCCGAGGCCAACGCCAAGCGTCTGATCGAAGAGTGCGAGTTGGGCCTCGGTGCTGATGCCATCATTGACGCGACCGGAGCAGAGCCTTGCATTCAGACATCGATCCACGCTTTGAGAACTGGCGGAACCTACGTGCAGGGTGGTATGGGCAAGCCTGACATCAACTTCCCCATCATGGCCATGTGTGCCAAGGAATTGAACCTCAAGGGCAGCTTCAGATACGGTCCTGGTGACTACGCACTGGCAGTTGACTTGATCAGCTCTGGCAGACTTAGTGTTGACGAGCTCATCACTGGCCAGGTCAGCTTTGAGAATGCTGAGCAGGCTTTCAAGGATGTCAAGGCTGCAAAGGGTATCAAGATTTTGATCGAGGGTCCTATGTAAGCAGGCCTCGGTTGGAGCGACTTGGGGTGTTTCATTAGACTGCATATACAGTATTGCATATATTTTGGTAGCGCTTGGCAGGTATGGTTTTGGAGGCTGTACATCATTTTTTCCTTCCATCCAGAGAAAAGACCTCGTATCTATCCCGCCGGTGCATACGTGTCTTGTGTCTTGTAGCAGGTACAGAGGTGTCATGGTCCTTCCATCGTCCCTCATTTCTGTCCATATGCCCGTCCGTCCCTGGTATTTGGAAACTCCGACCTCTGGCTCTTTTGAGCGATTCGCGGCCGTGTAGATTCTTCTAAAATCTGCGGATTTATACAGACAACTAAGTTTGTTGTAAGGAACGATGCAGAAAGTGGTTCGTGTAGTGGCGGGAGGCGGAAAATCATGTCGATAGGCTGCCTAAGATAAGGTTGTGGTCGGTCGAGGCGGAAAGCACTGGTCCAAAGTCAGTATGAGGTTCGTGTTGTAAGGATGGGTCAATCTCACATAATGGTTCGTCGTTGGGAGCAAAGCGGACATCGTTGACCGAGCCCTTGTGGCCCGGAAGCTTTTGCAGCAGTTTGCCCGTACTGGACTCCCAGATGACGACAGATCGGTCACCGCTGCCAGCAGCGATGCGTTTGCCTTGAGTATCCCAGGTCGCCTTGTTCAAGTATTTGTCCATGCCAGCAAGGGCGCCATCAAAGGTCCTGATATGGCGATCAGTTGGGGCGAAAGGACGGATGTCCCATGTGCGGACAGTGCTGTCGTGTGAATTGGAGAGGAGGGTTTGCGAGTCGGGCGAGATGGAGAGCGAGGTGATGGTGTCGGTATGGCCGATGAGCGAGTAGGCAACTTGCTTCTTGCGCAAGTCCCAGACCTTGATGTCGTTGTCTATGCTGCCCGAGTACAATTCATTGCCGGCTTCGGCCAGAGCCAGCGCGGTGACAGGGAATTGAGTCTCGATAAAGTCGACGGCGGCCTTTTGACGAGGATCCCAGATACCAATGTAGCCGTCATCGGAAGCACTGAAGAGCATCTCCTCACCCCTTCGGCTGACTTCCAGAGCATTGATGACTTCTTCGTGACCCTGATGCCTGCGTATGCGCTGGCCTGTCTCGAGGTCCCAGCTGGCGAGATGCATGTCTGCCGAGGCGGAAAAGATGACGCGCGAGTCGCGCGACCATTGCAGGTCGAGAACAGCTCCCTTGTGGCCGGAGAGCATGCCATAGTTTTCGCAGTCGCCTGTTGTGCGCCAGAGCATTATGTTGCGGTCCATACCACCCGATGCGATAAGGTGTCCGGCAGGGTCGAATCGCGCGGCAAAGACCTCTCCAGAATGACCTGTCAGCTCCATGACAGGCGCTGAGAGGGCAGGACCTCGAGCAGATCCATGGATGAGGGCGCCGTTTTGTGAGGTCGATGTCAAGGCCATATCGTTGTCGGATCTTTGTCTTTTGACCAACTGGCCCGAGCCAAGGGAGCTCGAGGCTGGTCGCTTTTCCGACGACATGGTGGTGGAGGCGGAGGAGCGGCGGGAAGGGAAAAGGTAGGTCGGAAGTAGGCGCGAATGTGACAATTCATCTATCCATGTTCAAACACTCGGATGGCTTTCATGAGCTCAGACCAAGGCGCCAATCCGCCCGCTCTTTCCTCCGCATTATTACCCAGGCACCTCCTACTTGCGCCAGATCGTCAACTCAGCAGTTACTACTGTAAATTCCGTCTCTGCACAGGATGACGTCCAAAGCTGCCCGTCTTGGTGAAGAGTGAGTCTCGTACAGGCTCCATGTGTACAAATTGCTGACCTCCGAATCCAGGGTGTGGAAGTGAGTTTCGTTCCAGACATGTCAACACCATAACCAGGATGGCCCCTCCCTAACACAAACTGCACAGGACTCGCGTCGAAAAGGTCAATGCCGAACTCGTCACTCTCACATACGGAACCATAGTCGCCCAACTATGTAAAGACTACAATGGCGACTACGCACAAGTCAACAAGCAACTAGACAAAATGGGCTACAACATGGGCATGCGCCTGATCGAAGACTTCCTCGCCAAGTCAAGTTCCGGCTCCTGCTCCAACCTGCGAGAGACGGCCGAGATGATATCCAAAGTCGGCTTCAAGATGTTCCTCAACATCACTCCTGTCGTCACAAATTGGTCGAGCGACAACAAGTCCTTTACCCTGCTGTTCGAAGAGAACCCGCTAGCCGACTTTGTTGAACTGCCAGACGATGGAAAGGCCCAGGACGAGCTGTGGTACTCGAACATTCTGTGCGGTGTCTTGAGAGGCTCTCTGGAAATGGTATGTTATGTTGCCCTCCCAAACACGAACAAGGAACACGTCTAAGCCCTGTGTACAGGTCCAGATGCAAGTCGAAACACAGTTCATCAGCGACATTCTACGCGGCAACGATACTACCGAGATGCGTGTCACGCTGATCAGATATATCGAAGATGAAATGCCGCCGGATGATGAATAGACAAGTGGCGCAGCCGAGTCTCTGATCACTCTTCGATGGTCAGAATCCTTGACGGCCTTTACGACAGTTACGGCCAAACAGTGTCAGAAGTCGATTCCAGCATGACACAATTGAAGTGGACACCACCAAGTCCACAAAGCTATCTATCACGACAGCTGGGCGATAGTTAGCAGCACAGTGGAGGGAACAACGAATAGTATACGACTTGTAGCTTGAGTCAAAACAAAAGCGATAGCTAGATACTCATGGGACGAGGCAGACTTGACAGCCTACCTAACCATGTCAAGTCCATCTCATAGGGCCAAAACAGATAGCTAAAGATACGCCCACAATGTGCGATGCGATGCGACAGGAAGGAAGGAGATAGCTGGAGGTTGGAGCAGCTGTTGGAGGCAGCACGTGAACCCTGACTCGGGGATGGAGCCCCAAGTCGCGGATAGTAGAGTACCTGGAAGACCCTCCCACTCTATCTCTCCACCATGGTAGTCTTTTTTGTTGTAGATTCGAGTCAGGACAGGGCAATAGCTCCCGCGAGTACAAGTGACGATGAAACAGAACCACTTTCTCCGTGCTCCTGCTTGCAATAGTTATAATTCACCTGGATAATAGTGTCACTTGTCTTTTATTTCTCTCGCACCAAAGTGGAAAGATCGAGCATCGTTTCTTGGCATCGCTCCAGGTCGAGCCAGCACACGCCCCAGCCGATTGAAACCATCCGTCCAGTGCTCCCTCTTCCACTACTATCGCAAGTGCTGTCTATATTCCCACAGTTATCCTCTTCTTTACGCTGAAGCTTTCCGGCTCACGCTGTCGCTTGGCTGCTGCCGCGTTGCTGTCTCTGTTCAAGTCTCAGTCCAGTGACGCTTCAAGGCTGGCTCTACTACTCTACACGCGCTCGCACCTGCTGGAGTAGCCCGTACCCCGTGGTCGCGACATCCAATACCCACCCACCCACCCACCTCGGCTTGATCATCCATCGGCGCCGTCTCCACAACCTTCATCCATCATACCTTGCTGTCACTGTCGCCGTCGCCCTCGACTCGTCATTCTGAGAGATTTGACTCTGTCCCCCGCCGACCGTGTCACGTCGCTCTCAAGTCGACGACCGCCGTGCGCCGCTAAGACTGGTCTCGACTCGCGAGACATCCTCATCTATCGACATCTCCATCTCCCATCTCGACTCCGCACGACTGGCTCAATTCAGGCCAATCATTTGGCATGAGCCAACCAATGAATATGATGGGCGGTCCCATGCCTAACATAGGCACACCGAACAATGCGCCCGTCCCCGACGTGTCTGGCAAGAAGCTCCACACGTACATTTACGACTACTTTCTCAAAAACGGCAATCACGATGTCGCCCGTGCCATTCTCAAATCCGTCGACCTCGACCTAAAGTCCTCGACAAAACAGAGCCCCGGCTCAAAAAACGTCAACGGCATCAACGATTCCATGGACACGGATTCCAAGGACGACAAGAGGCCGGATGATCTTCCCTTGCCCGAGGTGCCCGCCGTGCCCGGGAACCCTGACAACAGTTTCCTATTCGATTGGTGGCACCAGTTCTGGGAGTGCTACAACGCCCAGCACGGTCGCAACACGAACGCGCAGACGGCAAAGTATTTGAACAGCGTGCAGGTATGATTGCTGTTTTTCCTCGACAACCCGACCCACCCCGACTAACCCACAGCGGCAGGCCCGCATGACCAATGAGCGTAATAGGCTGATGCGTGTCGACCCGCAGATGCAAGCAAACATGGGCATGCGCCCTGGCATGATGCCCGCTGGCATGCAAACCCCTGCCGAGATGGCAAAGAAGATGGGCCTTCCCCCGGGTCGCCAACCGTGAGTCTCGAGTCTTGTCTTGACGACGTGGTCGCTACAACATGGACTGACGGCGATGTAACGTACAGCACGGCTCAGCAAATGCACCAGATGCAGAATGTCATGCGCATGCAACAGATACAGATGCAACAGAGCGCAATGCAGAGAGAAGGCTCAGCCAACGACCAAAGGCCCACGTCGCCAGGCGCAGGAGGTGAAAACGCGCCTTCGCCAAAACGCCAGCGCCTCGACGGTTCTTTCAATGGCGGGATGCCCATGGGCCCCATGGGTCGCGGCCAGCCCCAGGGCATGCCTGGCCAGCCGGTAAGTCCACCGTCATAGCATGTCAAAGACGAGCCTCTAACGTGCGCGCGCAACACAGATGGGCAATCCGCAAGCAAAGATGCAGCAACAGGTATATGCCCAAGCTATGCGACAGCAAGTGCAATCGGCCATGGATTCTGACGTGAACAAGGGCTTGATGGCCGCCAATGGAGTGCCGATGCCACAAGACGCAAACCCCGAACTCTTCAACCGCCCCGGAGGCATGCCTGGCCAAGGACCCCAGAACGCCAACAGCAACCACGCATTGCAGGACTACCAAATGCAGCTGATGCTGCTGGAACAACAGAACAAGAAGCGTCTACTCATGGCCCGTCAAGAGCAGGACAACATGACCAACGGTCCCAATGGTCCCGTACCCGGTCCCGGTGGGCCTGGTCAGCCTCAGCCCCAAAACCCACCCTTCGCTCCCGCCATGTCACCCTCGAACAGCAGAGCCGGTCCCTCACCTGGTCCCAACGAACAGATGCGCCGTGGCACCCCTAAGATGGCTCCAGGCGTTGTACCGTCGCCGACTGCTGATGGCGGCATGCCCGGCCGTGCTTCCCCCGCTCCTGGCCAGTTCGATCCCAGCATGAACCCCGCCATGTTCCCCATGGGCATGATGAAGGGTCCCAACGGCCAGCCCATGATGCAGCCGCCTAGCTCACATCCTCCCGGCTTTGCCCAGCTTCCTCCACAACAGCAGATGGAGATTTTCCGCCAGCAACAAGCTCGTAACGGCGTGGCACAGATGGCAAACGGGTTCATGCCTCAGCCAGGTCCCAACATGATGGGTCCTCAACCTCCACAACAGCCAAACATGACCCCCCATCAACGCAATGCTGCCATGCCGCCACCGCCCGCTCCCGGTGATGGCCCGCGAGGTGGCACACAACCTTCATCCCCTTCGCAGAACCAGGCGCCCCCCACTCCTTCGCAAGCAAACAAAGCCAACGCCAAAGCTAAGAAGGATGGTAAAGCTTCGGCAAAGGTGAATACAACAGCAAATTTGCCAAATGATCCAACACTAACTCTCCATGCTAGGGCAACAAGAAGGCGGCTGGTGCCACTCCTGCTGATTCGGAACAACCTCCAACCCCAACCCCAGCACCGCCCATCACCCCTCAACCTTCACAAGCATTCCCTCCCAAGCCTGGTCAACCACCCAACCAGCAGCAACCGCCTCAACAGAATGGCCAGTCTAACATGCCTGGTCAACAAAATCCGGGCGGCGACATGGGCGGTATGGGTGCTCCTTTCGGCAGCATGAATGACGACGTAAGTGCAATGATCATGTATGGGTCAATCAACATATGCTGACTTGACAACAACAGTCCTTCAACATGGGTCTCGATTTTGAAATGAACGGCCCAGATGTCCTCGAGAACTTTGACTTTGACTCTTTCCTCACCAACGATGCAGGCGCCGACGGTTTCAGCTTCGATCCTAGTGGAATGAACTTTGGGACCGACGGTGGTCTTGAAGCAGGTGGCGATGTCTGAACCAAGACCTAAGCCTTTTTGCTTCTAGTCATGAACTTCCACATCATGACTTGATACCTCGCCTCTAGCAACCAGCTCATAGCCTCATGAGAGATGGCTTCACACAAGTGGCTGCCACATACGTGTTGCTCACCACCCATCATCAAGATCTTCCTTTTCTTTTTTCCTTTCCTTATCACGACGAATGGTCACTATATTTTCTTGTGTTACATAAGGGGTACTTGGAACCAGCATCCCCTTTCTCCTTTCTTCTATTGCTTCTACTCTTGAGAATCCACGGACCTTCTCTACCTCTCAACCTTTTTTATCTTTCTTTGTTAACTGTACGCACAAGGGGAGGGAGGGGGAGGCCTTTTTCTTTTCCAAAACAGCAATTCCTTTCTTATTTTTTTTTTCTCTCTCTTGAGCTCAGACAGCCAACACCGACGAAAGAAATCAAGAAAATGATCAAGTTTTCTATCTTCCAATTACAGATGAGTCTTTCGATGGGGTTCACGTTTCATGGTAGGAGACAGGCGGCGTCTGGAGAATCGAAAGGACGACGGAAAGGATCGAGATGTGCAGCAATCACACAGAGGTTGCTTGGTCAGGGAAGGGGAGGGGTGAGAAGTGGGGGACAAAGGGGGAGAAAGGAAAGGCGTGTCAAACAGAGATTCTATACCCCCTTCAGAATTTTTTCTTTTGCAAAATACCTTATCTTATTATTACATTGCTCTTTTTTTGTCCGTGTCATCTTTTCTTGCTTCTTCTTTTACGACTTTGGTATTCCATGCCTGGCCCATGGCCTTTCTTTTTCTTTTCTTTTTTTTTCTTTTTTTTTTTTTTGCTTTCGTGTTGTTTCCACGGCGAATGAAATGCTAGATATGATGGAGTATATGATGTACTACCACTTCCACAAACGCATGATGTGTAGGTTATAATCATGCCTTTTTGTAGGATTTCTACCATGGACAAAAGTGCTTTGTTCAAAGTCCAGAGCAGGTTATGGAAAAAGAGTATTAAAAAAAAAGAAGGAAAATCATTATCATTCCATGCATGCATCTATCCATCCATGCATAGGGGTTGGGTTACTCTCTCACTCATCGATTTATGTGGATAAGGTAAGCAAGCCGGGTGCAAACCTCAGAGTCTTTTTCCCAAAGATATCCATCCTTCACAGGTTCTTCTAATCTCTTTTCCTTTCTCGCCTTAAGGCTTTTTCTCGCGGAGCAAACTGCATGCATTGCAAAGGAGACGATGAGCCTTTGTCAGAGCCCCAAATACCTTGCATCCATGTTCGTGAAACGTGCACTCCGTTCCAATCACACGGGACACACATACGTAAAAAAGAAAGAAGAAAAAAAAACCTTCATCGATATATCTTTCTTCTACATCAGACCACTTCCGCCCCCACTCTTCTTCTTCTTCTTCTTCTTCTTCTTCTTCTTCTTCTTCGCCTCACTCTGCTCGGCCCAGTATACCTTCAACACGGAAGAGCCCTCGGGGAAACTTGATCGTGGTTCCCACGTGGTTTCTGAATACCCTTCCCATTTCACGAGGTACAGGATCACGGATTTCGAGCCGTGTTTGGAGATGTCGTGGGTGCGGGGGTCGGAGGATCGGTGGGTTAGGATTTTTTCGACTGTGTAGGAGGGTTCGTCTCCCTCCTCCTCCTCCTCCTCCTCCTCTTCTTCATCTTCATCTTCTGATGAGGAGGAGGCCGAGGAAGAAAGGTTGGGGGTTCGGTGTGAGGGATTGTTGTTAGTGTTTGAGAATTGGTTCGGAAGGTTGTTGTTGGTGTGTTGGGTTTCGTCTTCGCTGTCAGAGGAATCGAAAGATGAGGATGAGAATGAATCTGAGTCTGAGTCTGACGCGAGGTCAATGATTGGCATGGGGTTGACCGTGGCATTGGGGCGTATGTTTGATGCCGTGATCGCTGGTTTGGGATTTGATGGCTGGCTTGAAGGTCTCGCAGTCGACGGTTGGATTGTCTGTCCTATGGGCTTTGAAGAAGCCGACGGTTGGGTGCTCGATCCCATGAAAGCTACAGGGGCGACTGGCCCAGCATTTGGGCTTATGGCTGGGGCCATGGCCGCGCTTGGAGTGTTCTGACTGAGAGTGCTCTGTCTAGGAGTGGTCTGACTAAGAGTGTTGTTCGTGGAGGTTTTGTCGTTGATCGCTTTGAAGAAAGACGTAATCATAGCTGGACTCTTGCCCTTTGAAGGCAGCATCGCCACATCTTTTGAAGCTGCTGTCATGATCTTTGCCTTTGGAGTCGGAGTGGGCCCTTTTAACTTGGAACTCAGCACAGAAGCAGCAGACATAGAAGTGGATCTGGATGTGGAATTTCCACTCGATATTGTAGGCTTGTCGGCTGGGACAACGATGGCATCCTTGGTTGAAACTGGGACAGCGGCGAGAGGTCCAGAAGTTGAGCCAGCAGATATGGATAGCTTCTTCATGGGTATCTCATTCGACACATTCGCAGAGATCATGTCGACATCAGGCGTAGCCACACCTGCTGACGAGCCAGAAACAGAAAAATTTAGATCCTTGCCGACGGAGACATCTCTTGACGTCAAGTCCATCACGTTATTGGATCCAGATACGGACTCTTCCATGTCCACGTCCATGGCATCATCGTCAGAAGTCTCGTTGACAAGTCCCGCGGCCCGTTCCATAGTCGATGGTTTCTGGGATTGAACGTGTCCGGCACGTTGGGGAGGAGGAGAAGGAAGGTGGTAGATGCCAGAAGCTCCTGAAGATACACTTGTCGAACGCGTGTCTGAACACTTTTGTTTCTTGGTGACCCTGTCATTGTTTGCGACTGGTGAAGTGATGACTACTCGCGTGACGTTAATTCATGCTACTAAAACAAACGAAGAGACGACAGGGAAGATACTCACCATTCTTGCTCTGCTTTTGCGTAATAGGAATGCTCACTTCGATAGAGCGAGATTTTTTAGAAGGGCCCCGCGCTGCCTTTTGTGGTGGATAGAACTTGGTGTAATCTGGGACGGCGACGCGGGTTCTCCGTCCTCCCACCGCGTTCACATCAGAAAATGAGTACTGTATACGTGGGGGTGATTGCGAGGACTCTTCAGAAGATTGGGTCTGCAGCTGTAGTTGTTTCTTGGGGCGACCGCGACCGCGTTTTGGGGGTTGAGTGGGTTCATCGTTGGCGAAGCCTTCTTCTTCAAGGATATCGAGCAGGTCCCCTTCCTCTTTGAAAAGCTTGTTTTCAAAGAGTTCGAGATCGTAAGGTGAAATGTAGTCAAGCACTTCGAACGCGCCGACGTCGAACTGCGTAACTCCGCCAACCTCTAGAGTGTATGTAACACTACCACTTTCCGGTCGAGATCGCGAAATAATCCGCGCCGTCTCTACCGGTACGTTCGTATGTAGGCGCGCAAACAGATTCGTAGTAGCAATCCTATTCGTAGTCATTCCTAGATAGAACATATTAGTAAAGAGTAAAAGCGGCTTTATAGAACAGAATAAGAGAGAATAGAGGAAAAATAGATAAATAAAGAATAAATAAAGTACTACTTACTTATAAAAAGACTCTATAGTCTAGTTATAGAATAGATAGACTAGTTTCTAATAGTAATATTCTAAAGTAAAGAAAATAGCTAGTAAAAATAAAAAGTAAAGAGTTAAAAGAAATCTAATATAAGTTTTAGAGTTTAGAACTTAGTAAGCTAATACTAGTAATAGAACTATTTTTATTATTATTATTTTTAATACTATTCTTAAAATCAGTATTAAATATTAAATCTAATAGTATAATAGTCTCTTTAAAGTAACTAAAATAGATAATATCTATCTACTATTAAATAATAATATCCAAGGGATGTTACGTATTTAGGACAGGGTGACCCGTGGCCTTGCATTCCACAATAATAAATCACTTATTACGCATTCGTATCACGCTACCTTAGGTGAACGCACCAGTAGCAATGCGCGATCACTTTCGAAATCACTACTGAACCTACGCTCATTCGCGTAAGTTATTTCAAGTACGGATGCATGCATAACTTCGGATAAGTCACATTACTATTACAATATTATCATAATCGCGAGGGCATACGCATCGCCCCATCTAGACGAATAGTTACTCCGTTTAGCATGACGTTGTCAATACAAGACGACACAAGGTCAGCAAACTCCTCTCCCCTGCCCGCTCGCTTCGGAAACTCCATGACACGCTCCAAAGACTTGCGTACTTTGTCACTCATCATGGCAGTCATGCTTGATTCGAAGAGCGAGGGAGCGATTGTCACAACACGAATACCGTAAGGCGCGAGGTCTCTGGCCATGGGCAGAGTCATGGATCGTACTGCGCCTTTGCTGGCAGCATATGATACCTATAGCTGATGTTAGCGACCTACAGTGTGCGTGAATGAAGACAAATGTTGACGTACCTGTCCAGGTTGTCCATCATATGCAGCGCTCGAGCTGACCAGAATTACACAACCTCGCTCACCGTTGGGCTCTGTAGGCTGTGTCTTTGCCATCAATGGCAGAAGCTGACGAACAAAATCCAAGGTGCCTCTCAGATTGATGTTCAATACAAAGTCGATTGATGACAATGAAAGCGGGTCGTTGTTGCGATCAAGCATCTAGTACCAAGATCAGTATTGCTTCACAACAATTGTTGAAGTCTGTCTACTGACCTTGCCAGGGTTACCCACGCCAGCCGCGCTGACGATAGCGCCGATGGGCTTTTGAGTCTCTTCAAGCCATTGTGATACGCCAGCGATGGCCTTCTCAATACCCTCCGTGTCGCTAACGTCTGCCTCGAAGAACTTGGAGCGGTCACCGAGTTCCTTGACAGCCTGAGCACCCGAGTCGGAGTTTAGATCGAGAATGGCAATGTAGGCCCCTTGTGCGTAGAGTTTGCGGGCTGTGGCCAACCCCAGGCCAGAAGACCCTCCTGAGATAACGACGGTACGATCTTTGACATGCATATTCCTGTTGTGAGTTTCGATATGAACAATTGGCAAGTAACAAAAGACGAGTGAGTGTAGGTCATTAATTCTTGACCACATGATGGTCCTCGGTATCACATGCCTCGGCATAATTCATCTCCCCCAGATTCTTAACTCGTTGATCATATCGGGAAACGATCAACGAGGTGAACCAACGTATGTCACAACACAGCATTACGAGACATTCTTGTTTAATGTGTAAGTGGTGTGTCCATTGAATAGGAAGAGATACAAAAAAGTGCTGTTCATATATATGATCTGATCATGCAACAGACACTGGTGTCCAAATGCCCTAAATCGACTGGTAGGGTATATATCCATGAACGCCGCGCTGAAAAACGAATGCAAGAAGTCAAAAGGGTATCCGTCCCGTCATATATACAAGATGTGAGGAAGAAAAAAAAAGAATATAAGAGGACCTCCATATCACCAGCGTCAGGCCTGTCTCAGTTCAGGTCAGATCAGTTGAGTGAAGCTTTACCACCGCAGTTCAAGATCCTCGTCCTTGTCCAGGCCAAGAAACGGTTCATGTTTCCCTTGGCGACCTTGGTCTTGCTGGGTGATGGAGGCGGTGCCAAACCAGTTGGAGCACCACTTTTCTCACCATGAATCGGTAGGCTGTATTCGTAGGTGGGGGAGTGGCTAGTGTACTCGGTCCCGCCGAGTACTTTTTCTTCGTCAATGACGATGCTGTTGTTACTGCCAGTGCTGGTAGTGCTGCGGCGTGGTGCGTCGGACTTGCGTCTTTTGCGCTCGTCCTTTTTCAGGACAGAAGCTCTGCGCTTCATCTCGTCTTTTTCGTGCTTGCGTTCTTTTGCGGCCTCTTTTTCTGCAAAAGCCTTTCGAGCGGCACGGATGCCAGCAGCCCTCGAGGCTGCGTCCTCTGGCTCCGAGGGACGTGCAAGAACTTTGAATGCTTTGTCAATTGAAGTGCGGGCAGAAGTAGTGTTTGAGTATTCGCTCGTCCTTGGTCCATTTCTCTGCGAACGACTGGATTTGAGCTGATCATATGACTGTTGAGACCTCAAAGACAGATTGGACTGTGAGGCGGTGGTCAACCTGGTCAAAGAACCAGCAGTAAAAGTTTGGGACAAAGGTGTTGCGGCAGGCGCTCCGGATGAAATGGAGACGGATCTGCGGGGCTTCCACAAGTCGTAATCAGACTGACGAGGGTCGTTGGTCAGAACGCCAACACTTTCTTCCGCTTCATCTTCGGCACCGTCGAGAGAAGGCGAAAGGGCACCAGGAGGAGTATATGAGCGAGTTGAGTGTCGCATAGGGGCGAATGGCTGGGTTGGACGCCGCGGGCCAGCGGCAGAAGTAGTCATCGAGGCAGGCCCGCTGATGGCGCGAGAGTGTGAGGCCCTGGCACGTGAAGGCAGGAAGGTGACATCGGTGAGCGAGTTGGAATAGGTGATGGAGTCGCAGATGCCGAGACCGGCCAGAGACTCGTTCTCGGCCGAGGGACGCGACAAGTCAAGACGGCCTTGGTCGAGGTCGTCGTCGTACAAAGACATCTTGCGCAGGATGGGCTTGATCTTTTGGGTAGAGGAATGGCGGTGATGGCTGGTAGGAGCATTTGAGCCGACGGTGATCTCCCTTTGGATGGGAGAAGGCATGGTGAAGACCTGTGGCGGGGCAGTTGTGAAGGAGGCAGAGGAGCCCGATCCGGAGCGCTTGTGCAACTTCGCATGGCGGAGATTCGAAGACGAAGTCATGCTGCGTGTTAGAGGCGGACGGCCGGTCGTTGTTGTCGAGAGGCGACGGTATGGAGAGGTGAGGCTGTCGCGACGGCCATTGGAGTCGCTAAAGGGATTGATGCAACTCTGGTACTGCGTGGTCCAGGGAGAGACGGTGGCGGGCGAAGTAGTGGCAGTGACAGTGGCAGAGGCAGAAATGGGCGGCGTGGGAAGTGCGTGCGCGTGGTGTTGGTGGCTGAGAGGCGACGGGATAGCGATGGTGAAGTTGCGAGCCAAGTCCCGTCGTCCTGCAAGAGTGCTTGTAGTCGTAGCCATGATGAAACTCTAATGCGCCCTTGTAACTCAAACGCTACAGGTCGCTCCTCGGCAAGTCCGGCGATCTGACGGTACCGTAGTGCGGTACAGAAAGACAAGTCGATTCCTTCCGCTTTTCTTTTCTTGCCTTGTTGATGTCAAGACTTGCTCAACAAATAGCTATCTCCGGCAGTGTCGTGTGTGTAACAGGCCAAGAACAACAACAATAATAATGAGTGGATAACGAGTGGTGCCTTCCTTTTCCTGACCGCTTCTCGGATATCGGACCAGTTCCGCTCTTTCCTTCTTTCCAGTAGTCAAGACAACCAAGATAATGTCAGACGAGACAGATACATGCAGCCCGTATGCGCTGATGAACTCTGTACTTTTGACTTTGGACAAAACACAACATCCATCTCAGGACTCGTCTGACCTATTATAACCAACATTCCTCAAGACCATGCATCCCCACAAAGACCATGCCAGCCACTTAGCAAGACCGTTTTCGGCCTGCAACGCTCGTCCGTGTCATCCAATACCATCGACGGTTGTCTATCGATTGTTGTGAAAACTGTTCGCAGCCAAAAGGTCTTTTCCACCTTTCGCTCCCTATCGCTGTCAAGCCTGCTCTAGCAAGTCTAGATCTGGACCCTCCACAAACCCAGTTGCCATGCATGACGCTTCTCTTTGCCCGTCCGATTGGTTGATGAATCGTGACGTTTCTAGTCTCGATCTCTATCCCGTTCCCCGATTCACATTCCTCAACCCTTTAACCATGCTTTTCTGCTTGTCTCTGTTTCAACTCTCATAATCAGCACGTGGGAAATACTGCTGAGAACGTGGATGCTGGGTACACGGTACACCTCCATTCGTGCCTTTACCAGCTTATCCCACGAGCCTGTCTATTACTTCAGACCACTCAATGATCTCACTGGCAATCCTGCTCTTAGAAAAGGCTTTTGGCTGTAAGCCTTCTCGTCACTGAAAACCTTGAGCTCCATCATGTCCAGATCAATAGTTTTGTTACGCGATTCAGAGACTACTTCTCCTGTCCTCATCTAGCTATTGGTACTGCTAACAGTCCCAGCTCTGGCTTCCGAAGGTCTTCCGTTGACCCTTGCTCCGCGCCTATTCTCTGCTTCATTCACTTTGTTCTAGGTTCTTACAAATTCCTATACATTGGTCTGGGTCTGGCATGAGACATCTACCGACTGCAACGTTTGGCACGACACACCCTTGGAGAGCCCTATGGTCCCAATTTGGCACAGTAGTCCAAGAACAGGCCAACGGCGTCCTCTATACAAGTCCCCACATCGGCCGTTAAAACATAGCTTCGGATACTCCCTTCATTCACAACAACATTTTCTTGACATTAACCTGTCCGTTTCAAGGTCTAGGTATCCACCTCAGACACCGAAGCAGGATCTGCAGTTCTCGATCTGGCTTGAAGAATCTGGAATTCAGAAATTAAATTGTCCGATAGGTCCGCATGCTACTCTGAACCATTCTGACCATTGCTCTATGCAAGATGGAGGTTACCATTGTTTCGGGTCAGAGGTCTTCCATCGATGTTGCATACGGCCGGACAGAGGGCTTGGAGCAGATGTGACTACCGATTCCGGCTGCCGTGACATGCTCGAGAGGTAGGTCGTGTGCACCAGTCCGATTATACTCAAGGATAGGGAAATAATGCCAATCAACTTGATCGTGCCTGGATGGCATGAGATATTGCTTGGTGATCCTCCATGTCTCCTGCGAGGGGAAGGATGACCTGACCGCTTCTCTTCAAAGTAACCCTGTACATGGTTTTCAGAGAAAGCTTGATCCACACTCGTTTCTAAGCCTTGTTGTCATCATCCATCATGTATTAGCCAGCCAGCCCTGAACCGCTTGAGATACTGAAGCAGTTAATTCGAGCTTTGTTTTGCTCTAGGGTTTTATGTAAATTGATACTCTGGATCACTCTTAGACCACCCGATGTTACTCACCGCAGTGAATCGTGTACAGAACTTCGCGAGGCCGCTCAGCGTCATGAACCTTCTTTCAAGCCTAAACAAGTATGATCGTGTGATGATGACCATGTTTACCAGAGATAAATTATGTATACACCCATGTCACAATGAGCTTCCCCGCTCCCTGACTATGCTCTCCGCAGTACTAACGACAGGCCCAAGACGGGCCCTATCTTTTCATGTCCCTCCCTCTTCACAGTCGGAAGTATCATGAGACTCCACATGCTCGATGGAAATTGTAGATCGCAAACAAGGCAATATAAATCCTACGAGGTGGGGAAAATACATGCATAATTAAAGAGCAAAGCTGCCGTCAGACTCACTTCCATTCGAATCATCGTACCACAAGCCCTAGACACATATCGATTTGTGATAATGCCAAACACAACCACTATTCACGTACCCCACCTGGGTGGCATCGATGCTTCATACCAAACTGCCGGATCTCTGGACCCTTCGAAGCCAACGCTCGTGCTCGTCAACTCGTTCACCACATCCTCGGAACTTTACAAAACTCAGTATGCCAATAAGCAGCTTACGGATAAGATGAATTTGCTTGCGATCGAGTTGCTCGGTCATGGGCAGACTCGCTGTAAACGTGAGAATTGGACGTATTGGGACACGGCTCTCATGAATTTGCAAGTCGTCGAAGAGCTGGAGAAGCAAGGCAAGTTGGGCAAAGGAAGAGAGGTCTTTGTACTGGGCACCAGTCAAGGTGGATGGATCACTGTCCGCATGGCCTTGCTCGCTCCCGAAACAGTAAATCCCACGACGTCTCTTACACTTCCATCATTACTCTACTAACGAGCATTTTAATCAAGATCACTGGTATCATACCCCTAGGCACATCCCTCGACTTCGAATCTCCCAAAACACGCGAACTGGGTTGTTGGAACGCTCCCTCAGACCTCACGCCCGTAATCGACGGCTGGACGACAAACCAACCTGTCCCCGACTTCTCACCAGGCAACGAGTTCAGTGACTTCCTGATCGACATTGGCTTCGGCAAAGACTGTTCAAACGATGTCCGCGACTTTTGGCGCAAGGAAATCGCCAACAATTACTTGGCCGAAGAAGGTAGGAAGCGCGCACGCATGGCTACTATCAATTTACGTGATAGAGATGGTCTGCATGGACGGCTGTCTGATGTCAAGTGTCCTGTTTTGTGGTTGCATGGGACCAAAGATGTTGTGTATTCGGTGGCCAATGCGAAGAGGGAGATTGAGATGTTTGTCAATAGTCCGGATGCGAGACTGCAGGTTATTGAGGGTGGACAGCATTTTTTGTCGTTTAGTCATCCAGAGGAGGTTGATAGTGCTGTGGCTGAGTTTGTTAGAAAGTATTCAAAGTAGAGGTGTGTGAAACAATCAAGGACATGGACATGGTGAGATTGTGTTTCATATCTCACGCATACACGGCGGATATTTCCAAACTCGAGGTGGATTTGTGACGATATTATTTTCAGATTCTCACTCCCAAGTGCGATATCGACGCACCATGTTGAAGAATTTGCAAACTCTTGGCGAAGGAGGTAATGGTCTGCGTAGTTTCACATCAACTGCCTACCAACGACCTGTTTCTGTAGGTGGTTGATGAGATGTTGCTCCCGACGGTCATGCATCCCCTTGAATTCTCAACCAACATAAAATAGA
Source organism: Dothideomycetes sp. NU30 (assembly GCA_026013035.2). NCBI lineage: Eukaryota > Fungi > Ascomycota > Dothideomycetes > Dothideomycetes sp. NU30. Next base: position 7,398 of record BSBH01000014.1, on the reverse strand, counting down.
TATTCAGATGAACGAGTCACTGTTCAACATTGGAAAGGTCAGCTATGGCCTTGTTGTCCAAATCGAAGGTCTTAAGGAATGGGAAGACAAACATATCCTTGACATGGCCTTTGTTGCGCATCAAAAATTCCTTGATCAATTTAAAGCAGACACCACAGCACGAAGATACACAGGCTTGAACGGCAAGAAACGACCTACCGTGACGACTACTATGGTCGTGGACAATACGGCTTACATTGCAACTTCGATGAAAGGAGGCGATTCCATCATCTATAATGCCCCAATACCAAGATTCAACCCTACCATCCGAGAAGCTTGTGAAGGGCCAGTTGTGCAAGGGCTCCGAGAATGCCAGCAGAGGTCTATCAACCTTAGTGCCAAGAGGTTGGACACCGTGTCAAGGCAAATTGTGGTATGTCCATCACATTTCAATGAGTTTGAGAAGGATGTTCTACTGAGCTCATCGAGTAGGGGAATACATGGCAGCAATGGCGTTCTGTATCGACACTCACAATCAGCGAAGCTTGGACGAAGCAAGGATCGTAACGATAGCGCAATCGAAAGGAAAGCTGGAGGTCAAACCACCGTGCAAGAAGGAGGACTCGGAGGACCATGTAAGCGCATCACATGACAAGTACGTGACAAAATGTGCTGACGAATAATAGTTACCCGAAGACTGGGGCTGTATTGACTTTTTGACCGAGGTGAAGATGCATGTCATCGACGAAAGCGCTGGGAGAGAAGTAAAGGAGGTTGCCGACGGGGACATTCAGAAAGCAAGTGATCAGACTGTGTACCCTTGAATGGCTTCTAGTAGAGAGGTTTTATAGATCATTATTGGAATTTCCAGTGTGTTTTTAAATGAAGAGATTCCTCAACAGGAATCTGATTCAGACTAGGGATGACGATAGACCATCAAGTTTGAATATCGTGTGTCGAACAGCCTTTTGACTTGCATAGGTGATTCGAGATAAGACAATGAGCTCAACCACGCGCATTTTTGTAGTGTGACCTAGCTCAATGCGTGTATGGGCGATCATATAGATGAAACATATCGAGTTTAATTGTTGGATGCCATCAACATAATCGCTGGAGGATGCTGAAGAGGTACTTGATGATTCGCCAGGTTGGCTAATGTACTATATAACCTTGGACGGCTCTAGGTAAATCGTTGAAACCCTTGTCTCGATCCAGTTGAGCGACATACGTGACTTCTATAGTATATTCCCATGCATCCCCACAAAGAGGCTTTGCAAAATCGGCCAAGTGATCCTCAACACGGTCCGGTATTCCTTGTCGAGCTCGTTCATCATCAAGAGCATCTAGTTCCAGAAAAGAGGTGAAATGGAAGTTGGTCATAACCATCTCCTCTGACGCGGCCTGTATTTCCGCAAGTAGATCATCTCTGATTTGAGTGAAGTCAAATGCAAGCATGATGCGACGAATGAAATAGTACGAGGAGGGGGAGGATAACCATTTGACGGAAGAATCAGGGTGCTTGAGATTGTCGTCGATGCAAGCTGTGTGCGCACTGGCACAGAGGTCTGCATTACGCATGAGGGTCGGATAACAAAGTCGTAACGGAGGTTTCTCATCGCCGGTCCATGGTGTACGTAGCCGCGTCTCGAGTATTGCGAATGCAATGGCTTCTTTGCCCGCAGGGATTGTGGCTTTGATGATGTTCTCGGCAATGTTGTCACCGTGGTCGCGCCAGATTGCTTGGAACCGCTTGTTCACGCGCGACAGACAGAGTGCTTGTCGGATCGTCAGACTTGCTTCAAGAATCTGAATGAGAAGTTCGTGTGGTAGAGATTGTATTACGGGCATCTTATGCGAGAACTTGATTTGACGAGTTGGATGGTTGAAGTTTTAGTGTCACGGGTGGTAGAAAAGAGAGTGAAAGAATGGAAATTTCGTTATTTGGTCATGACCAGACATGACATGTTTGCTTCCACCCCCACTCACGTATCTGGTGGAAATGCCTGACTAGTTGATGTCCAGCTCCAAAATTGACAATGTTAAAGAGTTCATGGTGAAACAGAGGTGAGGTTGGTGGCAGCCGAAGGGGTTGCGGGTTTCATGGAAGGGAGACCAGGCCGAACTTCTGCCGAATGACTTTACTTACCAACCAAATTCACGGAAGACCTTCTCTAAGCAAACACGACGGTCGTTGAATTGATTCACACATATTCAGAAGAACCAAGAACACTAGAGGAGGGCCCCGTGAGAGTCCGACATGATTATTGTAAGCTAAGGCTCTCAGTGAATGTCTTCATTGTTGATATCCATCTCTCTATACATATCCAGATCACCTTGTTGATAGTCTCTTGACTGAGAGATCTCTGGTACACCTGATCAGATCTGCCCAACTATTATGCCAGACCTCCATAATCCACAATCGCCGTCATCCCATTGCCCTCATTCCTCAAAACGCAATCTGAGTACTAACACAAATAACTTCCTCCCCACCATACCCAACCAAAGAAACTCTCGCAGCATAAATCCCCTTTGGAATCTCCTTAGGTAACTCCACTTCCGCCTCAATAACCCTACGTCCTTTTCCAACAGGACAAGTCTCATTGACGGCACCGATTTGCTCGCAAAGATCTGTCTCTCCCTTCAGTATCGGTATGTAACCTCTGCCAGCTTTGATCTTGACTTGGTAGTTCATCTTCGAGCCTTGTTTAATGGTTGTACGGAGGTTGCCCGCCGCTTCGATAGTAACGTTCATGCCACTGTGAGATTCGCCATCTTTTTAGAATAAGACAATGGCAAGGAGGGTGATCCTGGTATTTCTTTTGTTTTTGGTTTTTTTTTTGCTTGCGTTGGGGACAGACTTACGCTTTGGGTGTTTTGGGTGAGATGTTGATGTATTCGACATCTATCAGGTAAGCATCGGGTTGCTGGCAATAAAACAGAGAGTTGTCCCCCGGTATCTTGAGGGAATCATCATCTTGGATTGGGATCTGATCTGCTGCTCCTACCGACGAGAACAGCAGGACGGGAACCACTTCATCATTGTCGGAAGGAAAGATCGAAAGTGTAGGAGAAAGTGACTGCAAGTCACTTGGAACTTGAGAGTTACAACATATCATGGAAAGTGGCTCGGCGTGAGAGCGGGGTTGTTCTTTATGGTCATTGATAAAGTTTCCTTGAGCCGCAAATCGATCTCCTCCTCAAACGACATCATGGGGGTGTGTCAGGATTTATGAGGTTCTCCGCAAACACCACACTGTTAAGACGAGTCATGTGTACACAGGAAATTCAAGGTTATAGTAAACAGATCCCTTAGAAGCCTCAAACGACTATGTCAATGTAAAGGCTCTCAATGGACCTCTTCTTAGTAGTCATGGTTCCTCTGCATATACATGAGTCGTCTTAACATGCGACGTGTTTGCGGAGAACGTCACATAACGTGCATCTGAGACTCACATGAATCATGCCTGAATAATAAGACGTCTTGATAACCTCATGAACTACTGTCATCATGAAACATGTAATCTCGAGCCTCCGTGCATATGGAGTCTATAAAGTTACAGCTGTCATGAATTAGTGAAAAACATGTCAGCCGACGTAGCACCAGACTTCGTGAGATGGAGATCACGTATATAAGAAGTGGAAGTATTGCTGTTGTTCAATATTGCCCTTGTCAAGCACTGCAGGAAAACGTTGTTGTCTCGTTTATCATACAGCTAGCTTACTAGATCAGAAGCGCCGAGCTACCTTTGACCAGACCAAAATAAAGAGAAAAGAGCAGATCATAACAGGAAAACGTGCATTCGTTAAGTATGCTGGGTATCAGAAAATAAGAAAAGGAAAAAAAGAAGCAGAAAGAGCAAAGGCATTGTTGATCGTTGCATATCCACATGGGTCGATTCGGATTTGGCCAGTGAGATTTGGTCATGTCAGACCCCATCGTCATCGTCGTCGTCGTCGTCGTCGTCGTCGTCGTCGTCAATAGTAATGTATTCGATACGTCTCTCAGTGTTTTTGCCAGAACCTCGATTGGGCCGACCATCCTCCTCTACCGATTCCTCGTCCGATGCTTCCTCCTCAACAGCTTTCCAAGAACCATCACTTTCGACAATGATCGACCGTGTGTTCAGCATGTCCTTGGCTGCGAGCTCTTCTCGAACCTGTTGTAGGAATCCATCGAGAATGAGAGATTTTGGCCTACAGTCCGAGTTACAGTACGGGCATTTCCACACGTCGATTTTGTTGATGACAGCCTTGGTCCCACAGGGACGAGTCTCCAAGAAAGTTTTCAAATCGAAGGCTTCCCGATGCTTGCAGTCCTGTCCACGAACGGGTATGTCGAAAATCTTGGCTCCTGAGAATGGCTCGAACAACTTGATAGTGACATTGTTTTGGACAATGCTAATCTCATCATCGTCGTCATTTGTTGCTAGAGAGGCCTTGATGGATTCGAGTATATTTTGAGCAGGAATTGTGCGGGATATGCAAGCCTCCTTGATTGACGTAAACGTCGCGAAACCGATGGTCTCGATGGCGACTGCGTATTTCATGGGAGATTTGTCCTTCGACTTTCGGTTGACATAGATAGTCAAGGCATTTTCAGGACTTAGGATCGACGTAAGATCGATGGGGAGATTCTTGCCGTGATGTAGCTTGTGTCGTGGCTCGAGTGTCTTTTGGTTGCACTCGAAGAATAGTTGTGGATGCCACACGGTGTCAGTAAGCGTCCATTCAGACTCTGAAATCTCTTTATTTAGCACGATGGGAGCGGACTTGAGTCTGTAAGTGACACTAGAGTCGTCGAATATTCCACAGGGAGGAGCGCCGTCTTTGCCACGTGCTTCAAGCTTCACAAGATTGTCTGTGGATATGCCAAACGACAGGGTCTGGATCGGTCTGACAGAAAGCTTTTTAGGTGGAAGCGCAAAGCCAACTACGTAACGATAATAGCGTTCGGATACTTGTTGAGGTTGTGCTATGTCATTCAGACTTGCTGGACGCAGCGTAGGACTGCGCAGATGCGCTTGATGCAACGCTGACGCCAGTGGGTTCGGCTGAGCAGGCATGGTCACACCATCTCCTATCCGGGGATAGAAATGTCTTGGTGGTGGTCGCATCTTCGGCATAGTTGGGAAGACCGGACGGATTGTCTGATTTGAGAAATTGTTCGCCGCCGTCTGACCATACTGGAGCTGTGGCTGCTGTAGTCCTGGCTGCTGCACCTGTCCAAACTGTGGAAAGTAGGATTGGACATTGGTTGGGTATGTTTGTTGTTGGATTCGTGATCGAAGGACTTGGTGAGAAGGTGACAAGAACGGACTCAGTGAGTGAGTCATGGGTCGAGCTTGCTGGGGAACCTGGTTTTGAGCTTCACTTTGGTGGTGAGGCATATGCTGACCTTGTTGCTGGACGTAGAGAGGGCGGACTTGGTGTTGAAACATAGGCGGGGGTTGCTGCTGCTGCTGCTGGGGTTGGCTATAAGTATAGTTGTGAGCCATAACTTGTTGCTGTTGTTGTGCCTGAGCTTGAATCTGAGCTTGATATTGTTGGTATTGAGCTTGCGTCCGAGCCTGTGTCTGGGCCTGTGCCTGAGTTTGTGCCTGCATTGAAGTAACTTGGTGGGTGTTCATTGACGGAACCACGGTGGTTGGTGGTTGATAGGAGTAGACGTGCTGCTGATAGAGGTTTCTGTAATGATTGCGTTGTTGTTGTTGAACGCTCTGTGCTTGTGGACCAGTATAGCGCTGTTGCTCATCCATAAAAGCTTGCATTGCACGGCCAACAAACTCACCACTATCAGAACCCCAGCTCCAGCGCAAGACAGATCTGAACATGGCTCTTTGAAAAACAAGAGAGCGTATACCCATAGCCAAGAATTCACTGACTAGTGGTAGCGTCATGTTTTGACGACACGAGTGAACAATCAAATCCCAGTTGTTCTTAACACTTGTCAGAGTAAAGGCGATATCCTGCACAGCTGCAGAAAATTGAGTATGACCTAGGTGGTTGCGGAGGTCGGGAATGGGCATAGGGAAGCTGGTCAAGAAAGTGAAGATGTCAGGATTTGAAGCGAGGCTGGTCCAGGCCAGAACCAAGTTGGCCATAGCCATGGCCTCGTCAGAGAGTGGCGGGCAAAAAGAGGCGATGGAGAGTGGGCTCAAAGAATAGCAGGCCCAAAGCACGAGCAGGATGACAAAGAAGTAGTCTCGCTGGCGAATGGCATCATGGAGAAGACCAATCCTTTCCTGGTCAGCATCGTTGAGATTGTGTGATGATGTAAATGCAGCCAAGAGTGGGAGGCAGTGGGATGAATCGAATACGGCCCACACTTGGTCTGGTCTAGGCGCATCAGGAGCAAAAGGAAGATTGTTTGCTTCTTGTGATGGGCCTCGGCCATGCGCCAAGGTGATAGGGCCTTCAGGAGCGAGGGATGTGTGCGGGGTTCCAAAAGAGTTGTGCGAGGGTCTCGTAGCTCCAGGGGAGGCCTGTGCGAATGACTGTGTTGGCATTGGCACTGGAGGAGCAGAAGGGCGTGGCGACTTTTCATGATCCTCACTGGGCGCGGGTGATGGGAGGAATTGGGCAGAGGGAGAAGTGGCCAGGGCTCTCACTGAGGGGGGAATAGGAATGGCTGATGGTAAGGGTTGGGGGTTCGTTGTAGACATGTTGGCCAGAGACAAGTCCTGGCCTTTATCTTGGACTTGGATGATTGATGCTGTTGATGGTGGTGGTGGGGGTAAACTAAGAGATTGGACAGGCGGAGTTGAGATTGTTGGTGGTGGTGGTGGTATGACAGGACTTTGGGCAGGCAGGAATGAAGTTCTCTGCGGAGTGAGGTTTGGAGGAAGAATGGGCCGATTGGAAGTTGTTGAAGTCCGTATCTGTGGCAGCCTTGGGAGTGAAGCATCTCTTGCGTTCATCCATGAGTATTGAGTAGTGTTTCCCAACATACGTCTGGCGGTAACATTGGCCGCGTCAACCGAGGCGGCATCGACTGAGGTCGCGGTCAACGGCCTTTTACGTTTAGACGACTGCATCGAGGGTTTACGCAGCTGTCACTTTCTAGATGATCCGTCATTTGCGCAAATTTTCTGTGGTTAAGGAAGCTGCGATGGTGAGTGAGCAGTCCGCAAACGCGCAAACACTGGATTTAGCTAGGTGGTAGTGAGCGCTTGGGCAACAATGTCAGTCAGTCATCAAGTCGGAAAAAGAAAGATGGCAGATTAATTCGGCATGGCTGTGCTATCACTGCTGGCTACCTACAGCGAAGCTCTTGGTGAATTAAACCCTCTGTGTAGACGTGCGCAAGCAAGACAGACAGCGACGCGAACAGTGGCAGGAGCAAGAGCAAGAGCAAGAGCAAGAGCAAGAGCAAGAGCAAGAGCAAGAGCAAGAGCAAGAGCAAGAGCAAGAGCAAGAGCA